>OX104117.1:85506155-86106155 GCA_944474755.1 Limnoperna fortunei
TGGGCCTCGATCGTATAAGCGTCATAAAAGTAATGATGGGGTGCCATAAGGGACAATATTTGTTGAATATATTTTGATTTTATAAATAATAACATAATTTGCCCAATTCCAGAGAGTAATTTTGTGTTATAAAAACTATTAACAAAAATGCATTTTTGTTTAATATTATGCGTTCACTTAAAACTTACTATATTTTCCAAACAAATACGGATAACTTGATCACGTATCCAAAAAAAATTTACGCTACATAGACCTAGTTCTTTCTTAAATATTTGTTTTCCCCGTAAAATATTCCTAATTTAAGATGTGAGCTATAATATAATAGTTATTCCGGTCTTAGACAGGGTATATAATGTCACATTCACGGCTTAGGACGTATATTCGCCTTCGGCTCATGGGATATAAATCCTAAGCCGTGAATGTGACATTATATACCATGTCTAAGACCGGAATAACATATAATAATAATGTAAATAAAAAAAATAATAATAATAATAAAGAAATAAATACAAAAAAAAATAAAATAAAATAAAATTTAAAAAAAAAAAATAAAATAAATAAATAAATAAATAAATTAAATTAAATTAATCATGATAAAAAAAATATATATCTTGTCTTATATATATATTTATGTAATAAAAAATATAAACAAAAAATTACACAAATAAATAATAGAAGTTATCAAACAAAAATTAGGTTCCGTACAAGGTAAAATAAATACCAGTAAGGACACCTTTACCTTAAAAGCAAATTATATTAAATGATAATGAGTTTTGTCCCAAAACTCAAATTATTAAATTCTATAATAGCCACATTATTAAACCCCTCAAAACCATGTCCGTAAGGACCGTCCGACCAAGGGCATTAAGTTGTCGGTGTAGGACGTAAAAAACTCCCCAAGATAGATAGTTTAGGTTGTATTGGATTACTAGATCTTCATGACTTAGTAATTCATTATTGACATCAACTAAATCATTAATAAAGAAAATACCTGCTTTTCACCAAATACACTGGGTATAATGAAAAAAACAGCCTTTGATGTTGATATCTGGAAATATTTCAGCAACTGCGTTTCTTGCAGCAACCTCGTAGTCGAGAAACATAGTAGTTGGTTGAAGTAATATGTTGAATCGCTGGCAAATTTCTTTTAGTACAGTAAGTAGTCTGGTATATTCATGTTGATCCTTTCCGGGTAGGAGACTGTAAACCAGTGGAAACATAGTTCCATCAACCATAGCATGGAATGTGTACAGCTGGAAAAATAGTGCGGGACAAGCATAGAATGTACCATCACAGTTGATAGTGTCTGCTGCTGTAATATGTGTCAGGTTCTCACGATTACTGAAGACCAGCATGCGTCTATTTATGTTGTCATCTGCAAGGAGGAATGGTTGGCCAGTAGTTGTTTCTGCCCATTCACCATTTATTAAGATTTCTTCTACTGACATTGGTAGAGCTGGCAATGTCTTATGTCGTTCGTTGTACAGCTGGTCTTTGCACGAGTAGAAGGTTGGTATTTTTCCACAAGTTGTTGCTTTTAAACATTCTATTCTCTGTTACGAAGTTTGACTAATTCTTCGTCGTAAATTGTTGGAATTGGAGTAAGCTCTTTTCTGGCCCTGGCTTTCATGGACTGAAGAACATCATTGACTTTGAGCTGTGTTCTGTCTGGTTGGTGATTGTGGTTCCCACCTATTTTTGTTGGAATATTATTACGGGTATTTATAGTTGCTGGACAGTTACGGATGGAACACTGCCAGTAACATCTCTCTCCCCGTCTTGTCTTAACTTGAAACTTAAAACCATTATGTAATTTATTAAATGAAATTAAGTAATCCATCATTTTCATCTTAAATAAATTTTTTTTAAAATATGAAGTTATCCAACATTTTCTAAATATTTTTATTCTAAAATTAACAGATAAAATTACATTTTAAAAAGTTTACCTGGAAAATTAATTATTGACTAATTACTAAAACAACACATTACACAATAACAACATCTATTGTTCTGAGCATGTTGGAATAGCCAGAAACGGTAATTTTAAAATGTTGGAATAGCCAGAAGACACCTTTTCACCACTTTGGGAAAAAGATAATGTTATTATTTATTTTGAGATTGCTATTAAACCATATGGATTGGCTCAGGATTCCTTCACTTGTATTGGTTGTTTCACAGTTTAAAACACTGGAATTCAAAAAGATGTCTTCCCAGAATTTATTAAAATTTTTTGGAAATACCATCAGGTGACATACACCAAATTTTTTTTCCCCAAACTTTTTGTACTTGTCTAATAAAAGTATTTTCCATTGTGAAAGGTTTGTTGGGTCCAAAAGCTTATTGATCCATGTCATTTTAAGTGATTATATAAAAGATAGTACATGCGGCATTTTTAATTCGCCATTTTAATAGGCCCGACCATTACATTTCTCTTAGTTTTATCTGGTTTTCCATTCCACAGAAAGTTAAAAAATATATTTTGTAGTCCATTAACCAGAAGGGGGATTTGGTAAGACAGTGAATGACTGGATGAGTATCGGTAAGACTAATGATTTTATGACAGTAATTTTTCCAATATAAGTGTCTCTATATTCCCATGAGTTTAGTAATTATTGCATTTTAATTTTTCTTTTCTTTAAAATTTACTAAGGTTTTATTTTCATTGAAGAGATCAAATGTTATGCTTAAAAGTTTAAATTTTGCTGACTGATTCAAATTTATTTTTTTTCTGACAGAAATTTATCTTTACAATGAACTCTGGAGCCAATCCATATAGCCTTAGTTTTGTCAAGATTTGCTCTCATGCCAGCACACTCAGAGAATTGTTCCGAAACTACTAAACAATGGTTGAGCGAGTTTTCGCTGTCGTCCAGAATGAGGTCGAGTCATCAGCATATTGATTTAACAGATATTCAGAGCCATTAATTTGTATGCAATTCATATTTAGATCGTTTTTCAAAGACGCACTAAGTAATTCCACATTAAAGAAGGATGAACAGTGTCCATTATTTACTATACAACTGTTAGACCCCGAGTACTATGTGTTTACCCATTTGCAAAAAAGTGGACCAAAACCAAAGAATTTTAGGGTTTCATTTATAAATGACAACTCAAGAGTACCGAATGCCTTTTCAAAATCTAATAGCACCAATAGTCCTGGAATATCATCTTCCGGTTTTTCTACAAGATCAAAAATGAGTTTATTCACCGATGTATCTCCCCTTTAAAAATCCTTGCTGGGTTTCACTGATAATGTCGGATAACAAAGGTTTAATTCTATAAGCTAACGCTCGAGGCAATTTTTAAATCTACATTTAGAAGAGTGACGGTTGCCAATTATTTAAAAAATGTTTTGGGTTCCCCTCTTTGGGTATACAAGTAATCATTCCTTGCTTTTGGCTTGTGGAAAAGGTACCCGTTTCTAAACTGAAGTTAAATGATTTCAGAAAAAATTCTTTTAAATCTTTCAGAAAATATTTTAAAATTCAATTTTAAACCCGTGAAGGCCTGGAGATTTACGATTGTTCATGTTTTTCGGGGCTTTTAAACATTACGTGTTATCAAGCATACCCTCTGCCTGCAGCTTTTGTTCTTCTGTTAGAATAGGTATTCTCATCTAAAAATAGATCCTTATGATCTTGATTTAGGATTGGAGAAGATGAAGAGTATAATTTTTCATAAAATTTTTTTGTTCTTCTATTATTTGAAATTGATTGAAAATTTCTTCTCCTTTTTCATTTATCATTTGTGGAATAAATGTTATCATTATAGTGTCTTTTATTCCAAATTGCAGAAGTAATTAGTACATTTTAAGACTTTTGCTAACCACCTAGCTCTTGTCATGATACCATTATTTTGTGTTCTCTATAATCAATTAATTCTTGTTCAATTCTTTCTATTTCTGCTTTGAAGGTGTCCGAATGTGTAGTAACATAATCTGTTTGTAACTTCCTAAGTTTTATTTAAGTCGTTTTCAATTCTGTTATTTTGTTTTTTCTTGTATGCAGAATATGAAATGGTTTTGCCTCTAATTAAACATTTTAGAAGTTCCCAGAATATGTGTGAGTTTATTGTAAATTCTATTAAACTATCAGCTCCAGACAGAGAGTACTGGTTGACAGTGTCAGTGTGTTTCACTTCCGATACATAATATGTATCATGTAGAGGACTATTGTTGAATTTCCAGGTGCCACGCCCCCTTTTCTGATTAACAAACGGTAAGGTGAGATACACCAGAGAATGTTTTTTTTTGTTTGTTTGAATGGTGTTTTAACGCCACTTTCAGCAATTTTTCAGCTATTTCATGGCGTCCAGTTTTTATTGGGGGAGGAAGCCGGAGTACCCGGAGAGAACCCCCGACCTGCGGTAGGAAAACTGGCAATCCTTGTCAATTAAGATTGGAGTCGATTACACACTGCCTGCAGTGAGAATCGAACCCGCAATCTCAGTGTTGACAGACCACGTGATCAATAGTAGACGAACTACCTTGACCACTCGGCCACCGAGGCCCCTCACTAGAGAATGATCAGACCTGTAACATACATCAATACCTGCATCTGATACGAATGTCTTAAAATCTGTAAAGATCAAAAAGTAATTTAACGACTTTGTTTATGATTTGGACCCCGCCACGTGTATCTCCTTGCTGTTGGATTTTTAATTCTCCGCAAACATCAATAAGATCTAGTGACATTTTCATATTTAATATTTTATCACGTGCTTTTGGGTTATTTTTGGATTTATAATCTCTTGTATCTAAAGTGTAATCTTGAATTATATTCATGTCCACTGCTATTATAACAGAGAAGTTTTGTAAATTAGAGATTAATAACTCCTCTCTTTTTTTCAAAAAATTCCGGAGAATCCCCATTAGGACCATATAGTGCTACCAAATCATTCGACAATCTTGAATTGATATATGAAGAATGATAAAGTTTCCGTCTTCGTCTATTATTTCTTTATAAACATTATAAGACAAAGTATTGTTCAGTAATACTGCTACTTGAGTGGCTGGTGTGATAGCTAAAAAATGATGTATATCCGCATTCGTAATGCCATTGTTTTTCTTTTTCTTTTGTACAGTGAGTATCAGTAAAAATAAGAATATCATATTTTTTACGATACCTGTGAAAAAAATCGGTCTAATATTTCAACAATACAGAATTAAAATATGTAAGGCCATAGTTCGCTGTTTTTTTTAGATATTGTGTTCTAGTTTAGCGTCACTCATAGCTTAAACAGATTACAAATACCTTTTTATGGATTATAGTTCATTTAGGGCATTTTCATTGGTCAAAAACATGTTTGGTTTCAACAGTTGCCGCCTGACAGAATTAATTTGTACTAGTTTTAAGCCACTTAAGGTTACTACCATAATCATATTGCCCTTGATTTAATCGAATTAATACTACCCTTAAATGAGGGTATAAATGAAGAAAAAATTATCACCGAGACGAAGTCAAAGGTAATAATTTTTTCTGCATGTGATAATCTATGTAACAACTGAGGTCAAGTTCAAGATTAATAAATATTATTAATACATACGTTTATAGTTATGTTAATATTAATTATTTATATTTTTAATTTTAATTTTTCAATTTCTTTTACATTTTTGATATGACTGAATTACAATAGTAAAATACGGAAGAAAGCAACACTGGATTTATCAACATAGTTTGCACAGATACTATTATGATGCTCTGGACAAGGATGGTGGTACTGTTAGCTATTTATTATATAGTATAAAAATACCAGAATCTTTATCGTGTTGACAATTTTGTCATGTATTAGACAGACAGGTAATGTTTGAAAGGAAAAAAATTAAAATTTGCAATTATCATTTTAGAATTAATATTAAAGTATTTATGACTTATTATGCCACAGAAAAATAAATGTCAAATAGCCTGTACTTATTTATTTAATATTTCAGGAATGTTGTGGGCAATTTTCCTTTAACCAATATGTATTATATGTATTGCATATAGAGTTATAAAGATGTGGAATGTTGTTTTACTATCTTTTGTTTGTAATTATATTCGTCATTTAAAACATAATTATATCTTTATGTAAATATTAAATTATTTTAAAAATTAAAAAAATAAAATCAATATTATTTATTTATTTATTTATTTATTTATTTATTTATTTATTTATTTATTTATTTATTTATTTATTTATTTATTTATTTATTTATTTATTTATTTATTTATTTATTTATTTATTTATTTATTTATTTTATCTTTAGATAATCTAACGTTAAATGGTTGTTTTTACGTTGTAGCAGCTATTGTCTTCTCTTTAGTTCTCTCGCGTTGAAGTTTTCGGATGTCGTATGTAGTAGCAATTATTTTCTTCTCTTTATTTATCTAACGTTAAACGTTTCGATTGTCTTTCCTTGGGCTATCTAACGTTAAATTTTTCGGATGTTGTTATTAGTAGCAGCTATTGTCTTTTCATTAGTTATCGTAAGCATTATTTGATGATGTCTTCTACATATACTACAGTGAAAGAAAAACCGACCGAACAACAAGAGTCAAAAGGCATGGGACAGTTACAGATCCGGATATAGACAAACACAACACAAAAACCAAAAACACAACAGAAAGAGAGTAACCCGAACCCAATAAAACCCATAGGTGCACTCAGGTGCTACGGACGAGTAAGCAGTGCCTGCCTCTAATTAGACGCCCGTCGAGTTACTAATTGTCATGTCTAGGAAAAGCCAAATCCAGGAATAGGAATCAATACCTATGGCTCAGCGAGAATGTCAGATCGTATTTGAGACAATGATTCCCCATAACGATCAATTAAGTTATGGTGACAACCATAGAACTTCTGGAGAGATAACATCAGCCTAGGTGCAACAAACCCTTGCTTAAGTAGTTTAGCAGTCAACAGCAGTGATCGGTCTAGGAAATCGGAATACCGATCTCGATCTAGAATAACGTACTAGTATAAGTTCTGAAATGTACACACCATACGCTGGAGCTGCTGGAATGTTGCTGTCGATGAACGGGAAGTTGACAAATGGAAAGTTGAAGTCATCACGTTTGTCGTAGAGTCTAGTTTGTAGATTTCCCGCGTCAATTTCTAAAAAGTAGGTCTAAGTAAGAGGCTGATCTTAGTGTATTTGTGGTGTCTTTAATTTCAAGCTCGCTGGGGTAAATTGAGTGTAAATAGTCACCAAATTTAGCCAATGTGATATTTCGTTTAAGCCCTTAAAGTTTGAGCATGTAGCACATGAATTTTGCAGCTGTGAAGAAACTACACGTCAATGATTGGGAAGTTGCAGATAAACCTTGCTCGTACTAGAGCGTTTAAACACAGAAACTACTGCGAACATGCTCTTTAAAAAACAGTTCTGAATTTGGTACTTTTTATAACATGATTGCGATGCTAAGTTTGAACATCTAATGACAAATTTTATTCCACATGATTATGGTCACTGATAAAAAAAATCATAGCAAAAGCTCATTTTAAAAAACATTAACAATATTTTGAACTAAGCTAGTAAAATAACACAAGAACAAGGCCCAAAAAATAATTTGAGGATTTCTCGTTGATTATCTTATATAATAAAATAAGTCGATGAGTGTTTCTACAGGAGGAAAGTGTTACCATACCCGCATCTTCATAACTTTTTGTAACCATGTCATATTCGTAACAATAAGCATAGCCTCTACTTTGACACTCAATAACTATTGTGTATGGTTAGACCATATGACCTCGCCATATTCAAGAATATGTCTAATATAAGACAAGTTCATTCTTTCCTGGATATAGCCTTAGGAAAGAAATAAATACTATTATAAGCTTTTTAACAATGTAATCAATGAGGTCATGCCAAGAACAATTACTTAGAACAAAATGCCTAAGTGTTTATAAGAAGAAAGGTCTTCAATATTGTGGCGTCCATAAAAAATAGGCAAATGAATTGGCTCCACTGATTAACCACATTTTACCAGCTATGAATCTTGTCTATAGATAACTGCTTAGTATGTCGGCAGCGACTTCCGGACTATTTACTACTGTTTAAATACTTTTGTCGTCTGCGATTAACACAAAGATTTATACCTTCTACAATATCGTTAATAAATAAAAGAAACAGTAAGGACCCTAACATTAAACCACGTGATACACAAGCATTAATGGATGTAGTCAGAACAACAACATATTAATTAAGTAATTTTGATGTTTCAAGTTAGAGACCTCTGTGTCATATCTACACACAAACACGTTTACACACAAATGCAGACTACTTTCAAGGCAGATAACTCATTTTTCTTGACATCATTCAACTGAACAGGACCGGATTTTTTGGCGAATTAGTGAGAACAAAAAAGAAACACCGGTAGAAGAGCAAAGCCTTATTGAAGACCAGAAAACTTTTGACTTGGATGTCTGAGATTTTCCCGTCTTGCACATCTACCGGTATAAGATCAGTAATGTCTTCTTTATAGTGTTAAAATGAACACAAAACGTTGTTCCCCCCAATTCACGTTATTAAGAGCTACATGTATTAACTGACTACTAAACTTTCAAAATGAATCAAGAACTCACCATATAAGTTTTGTTTTCGCGGAAACTAACTTTTGCGGATTTCCTACAAAATGGAATATCGTTTTTTGCTGAATTCAATTTTAGCAGGTAAAAATTTCTATAATGACCGTGTATAATTAGCTAAAACTATTTCGTGGGATTTTGTTTTCGCGGATCGCTGATGACTGTGAAAAAAGAGAAAATATGATACCCGCAGAAAAACAACATACCGGTATATGGTATATTGTATACATGTACATATGACAACACTAGGGATCTACGACATATATTTATTCTATCTCCAAGTAGTGACATAAATTCTTTCCTCCTGGGATATACGATGCAATCTACGAAATACTCTACTTGTATTACTGTTGTGAACATTTGTAGCAATATGTCGTGTTGACTTTGAATATACACCATTTTATCTGGTCGTCTATCCATCAGTCTACATTATACATACTTCTCCTAAATTTAAAATGACAAGAATGTTCCTGTGTGTAGCAAAAATCATGCAAAGCAAAACCTTAATATGTACTTTTTAAACATACATTTTCATAACAATTGTACGGAAAACGTTCCTGAAATCAGCCGTCTAAATTAAGCTTAAATTCAGGGTGCCGTTTCATAAAGCGATCGCTAAATAATGTGCTCGTTATCCCATGCAATTCAAATGAGATAACCTGCACGTTAGACTAACGATCGCTTTATGAAGCGGCACCCTGGCCTGATATTCTTGCTATTTTATTTACTCGACGTCCGCCTCTGTAGTCTGTACAGCTCTTACATTTAAATCTTCTTCCACCCTAATCACTTCATAAGATTTGTTCCAGTTTAAACCAATTACTTATACCCATATACATGTATTGGATTAAAGTTTAATAATAGAAACTATATTTGTCATATACGTTAAAGTTATCACTTATTAATTGAACTTTCCCTCGTATAGACAAAATGTATTCCTTTGTCGTGTAAAATGTTGACGAAAGCAACACGGTGGTCAGCAACATAGATTATACAAAATTACTATAATGATGTTGAGAACAACGATGGCTTTGGTGCTGATCCTGCTGTTAATACAAGGTAATGCAAAACAATATCATTGAAAACATTTGTTTATTGATATGCATTTTTTAAAATGAAAAGAAAAAATGATTAAATTTGCGATGACAATTGTTTTACATCAATTTAAGTTATCTATGAGTAAATACAGCAAAATAACAACTAACCATTTGGGTTTTTTTGGTTTTTTTGTTTTGTTTTGTTTTTGTTTTTTTTTTCGGGGGGGGGGGGGGGTGTAATATATAAAATCGTTTCGAGTATGTCTGTGATTTTATAATGTTAATATTGGAATTAATGTCATGTTAAATTCGGCAAAATTGTATATCTATTACAATATAACAGATTGGAAATAAATAAATAAATAAATAAATAAATAAATAAATAAATAAATAAATAAATAAATAAATAAATAAATAAATAAATAAATAAATAAATAAATAAATAAATAAATAAATAAATAAATAAATAAATAAATAAATTTGTTGACATATGTAACCTTCAATTTAGGGACGTCCTTTACAACTTATGACCTTCAAACTACATCTCGTTGTATAGTGTGGTATCAGCAACACATAACTGCAATTTACTGGTCGTTAGATCTGACTCGGTTCAGCTGACACAATTATATTAGCACGAAAGTGAAAAGAAAAGAAAGAAAAGCTTCTAATCAGTAAACAATCCAAAACCAGATTTCAGAACTTTTCGATATAAGATTTTAGAGCAGGTTAGAGAAGGATGGCTACTTATTTCAATGTAATTTTCGAGGGTATATTCTTTGAGCTACATTATCTTGCTTTGCACCTGTAGTCTAAATTAAACATTTGGTAATTATATTGATAGTCAATAACACTGACAAAACAAATCGTGCAACACTAACACATCTGACGTAAGAGATGTTATATGTCAATTGATTTAATCGTTACGAATAAATTGGTAACCAAAAATAATGAAGAGCAGCGATAATACTTTAGTATGCAGTCTACCATCATTGTTGTAATTGAAATGATTGTTGATATGGCATTCACCAAACCATGAGGTAAAATGTCTACATTGATTGTTTGTTTGCGTGTTTTTAACGCTAGAAATTTTTCAGCTGTATTACAGCGTCCAGTTTTTATTGAGGGAGTAAGCCAGAGAAAACCCCGACTTTTGGTAGGAAAACTGACAATCCTTGTCAATTAAGATGTGTTCTATGATAAAGCCTGAGTTTGAATTAAACTTCGTACAAGCAAAGTCAGAGGCAAAATATATTTGAAATTCTGTTAAAGATCAATGAACTAAATTCTAAAGAATATATATTATGGAGTAGGCATTGCAAATTGCGATCACATATAATATAGTCCTTTATTAATATTTTTATTAATTTTTGGAACCTCCGTTTTTAAACGACCAATGAAAATTAAGGGCCATGACCGAAAATTGTGACGTTGACATGCTGTTTGCATTGGCGGAACATATCAAAAAGTGTTATATTAAGATGCTTTAGAATTTTATCAATTATGTGTCCGATTAGAATGTGTTCTTTGAAGAAATAACATAATATTACCGAATCGTTTTTTTATGTATCAGTTCCAGTAAAAGTGGGATGTTTTATGTTCGTGGTCATAGCCATAAATGTGCCATTTAGCGATATTTGTAAGTGATACAGTTTTTATTGTCTTATTCTATAATAGTTGTATTCTGTTTTAAATCGTGACGTATATATTGGTCTGTATTTAATTTTACGGGACCTATCGCTGTCTAGTGTTACTTGTGTGTAGATGGGGATCGAACCATAGTATCCCGCTACTGTAATTTTTAAAATAAATCAGAACGCAAACAGTTTGCAAGTCAATTTTGTTAACACAATATTATTTTCATTGGAATATAGGACGTTAAAATAGTTATTTATATTGTTTACACCATATTAAATACTTGGCGTTACTTCTGAACACACTGTAACAGTGAATATAATTTCCTCTGTCTGGTCACTGACAAGACTTCTTTCTGTGTATAGCATTTCGGTCACAACTAGGTTCGATAACTCTGTTTTTCGATTAGCGATTTGATTATCATTAACAGTCGAATTTTAGAATATAGCCAGCTATATTAATAACACTTTTATGTTGCTTTACCTTTTTTAATATTAGACAAATGTTTTGTCCATTATTTTTTGTGTATATTTTTTTGTTATATTGAAATGCAGGTTTGCATTAATATTATGCTGTTACATATTAATGGTTGTTTTTGGTTTCTTGTTTCATCATTATTTTTCCCCAAAGGTATAACTATATTTTTTTAATTTAAAATAGAATTAACAATAAATTATTATTACCTTATACACATTTGTGACATATTTGTTATTTAGAACAACTGAACACCTTTAAAGTTATGAAATTTAACCCATGCTGTGTTGTCCTGATATGGCTTGTCTCATAAAGTTTTACAAGACGTTATTTTAATAGTGTATTCCTAAAAGCTTGCATATTAGCAACCTTTATGACTTCTTAAGTGTCTTTTTCAATTAATTTTATAGAAACCATTTATAAATATAAATCACAAACCAGGATCACAAATTTAGTTCAACTTAAAATTTCATCATCTTTAATGACGAAATTAGAAGAAAGGAAATCAAACTTTTAACTGATAAAAAGTATATAAATTAAAAGTTGAATATGTCTTGATTACCAAACAAGTTGCACACGAGTATCATTAAGTTTTGTATTGGAAATATGGATTTGTGTAGCATGGGTGCAACGATTTTTATCATGGTTAATATGGCGATTAAAGGTCGTTTTCTTCGGTCAATATGGTCAATTTTAAAATGGATTTGGAAGACACTTCTTCAGAACTTAAACTGATTTAATTGTAATTTTCGGAAAGTTAATTTATCGCAGAAACCCAAACATGTTGCACACGATCGTTTAGAAAAACTATTAACTAGTATTTTAACTTTTTGTAAAGGTCCCATTGAAACTTTATATGCGATCAAACAAAAAAAAACAATACATGATTACGTCATTAAAGTCACGTGATGCCCTCCATTGTTGGATATGTGGTGACGTCACCTGAATGCATATGATTTTATGTTTCTTATATCTATAGAGCGATTTACAGATTGCAAAAAATGTATGAAATGTGTGTTGCTATTTTTAAATAGAACCTTTATTTTTTATCGATGTCAAATTTATTTTTAAGTCTACCTTTAAAATTAATTTTCGTGCTCTTCTTCATTCACTTATTCGTGACAAACAATAAAAAGATTTAAAAAAAAATGTTTATTTCGTTTGTACGATTTATTAAATTGTTTGTACCGTTTATTAATTCGTTTTTACGGTTTATTAAATCGTTTGTACTGATTATTTAATCGATTGTACGGTTTATTAATTCGTTTGTACGACTGTGTTGGCTATTAATGGGTAGGCAACATATTTACATGAAATTTGCTGTGAAAATCAGATATGTTTCCGAGAAAACATACTACCGAAACTGTTAAATATAACATGCTTTATAGTTAATATTATAACAAAACTTTGAAACATTCTCATTTTATACTCATACATGTAGTTTAAAAAATTGTTACGCAGTTATTAAGTAGCGGCTGTCATTATACGTGCGTCATAACACGCTTTGTTAAATCTGAAACGAGTTAATGCAGCAGGTATACATTCTGTGTAAAAAAGAGATTTGTTTATATGGTAATGAATACAACACGTGTTGTGGGAAAACAAACAAGCACGTTGTGCTATACTTGAACCTTTGAGAAGTCTTAAATGGAACTGGAGGCAGCCATATTCAATTCAGGAAAATGCAATCGAGATAAACGGACCCAGTGCTGTACAATAAACACATATTTAAATTAATTTACAAAATCTATTCGATGAATTTACCTAATGTTTATTGATTTTCCATGAAGCTGCATTGGTACAAATAAAGCACTGGATCCATACAATTGTAGATAATGTGCTGTAAGATTCGTATTTAAGATGGATTTAGTATCTCTTGTATTTTTCTGCGCTCGCTTGTGTATAACTGGTCATCAGTCTGCCATTGTCGTAACAAATATCTTGTCTTTGGTTGTTGGAAGAAGAATTGCCTTGGGTTTTGTCTTTGATTGTCGTTAGCAGTATTGATTAGCGACTTTTATTACCGTTAGCATTATAAGCATTTTATCTTCGGTTGCCGTATGCATTCCTGACTAGAGTCTTGTCTTTGGTTGTCGGTATTAGTATTTGCTAGTACCTTGTCTTTGGTTGCCGTTAACATAATGGCAAATGTCTTCGGTATTTGCAAGCAGTTTTTTCTATCGTTTTGTCATTGGTTGTTGTTAACAGTAATGGCTTGTGTCGTGTATTTTAGTTTTAAAGAGCATTATTAGCTAGTTTATTGTCTTAAGGTGTCGTTAGCAGTATCGTCTATTGTTCTCGGTTGTCGTTAGCAGTATTAGCTATCATTATGCGTTTAGTTCTTTGGTTATCTGTTAACAGCTCTAGCTTGTGCGTTGTCTTTGGCTGTTTAAGACAGTATTGGCTAGTGATATTTTTATGGTCGTCGTTAGCTGTTTAGGCTTGCGTCTTGTCTGATTGTCGTTTGCAGTATTGGCTAGTGTCTTGTTATAAAATGTAGATAGCATTCTTGAATTATGTCTTTATTTGTCGTTTGTCGTACTATCTTTGGTTGTCGTCGCTATTATTTTGTCTTAATTGTCTTTGGTTGTCGTCAGCAGTATTTTTAATGTCTTGTCTTTGGTTGTGTATTTTTAGCAGTATTTTCTAGTGCAGTGTCGTTAACAGTATTGGTTAGTGTATTGTCGTTAGCAGTATTGGTTAGTGCATTGTTATTGTCGTTAGCAGTATTGGTTAGTGTATTGTCGTTAGCAGTATTTTCTAGTGCATTGTCGTTAACAGTATTGGTTAGTGTATTGTCGTTAGCAGTATTGGTTAGTGTATTGTCGTTAGCAGTATTTTCTAGTGCATTGTCGTTAACAGTATTGGTTAATGTATTGTCGTTAGCAGTATTGGTTAGTGTATTGTCGTTAGCAGTATTTTCTAGCGCATTGTCGTTAGCAGTATTGGTTAGTGTATTGTCGTTAGCAGTATTTTCTAGCGCATTGTCGTTAACAGTATTGGTTAGTGTATTGTCGTTAGCAGTATTGGTTAGTGTATTGTCGTTAGCAGTATTGGTTAGTGTATTATCGTTAGCAGTATTAGTTAGTGTATTGTCGTTAGCAATATTGGTTAGTGTATTGTCGTTAGCAGTATTTTCTAGTGCATTGTCGTTAACAGCATTGGTTAGTGTATTGTCGTTAGCAGTATTGGTTAGTGTATTGTCGTTAGCAGTATTGGTTAGTGTATTGTCGTTAGCAGTATTGGTTAGTGTATTGTCGTTAGCAGTATTGGTTAGTGTATTGTCGTTAGCAGTATTGGTAAGTGTATTGTCGTTAGCAGTATTGGTAAGTGTTTTGTCGTTAGCAGTATTGGTTAGTGTATTGTCGTTAGCAGTATTGGTTAGTGTATTGTCGTTAGCAGTATTGGTAAGTGTATTGTCGTTAGCAGTATTGGTAAGTGTATTGTCGTTAGCAGTATTGGTTAGTGTATTGTCGTTAGCAATATTGGTTAGTGTATTGTCGTTAGCAGTATTTTCTAGTGCATTGTCGTTAACAGCATTGGTTAGTGTATTGTCGTTAGCAGTATTGGTTAGTGTATTGTCGTTAGCAGTATTGGTTAGTGTATTGTCATTAGCAGTATTGGTAAGTGTATTGTCGTTAGCAGTATTTTCTAGTGCATTGTCGTTAACAGTATTGGTTAGTGTATTGTCGTTAGCAGTATTGGTTAGTGTATTGTCGTTAGCAGTATTGGTAAGTGTATTGTCGTTAGCAGTATTGGTAAGTGTATTGTCGTTAGCACTATTGGTTAGTGTATTGTCGTTAGCAATATTGGTTAGTGTGTTGTCGTTAGCAGTATTTTCTAGTGCATTGTCGTTAACAGTATTGGTTAGTGTATTGTCGTTAGCAGTATTGGTTAGTGTATTGTCGTTAGCAGTATTTTCTAGTGCATTGTCGTTAACAGCATTGGTTAGTGTATTGTTGTTAGCAGTATTTTCTAGTGCATTGTCGTTAACAGTATTGGTTAGTGTATTGTCGTTAGCAGTATTGGTTAGTGTATTCTCGTTAGCAGTATTGGTTAGTGTATTGTCGTTAGCAGTATTGGTTAGTGTATCGTCGTTAGCAGTATTTTCTAGTGCATTGTCGTTAACAGTATTGTTTAGTGTATTTTCGTTAGCAGTATTGGTTAGTGTATTGTCGTTAGCAATATTGGTTAATGTGTTGTCGTTAGCAGTATTTTCTAGTGCATTGTCGTTAACAGTATTGTTTAGTGTATTTTCGTTAGCAGTATTGGTTAGTGTATTGTCGTTAGCAGTATTGGTAAGTGTATTGTCGTTAGCAGTATTTTCTAGTGCATTGTCGTTAACAGTATTGGTTAATGTATTGTCGTTAGCAGTATTGGTTAGTGTATTATGGTTAGCAGTATTTTCTAGCGCATTGTCGTTAACAGTATTGGTTAGTGTATTGTCGTTAGCAGTATTGGTTAGTGTATTGTCGTTAGCAGTATTGGTTAGTGTATTGTCGTTAGCAGTATTGGTAAGTGTATTGTCGTTAGCAGTATTGGTAAGTGTATTGTCGTTAGCAGTATTGGTTAGTGTATTGTCGTTAGCAATATTGGTTAGTGTATTGTCGTTAGCAGTATTTTCTAATGCATTGTCGTTAACAGTATTGGTTAGTGTATTGTCGTTAGCAGTATTGGTTAGTGTATTGTCGTTAGCAGTATTGGTTAGAGTATTGTCGTTAGCAGTATTGGTTAGTGTATTGTCGTTAGCAGTATTGGTTAGTGTATTGTCGTTAGCAGTATTGGTTAGTGTATTGTCGTTAGCAGTATTGGTAAGTGTATTGTCGTTAGCAGTATTGGTAAGTGTATTGTCGTTAGAGGTATTGGTTAGTGTATTGTCGTTAGCAGTATTTTCTAGTGCATTGTCGTTAACAGTATTGGTTAGTGTATTGTCGTTAGCAGTATTGGTTAGTGTATTGTCGTTAGCAGTATTGGTTAGTGTATTGTCGTTAGCAGTATTGGTAAGTGTATTGTCGTTAGCAGTATTTTCTAGTGCATTGTCGTTAACATTATTGGTTAGTGTATTGTCGTTAGCAGTATTGGTTAGTGTATTGTCGTTAGCAGTATTGGTAAGTGTATTGTCGTTAGCAGTATTGGTAAGTGTATTGTCGTTAGCAGTATTGGTTAGTGTATTGTCGTTAGCAATATTGGTTAGTGTATTGTCGTTAGCAGTATTTTCTAGTGCATTGTCGTTAACAGTATTGGTTAGTGTATTGTCGTTAGCAGTATTGGTTAGTGTATTGTCGTTAGCAGTATTGGTTAGTGTATTGTCGTTAGCAGTATTGGTTAGTGTATTGTCGTTAGCAGTATTGGTTAGTGTATTGTCGTTAGCAGTATTGGTAAATGTATTGTCGTTAGCAGTATTGGTAAGTGTATTGTCGTTAGCAGTATTGGTTAGTGTATTGTCGTTAGCAGTATTGGTTAGTGTATTGTCGTTAGCAGTATTGGTAAGTGTATTGTCGTTAGCAGTATTGGTAAGTGTATTGTCGTTAGCAGTATTGGTTAGTGTATTGTCGTTAGCAATATTGGTTAGTGTGTTGTCGTTAGCAGTATTTTCTAGTGCATTATCGTTAACAGCATTGGTTAGTGTATTGTCGTTAGCAGTATTGGTTAGTGTATTGTCGTTAGCAGTATTGGTTAGTGTATTGTCATTAGCAGTATTGGTCAGTGTATTGTCGTTAGCAGTATTTTCTAGTGCATTGTCGTTAACAGTATTGGTTAGTGTATTGTCGTTAGCAGTATTGGTTAGTGTATTGTCGTTAGCAGTATTGGTAAGTGTATTGTCGTTAGCAGTATTGGTAAGTGTATTGTCGTTAGCACTATTGGTTAGTGTATTGTCGTTAGCAATATTGGTTAGTGTGTTGTCGTTAGCAGTATTTTCTAGTGCATTGTCGTTAACAGTATTGGTTAGTGTATTGTCGTTAGCAGTATTGGTTAGTGTATTTTCGTTAGCAGTATTTTCTAGTGCATTGTCGTTAACAGTATTGGTTAGTGTATTGTTGTTAGCAGTATTTTCTAGTGCATTGTCGTTAACAGTATTGGTTAGTGTATTGTCGTTAGCAGTATTGGTTAGTGTATTGTCGTTAGCAGTATTGGTTAGTGTATTGTCGTTAGCAGTATTGGTTAGTGTATTGTCGTTAGCAGTATTTTCTAGTGCATTGTCGTTAACAGTATTGTTTAGTGTATTGTCGTTAGCAGTATTGGTTAGTGTATTGTCGTTAGCAGTATTGGTAAGTGTATTGTCGTTAGCAGTATTGGTTAGTGTATTGTCGTTAGCAGTATTTTCTAGTGCATTGTCGTTAACAGTATTGGTTAATGTATTGTCTTTAGCAGTATTGGTTAGTGTATTATGGTTAGCAGTATTTTCTAGCGCATTGTCGTTAACAGTATTGGTTAGTGTATTGTCGTTAGCAGTATTGGTTAGTGTATTGTCGTTAGCAGTATTGGTTAGTGTGTTGTCGTTAGCAGTATTGGTAAGCGTATTGTCGTTAGCAGTATTGGTAAGTGTATTGTCGTTAGCAGTATTGGTTAGTGTATTGTCGTTAGCAATATTGGTTAGTGTATTGTCGTTAGCAGTATTTTCTAATGCATTGTCGTTAACAGTATTGGTTAGTGTATTGTCGTTAGCAGTATTGGTTAGTGTATTGTCGTTAGCAGTATTGGTTAGTGTATTGTCGTTAGCAGTATTGGTTAGTGTATTGTCGTTAGCAGTATTGGTAAGTGTATTGTCGTTAGCAGTATTGGTAAGTGTATTGTCGTTAGAGGTATTGGTTAGTGTATTGTCGTTAGCAGTATTTTCTAGTGCATTGTCGTTAACAGTATTGGTTAGTGTATTGTCGTTAGCAGTATTGGTTAGTGTATTGTCGTTAGCAGTATTGGTTAGTGTATTGTCGTTAGCAGTATTGGTAAGTGTATTGTCGTTAGCAGTATTTTCTAGTGCATTGTCGTTAACATTATTGGTTAGTGTATTGTCGTTAGCAGTATTGGTTAGTGTATTGTCGTTAGCAGTATTGGTAAGTGTATTGTCGTTAGCAGTTTTGGTAAGTGTATTGTCGTTAGCAGTATTGGTTAGTGTATTGTCGTTAGCAATATTGGTTAGTGTATTGTCGTTAGCAGTATTTTCTAGTGCATTGTCGTTAACAGTATTGGTTAGTGTATTGTCGTTAGCAGTATTGGTAAGTGTATTGTCGTTAGCAGTATTTTCTAGTGCATTGTCGTTAACAGTATTGGTTAGTGTATTGTCGTTAGCAGTATTGGTTAGTGTATTGTCGTTAGCAGTATTGGTAAGTGTATTGTCGTTAGCAGTATTTTCTAGTGCATTGTCGTTAACAGTATTGGTTAGTGTATTGTCGTTAGCAATATTGGTTAGTGTATTGTCGTTAGCATTATTGGTTAGTGTATTGTCGTTAGCAGTATTGGTTAGTGTATTGTCGTTAGCAGTATTGGTTTGTGTATTGTCGTTAGCAGTATTGGTTAGTGTATTTCCGTTAGCAGTATTGGTTAGTGTATTGTCGTTAGCAGTATTGGTTAGTGTATTGTCGTTAGCAATATTGGTTTGTGTATTGTCGTTAGCATTATTGGTTAGTGTATTGTCGTTAGCAGTATTGGTAAGTGTATTGTCGTTAGCAGTATTGGTAAGTGTATTGTCGTTAGCAGTATTGGTTAGTGTATTGTCGTTAGCAGTATTGGTTAGTGTATTGTCGTTAGCAGTATTGGTAAGTGTATTGTCGTTAGCAGTATTGGTAAGTGTATTGTCGTTAGCAGTATTGGTTAGTGTATTGTTGTTAGCAGTATTTTCTAGTGCATTGTCGTTAGCAGTATTGGTTAGTGTATTGTCGTTAGCAGTATTGGTTAGTGTATTGTCGTTAGCAGTATTGGTTAGTGTATTGTCGTTAGCAGTATTGGTAAGTGTATTGTCGTTAGCAGTGTTTTCTAGTGCATTGTCGTTAACATTATTGGTTAGTGTATTGTCGTTAGCTTTTTGGTTAGTGTATTGTCGTTGGCAGTATTGGTAAGTGTATTGTCGTTAGCAGTATTGGTAAGTGTATTGTCGTTAG
The DNA here is from genome assembly GCA_944474755.1 of Limnoperna fortunei. NCBI lineage: Eukaryota > Metazoa > Mollusca > Bivalvia > Mytilida > Modiolidae > Limnoperna > Limnoperna fortunei. The sequence continues at coordinate 85,525,957 of OX104117.1, forward strand.
CAGTATTGGTTAGTGTATTGTCGTTAGCAATTTTGGTTAGTGTATTGTCGTTAGCAGTATTGGTTAGTGTATTGTCGTTAGCAGTATTGGTTAGTGTATTGTCGTTAGCAGTATTGGTTTGTGTATTGTCGTTAGCAGTATTGGTTAGTGTATTGCCGTTAGCAGTATTGGTTAGTGTATTGTCGTTAGCAGTATTCGTAAGTGTATTGTCGTTAGCAGTATTTTCTAGTGCATTGTCGTTAACAGTATTGGTTAGTGTATTGTCGTTAGCAGTATTGGTTAGTGTATTGTCGTTAGCAGTATTGGTAAGTGTATTGTCGTTAGCAGTATTTTCTAGTGCATTGTCGTTAACAGTATTGGTTAGTGTATTGTCGTTCAGCATTGGTTAGTGTATTGTCGTTAGCAGTATTGGTTAGTGTATTGTCGTTAGCAGTATTGGTTTGTGTATTGTCGTTAGTAGTATTGGTTAGTGTATTGCCGTTAGCAGTATTGGTTAGTGTATTGTCGTTAGCAGTATTGGTTAGTGTATTGTCGTTAGCAGTATTGGTTAGTGTATTGGTGTTAGCAGTATAGGTTAGTGTATTGTCGTTAGCAGTATTGGTTAGTGTATTGTTGTTAGCAGTATTGGTTAGTGTATTGTTGTTAACAGTATTGGTAAGTGTATTGTCGTTAGCAGTATTGGTAAATGTATTGTCGTTAGCAGTATTTTCTAGTGCATTGTCGTTAACATTATTGGTTAGTGTATTGTCGTTAGCAGTATTGGTTAGTGTATTGTCGTTAGCAGTATTGGTAAGTGTATTGTCGTTAGCAGTTTTGGTAAGTGTATTGTCGTTAGCAGTATTGGTTAGTGTATTGTCGTTAGCAATATTGGTTAGTGTATTGTCGTTAGCAGTATTTTCTAGTGCATTGTCGTTAACAGTATTGGTTAGTGTATTGTCGTTAGCAGTATTGGTAAGTGTATTGTCGTTAGCAGTATTTTCTAGTGCATTGTCGTTAACAGTATTGGTTAGTGTATTGTCGTTAGCAGTATTGGTTAGTGTATTGTCGTTAGCAGTATTGGTAAGTGTATTGTCGTTAGCAGTATTTTCTAGTGCATTGTCGTTAACAGTATTGGTTAGTGTATTGTCGTTAGCAATATTGGTTAGTGTATTGTCGTTAGCATTATTGGTTAGTGTATTGTCGTTAGCAGTATTGGTTGGTGTATTGTCGTTAGCAGTATTGGTTTGTGTATTGTCGTTAGCAGTATTGGTTAGTGTATTTCCGTTAGCAGTATTGGTTAGTGTATTGTCGTTAGCAGTATTGGTTAGTGTATTGTCGTTAGCAATATTGGTTTGTGTATTGTCGTTAGCATTATTGGTTAGTGTATTGTCGTTAGCAGTATTGGTAAGTGTATTGTCGTTAGCAGTATTGGTAAGTGTATTGTCGTTAGCAGTATTGGTTAGTGTATTGTCGTTAGCAGTATTGGTTAGTGTATTGTCGTTAGCAGTATTGGTAAGTGTATTGTCGTTAGCAGTATTGGTAAGTGTATTGTCGTTAGCAGTATTGGTTAGTGTATTGTTGTTAGCAGTATTTTCTAGTGCATTGTCGTTAGCAGTATTGGTTAGTGTATTGTCGTTAGACGTATTGGTTAGTGTATTGTCGTTAGCAGTATTGGTTAGTGTATTGTCGTTAGCAGTATTGGTAAGTGTATTGTCGTTAGCAGTGTTTTCTAGTGCATTGTCGTTAACATTATTGGTTAGTGTATTGTCGTTAGCTTTTTGGTTAGTGTAATGTCGTTAGCAGTATTGGTAAGTGTATTGTCGTTAGCAGTATTGGTAAGTGTATTGTCGTTAGCAGTATTGGTTAGTGTATTGTCGTTAGCAATTTTGGTTAGTGTATTGTCGTTAGCAGTATTGGTTAGTGTATTGTCGTTAGCAGTATTGGTTAGTGTATTGTCGTTAGCAGTATTGGTTTGTGTATTGTCGTTAGCAGTATTGGTTAGTGTATTGCCGTTAGCAGTATTGGTTAGTGTATTGTCGTTAGCAGTATTGGTAAGTGTATTGTCGTTAGCAGTATTTTCTAGTGCATTGTCGTTAACAGTATTGGTTAGTGTATTGTCGTTAGCAGTATTGGTTAGTGTATTGTCGTTAGCAGTATTGGTAAGTGTATTGTCGTTAGCAGTATTTTCTAGTGCATTGTTGTTAACAGTATTGGTTAGTGTATTGTCGTTCAGTATTGGTTAGTGTATTGTCGTTAGCAGTATTGGTTAGTGTATTGTCGTTAGCAGTATTGGTTTGTGTATTGTCGTTAGTAGTATTGGTTAGTGTATTGCCGTTAGCAGTATTGGTTAGTGTATTGTCGTTAGCAGTATTGGTTAGTGTATTGTCGTTAGCAATATTGGTTTGTGTATTGTCGTTAGCATTATTGGTTAGTGTGTTGTCGTTAGCAGTATTGGTTTGTGTATTGTCGTTAGTAGTATTGGTTAGTGTATTGTCGTTAGCAGTATTGGTTTGTGTATTGTCGTTAGCAGTATTGGTTAGTGTATTGCCGTTAGCAGTATTGGTTAGTGTATTGTCGTTAGCAATATTGGTTAGTGTATTGTCGTTAGCAATATTGGTTTGTGTATTGTCGTTAGCAGTATTGGTTAGTGTATTGTCGTTAGCAGTATTGGTAAGTGTATTGTCGTTAGTAGTATTGGTTAGTGTATTGTCGTTAGCAGTATTGGTTAGTGTATTGTCGTTAGCAGTATTGGTTAGTGTATTGTCGTTAGCAGTATTGGTTAGTGTATTGTCGTTAGCAGTATTGGTTGGTGTATTGTCGTTAGCAGTATTGGTTAGTGTATTGTCGTTAGCAGTATTGGTTAGTGTATTGGTGTTAGCAGTATAGGTTAGTGTATTGTCGTTAGCAGTATTGGTTAGTGTATTGTTGTTAGCAGTATTGGTTAGTGTATTGTTGTTAACAGTATTGGTAAGTGTATTGTCGTTAGCAGTATTGGTAAATGTATTGTCGTAAGCAGTATTGGTTAGTGTATTGTTGTTAGCAGTATTGGTAAGTGTATATTTATTTACTTTAAGTATTTTAAAGTTAATAAGGTTAAATTCATTTAATTGTGTCTCAGATGAAAAGTAAAGTCATTACCGATGACCGTTCAAAGCATGGTAAAACCCTGTACTAATTCCATTGTAAGTGGATTAAAACTGATTGTAGACATTACGGTTGTTTTCGAAATGAAAAACTCTGTATTTAATAATACTTTTTATTAGTTCCATATAAGTTCCAATATGACGTACTGCTTCCGCTATGTAAACAAAGGTTTATTATCTTTCCAATAAATGTATTTCGAACATGCGTAAATTGTAGGTTTCATTCGGTTGTATTTAAAATCATTTTTGTTATTTGTTATTTTTAATTATTGTTAGTGTTAACACCATTTCTATCTTTAGGATAAATTCTGAGATTTGCATGATTTAACATAAAACCATGAAATTATTTTCATGGTAAACAATGTGACACGTAGGGTTTTGTGGAATAGTATGTTTTTATGCCGCATCACTGTGAAGATCACAAAGTTGTGACGATTTGAATTACAATTAACATTATTCATGAAGTCCATGCTTTGTTGCCGTTTTAACATGTGTGACCAAACAATTCTTGACAATATTCGTGATAATACGTAAATTTGTGACCTAGGTATAAAATTGACGATAACGGAGAAGTGAATTTTCATTTACAAGGAACTATGGAATATTTAAATGTGTTGTAATATATAGTAATAAAGCATAACAATTGTAGTAAAAATAAACTGTACGAGAATACCAACTTTTGATTGGCTATAAAATATTTTGGATTAGAGGGTGGATAAAAATTATCGCCATTTGACCTCAAAATTACTTCGCAAAAACATTTTCTGCGTTGATCTTTTATTTTCAAAAATGTAAAATTACACATTCCATATAATCTGCAACGCGAACAATGTGCAAAACAGAAATTTTGTTATCCTTCGGTGGATCAAGTGTTTTTTTTAAGTTAATCCTTAAATTAAACTTAGTAAACCCTGATACGGGCTTGTCTTTAGTATGTGAAATAAATTATTAATTAAACTAAGCATGCGTTTTATTTAAATCCCTCGATAAAAGAGTTGGATTAAATGAAAACGTGACAACTATTTTCGGTTAACTTAATTCACATCTTAAGGTAACCACGAGTCAGTTTTAACACGTGTTCTTAAGAGAAGTGTCATTTGTTGTCGTAAAAATGTCTTGTCTTTGGCTGTTCTTAGCAGTATAGTGTCTCGTCTTCATTTGTCCTTAGTGACTAGTGTCTGGTCTTTGGCATCTTCACAGGTCAGGGTTTCTGTGTCCACATGTGTCCACGAAACCCTGACAAACTTAGCAGGAAATTCCCGGGCTAGAAGTCACGATTTGGTTTGGCTGCATCATACCTGAGTGTAGCCAATCAAAAGCTCTCTTTCATTCACGACTTGGTTAGGGGATATCCCGATGTCGATTGTAAATAAACCAAACGGATGTGCTGCATAGACCACGCAAAAATCTGTGTATTTTGTACATTAGTGTGGTAATAGTTTGTTATTACCGCGTTATGTACATTAGTGTGGTAATAGTTTGTTATTACCGCGTTATTTATTATTTTCTTCCCACACAAGAATGAGTAAGAATGACTACTGCCAAACACTTGCTTCTTTCAAGCTATTTCATTGGTTGATATTTTGAAGGTTTGACTTAAAAAATATTCTATCCCGGGAATTTCCTAGCTAAGTTTGTCAAGGTTTCGTGGACACATGTGGACACAGAAACCCTGACTTGTGAGGATGGTGGTTTTAGAACTTTAGTACCTAGCCTTGGTTTTATTTTAAATAAGTATGTATTTACTGCGTCAAAATGTGCAATATTTGCGATCGATGCAACATGGGTGATACAAAACCTTGTATCATCTATATAGTTGATACAAGATATATGCGGAAATACGATGATTTCGCACCACTACTCCACGTAATGTATGCTTGATAGCTCTATAAGTCAGGCACTTGGAATATGTGAAGTATTGCCCCATAGAGTATCACGATAGCTTCTGATATAAAACAAAATGCACAAAATAATTATATATGTTTATTTTATTTCTACTTCTTAGGAACCACAGCAGCTTTGATGGCAACTACTATAGATACTACCACATCTTCAATGTATACTACAACAACTACAACCTTTTCTACCAGCGCATTAACCCTGATAACGACAACTTCAACCCCGACAACGACAACTACATTCCCCTCTGCTACCACACAAACCATGACAACAAGCCCAACAACGACAACTACAACCCCGACAACGACAACTGCATTCCCTTCCACCAGCACGCTAACCATGGCAACCACAACAAGCCCAACAACGACAACTGCATTCCCTTCTACCACTACACTAACCATGGCAATGACAACAAGCCCAACAACGACAACTGCATTCCCCTCTACTACCACACAAACCATGACAACAAGCCCAACAACGACACCTACAAACCCGACAACGACAGCTGCATTCCCTTCTACTAGCACACTAACACTGGCAACCACAACAAGCCCAACAACAACAACGACAGCCGCATTCCCTTTTACCACCACACTAACACTGGCAACCACAACAAGCCCAACAACGACAACTACAGCCGCATTCCCTTCTACCACCACACTAACCCTGGCAACCACAACAAGCCCAACAACGACAACTACAACCCCGACAACAACTACAAACCCGACAATGACAACTACGACCCCAATAACGACAACTACAACACCGACAACGACAACTACAATGCCGACAACAACTACAATCCCGACAACTACAACAACAACCCCGACAACGACAACTACAACCCCGACAACGACAACTACAACCCCGACAACGACAACTACAACCCCGACAACTACAACAACAACTCCGACAACGACAACTACAACCTCGACAACGACAACTGCAACCTCGACAACGACAACTACAACCCCGACAACTACAACTACAACCCCTACAACCCCGACAACGACAACTACAACCCCTACAACGACAACTACAACCCCTACAACTACAACTACAACCCCGACAACGACAACTACAACCCCGACAACGACAACTACAACCCCGACAACGACAACTACAACTCCTACAACGACAACTGCAACCCCTACAACTACAACCCCGACAACGACAACTACAACCCCTACAACGACAACTACAACCCCTACAACGACAACTACAACCCCGACAACGACAACTACAACCCCGACAACGACAACTGCAAGCTCGACAACGACAACTACAACCCCGACAACTACAACTACAACCCCTACAACCCCGACAACGACAACTACAACCTCGACAACTACAACTACAACCCCTACAACCCCGACAACGACAACTACAACCCCTACAATCCCGACAACTACAACTACAACCCCTACAACCCCGACAACTACAACTACAACCCCTACAACGACAACTACTACCGCCACAACGACAACTACCACGCCTTCTACTACAAACCCTACAACAACTACAACGCCTTCTTCCACAACACTGTCACCACCAGTTAATATCGCGCCAGGTAATTAGTAATTGGGCATTGTGAAAACAATGCATATTAACAAAATCCTTATATATATTCAAGCTATTACTGACCAATGTATGTTTTTATAATGCAGGTAGTAGGATGGGTCAAATCTTGCATGCCAGAATGCGCATGAATAGCACCTGTCTGTTTGATCATCTGTTCAGGCGCAGTCTGGTGGACATTCCGAATTGTACATGCGGACAGATAGAGTCAAACAGACATTTCCTACTTTACTGTCATAAATATTCCGATCTTTGTCGAAGGACTATTTTTGCTTTGAATTTTCAAGTACAAATCGACTTAAACCTATTCCTATATGGGTCAGATGCTCTAACATTGGAACAGAATACTGAAGTTTTTTTTTAAAAGTGCAATCCTATATTCTAAAAAGTAAACGTTTTGTAGATGCATAGACATTTAACACCTTAAAGCATTTCATCAACCCTTTCTCTCTTTCCTTTTCCTATCAAATATATTAATTTTTTTTTCTTTCCTCTCTATTCTTCATTATAAAATTTATCAAGCCTGTCAGAGCATTTATTTTACATTGTGTTAAATATGTAATTTCGTAACTGGAGACGGATTTGTAAAAGCTTCTTATCTTGTTTCCGAATCCTTGTATTGTACTAACTGTATGTTCAATGATATATCTATTTAAACAATAAAATATGTTTAAATTAATGTATGTTTGATGGTTTTGGTATCAGTGTTATTTGGTCGTTAATTTTTCATATAAACAATCTGCTTATGAGTGATGTTAGACTTTTACTGGTTTCCTGTAGAGATGACTGTACTACAAGTTAACATGTCTTGTTTTTTAAAGTCGATTAGGTAGTTTGTCTTATCATTCATTTGGTGACTGGACTAGATTGTCAGGGCCATATATACATGTATGCACTGCTCATCTCAGGGCCATATATACATGTATGTACTGCTCATCTCAGGGCCATATATACATGTATGTACTGCTCATCTCAGGGCTATATATACATGTATGTACTGCTCATCTATGAAGAAGTCTACTGAAATATAAAGCCGTTGTAGGAGGACTGTAATCGGAACTTGCCTCTTACATTTTATCCTGCAATCACAATTTCATTAGACAAATACCGGGTGCTCATACAATCAACTGTATAATTGTACATGAACTTTTTAGCTGCAAGTCTTAGTGACGCCCATAAAATGAGTTCTGATTTGTCAACAGTGGAAACAAAATGAAAAGAGCAGCCTAATTTCAAACCGCTGACTAACTATGGAAAATAATTGTTGATTACAATTTGCTCATATTTCTAGCAACAAAAAGGGATCATAAGCTCCACTAAAAGGTGTGATCAGTCAGCAGTAATTGTCACGCAAAAACTTGAATTCAAGCACTTTTAGTATGGGTAGTTGTAAAAACAATTTTATTTCCATTATAAACATATCCAACACTGGTGGTGAAAATTTCGGCCCATAAAAGAGAGAATCACAATTAACCGGATGTTGGCCGATTTACAAAACAAAATGACATACTGCATGAAATAACTAATGCATATGATAAGCTTTTTATTTTATTGATCTATAACAAATCACACTGTATGCATGGTAAATAAATTAATAACTGACACAACATATATGTTTTCATTGAATTTTTTTATATATTTAGTCATATTTTTTACTAATTTAGGGAAATCACCAACGCCATTGAGCACCAGCAATGGCATAGACAATTTGAATTGGCCATTTGTGATATTTGCCTTGGCTGCATCGGTAATCTTGACGACGTTTGCATGTTGTCTTATATGTGCCGCAATCAGAAGGAGGAAGAAAAGGGCCAGAAAAGTGGACCGTCTAAAACTAACAAAAGTAGAGAATTTAACCATAATATCAGTGGGATTCCCAAACCATCCCCCAGCTGGTCATGCTATTAGACCAAAAGGCCATAAAGGCCCGCAGGTTTACTCAAGGTTGAAGAATGAGACTGTCTAACTGAAGACAGTAATTAAAACCTCCAAAGTCAATCTATGTTAGTATTCCTTCTCTGAGGTTCTAGTTATAGATGTGATTTTTCGGACACAGTAATGGACTGAAATACAATTATTTTCACAGTTATGTTTTGACTCTACATTTAAAAAATATTTTTCGTGCTATTGACATTATTACTGTTATAAAGCAACATATTTAGTCAATACATGTTCGAAGTTATATTAAATTACTCTAAGATGCTCGTGAAAACTGTATTCATCTGATTATGTAAATTCTTTTTAATATATACAAGTAAAGAAAGTGAGTTGTTATTAGCAATCTCATGACTGAACTCATAAACGAAGTGTAGATTAGCGTGACTTTTCCGCTTTGATAATTTTACAAGATTCTTTTTCCTTGGAATGTTGCTGCTTAAAATATGAGGGACAAACGAGAATATTTTAGAACAATATGAAACGATATATAAAAACATAAGGGGACAAAGAGCTTTAAATACGCGGTTCCATTATTTGTTTATAGTTATAAAGGATGCACGTGTTTATAACAAGAACAACATATTTTCATTCATTGTATAGGTACTTATGAAGAATAGTTCCTTCTACTATCAAGGGATTAATATGTCTCTACTATCTTTTGGTAAAAAGTTCGTTATGGGTGATCCGTATGTGTCTGGTTGCAACATGCGTTATATTCCGACACCTCCCAAATGACGTGTTATATTTTTCACTTGGCGTTAACTATCAAACAATAGTTTTAAATGATTTTCTATATTATTTGTGCTCAACGATGGTTGATATTAAATGTATCTGTATTTGTATTTGTGAATATTTTACGTGTGCACAGTCACATATGGATTGCAAAACATTGTAAGAAAAAACGACATATATTTTATTGACGTGTGTTTTACACAAAACAGCAGGAAGAAAATGCGTGTTTATTAGAACTATTGATTACAATAAACCAATTATTTGCCATGCATTTTCCATAATGGGGAACCTGCAATAACATTAAGATTGTATGTGTTAAAATCCTCTTGATTCTCATCCCCTACCCCACGCGAAAGAGTTGTTTGTATACGTTTCAATGTTAAGATTCAACATTAACAAGTAAAGAAATATTATTTCTGGTGGCAAAAATGACCAAAAATTTTGGGTGAAAATTTCAGCACTGAATGTAACTTACAAAATGTTTGACCTCCATCTCTTTTTAAAAAGCTCATTTTTCCAGGCTCTTATAAATATAAAGTATGGAAGATTTTCAATCAATGAATATATTTTAAATTTTTTTTTCAGTACACCCAAACATCCAATCAGATGCAGCCGTGTATTCTCTTCGTCATACTATCTGGGGCAAAAGGTGTTGGTTCTTGTATCATGAGCGGTTAAAATCTATATGAGGCACCAGTAAACCGATCTGTTGAATAATACTTCTTTTACAACCTCTGGACTGGTTCCCGGTATTTGGTGGTCCTGCATCACACATATTCCGGTGTAATGTAAACAAATAATTGGTTCATTGTAATCTATGGGTATCGATCGTGGGAGCAGTTGGTAACTAAGGAAGTGATACAGAATTTCAATAAATATGAAAAAGAGGTGCATTTAAAAATATGGAAAAAAAAGAATTTTATTTAATTAAGAATACAGAATGTAGCATAAGTAATGGTGGAATTAATACACCGATTGCAATACATATTTTTCACAAAGTTTCCTGATGAACTTTCGATTTGTTTCTTTATTTTGAAGGGTAGACTCAAATGAGAGTAAACATTAGGAGTACACGTTCAGAAGTACAACTTTCTCTCTACATATTTAAAACATTGTTACATCTTTTGAAGTGTTTGGCGACCAGATGTCCGTTAAATTTAGTAAAACCCTACTGTTGCGATTCCCCATATTCGATACCCTATAAGTTCAACATAAATTCAAATTGTCCTGTAGGCGGTAGGAAGTTCTTACCGGTATACTCCAGCATACTGCACTCGATGAAATAGATACTAAAAAATTGCTAGAACATCAGATATACCTAAATCCAGAATGGAATGTACACCTGTTAAAACACGACAGCATTGTGCACAGAATTTAATCAAAATTTGCATTAAAGCGGCACTAACCTATTTATGTAGAAGGCCAATACAAATTTTCAGTCCACCAGGGGAAGCAAGTGATATTTAATATTAATTTGATTGCAGTATTCCATATCAGATGTGATATACTATACGGATACGGGAGTCCAGTTATAGTGACCTGCTCTTACAGTGTAAATATTACAGTCTGCGATTCAACGATATATTATATTCATGGGTATACGATACCGTTTTATTATTATCCTTTATTGAGGAATTTCTTTTTTTTTAAATTTGTAAAATTTACATTTACTTTTCATAACTAAATGATTGATTTAATTGAACAAGTCACCAAGTTAATTGAAATCGTTGAAATCAAAAGATCATCAGAGACGCATGCAAAGATTAAAAGTCCACATAGATTAAATACATGTTTTATTTTATCAAATCATAAAAATAATATGATACAATCATGACAAAAAAGCCACACTTTTTACAACGCGTTGCTCAAGTTATACCTTTTTAAATATTTATGTGAGACAAGAGTTGAAGGGTTCGTGATTTTTGTCTCTTCTTATTCAATATAAGGCCGGGATAATCAAAGTGAGTTTGAATGGTTGCTGAAGTTAATCATGGGTTATACTGTCGGAAATACCAGTTTATTCACCAACGTTAGGTACCGGCTGGTAAACTCAATCTGCGATAACAAATCTCTCAGTTTATATCGGGAGGTATTCAAACGGTAAAAGATATCCCTAATTCGTCGATATAAGTGTCTGTAAATGTCATGCGCTGCATACTAGCTATACTATCGACTATTTTAAAGACATACCTTTTGCATAAACAAACACTTATATATATATATATATATATATATATATATATATATATATATATATATATATATATATATATATATATATATATATAAAGAGTCTAAAAGAAATCTGCTAACCAGTACACTTATTTAGTATCGGATCGACAAACATGACGATACAGCATAAACAAAAAATAATAACATACAAGTCTAGAAGATTATGCAACGATACAAATGACGGTGTTTCTTGTCATAAATTTAGACACAGACTGACCAACGAATGGCCTTAGTCATTGAGTGTCAATATAAATAAATAACGTAAACAATCATACCATATTAATCTTGAATTTTCTCATTTTAAATGAACCCAAAACTTTTTTCATAGTTTGCTTCTCAGTCCGCTAACCGGGGACGTGCCGTGCTGTTACTTGGCTTTGCTCAAATATTCCAACAAGATGTAATCAAAATTATCAAGGTGACAAATTCATTACGCCAGACGCGCGTTTCGTCTACTTAAGACTCATCAGTGGCGTTTAACTCTAAATAATGTTTAAGATATTCTTCATTGGGAGATGGAATAATATTTTTTTCATTGGGAGATGGATTAATATAAGTCCACTGGGATCGTGTAAATACACAATACAGGCAGTTCAAAATATTATATAAAGAGTCTAAAAGAAATCTGCTAACCAGTACACTTATTTAGTATCGGATCGACAAACATGACGATACAGCATAAACAAAAAATAATAACATACAAGTCTAGAAGATTATGCAACGATACAAATGACGGTGTTTCTTGTCATAAATTTAGACACAGACTGACCAACGAATGGCCTTAGTCATTGAGTGTCAATATAAATAAATAACGTATATATATATATATATATATATATATGAAGGGTAAAACACGGATAATTATTTAGTTTCTACTGTGTTGTTTACGGATCATTCCCATATCATTGTGAATTTAATGCAATGTTAAGACAAGTAATATATTTAAATAGATATTTAATTAATGATTTTTCATAACTACAGTTATAAAGATCTTTAGGCTTAATGGAAATGGTTCGACATCAGTGTCATTTAACCGGAAGACACATACATATGACACTCAGTACTTGCTTTATAGAAGGCATCTCATATTATCCGAGATAAACAATCGAATGCTAATTATAGCATGAGCAAATGCATGTATACTAAACCCTTATACATATCCAAATACAATTTGAAGAATTTTATTGCATTCTTTCATGTATCTGATTTCTTCAAAGTAAGGCCTCGCCGAGTGGTTTAGTATTGAGTATCTACTAATGATCACCGGCGAGTCAGCAGTTGCTAGTTCGAGCTGATATCAGGCTGCTTTGATGTGCTCGACTTTTCAGCTGGTACTACAGATTTCTCTGTTAATACAAACCTGGATGCCATGATAAAGCTACAACGTTGATAAAGTTTTGTTGAATACTAGTTATATACTTTAATTTGTCTACCCAACGCTATGACTTGAAAAGACTGCTTTTCCTTTGACAAATCCGGTTTCTGTAGGGTCTAAAACGCTATACTGTTCTATGACTGAGGGGGTACCAGACCGATGATTAATACTGTCTGTTCTAAAATTAAAATCAGAGATCGATGTGATCGACCCTGAATTGTGTTTGTCTGTTTGACCTTGAAACCGTTCTAAATATTCCTCCTCAGGATCGTATATAGACAAATACGTGGGCTGCTGGATTTGTAAAGTAGATTCACATGTTTGGTAGTGGTGAGTATCCTGGTATATTTCAAGAGTATCGTATATGTTCTCGTCGTTAACAGTTGTCTCTTGAGACTTTGAACACGTGACATTGTTGTGGATATCATTCTGATCTAAATTATTTTTCTTGGATTTGTTTTTGCACCAGGTATTTCTGGAAAAAACATATCAATGTACGAATTAAAACTCTGTGCAGAAGGGAATAGCTAAAAACCCAAGAAAAACAACCCGTAACGTTGTTTTACTTATTTAGACAGAATCTTCCTTGTCATGGGAACACCTGATCGTGAATTAATTGATTTAAGCTTGATTTTTATTTTATTTTAACGAAAATCTTAAATTTAGCTTATTTTAAAATATGCTAGATAATTTTATTTGTTTGTCAGCCGAAATCTGATTGACCAATTCAAATAAAGTAATTCATATTATACGATACAACTTACGTTCGTCACATGATTTTTTCTTACGACGTTAAAATTCAAATAGTCCCATCACGCAACACATTTGTCATGGCCATGATAGATCTGAGAAACTTGTAAAACTTGTAAACTGGCGTAAAAGATGTACCATTAAGAAGAGCAGTATTTCAGTCTTTTGAAATTATCTCCGCTGTTTACAAGACACTTACCGCCTTAAAATGAGTAGAACAGAGGTGACTACAATAATAAGTAGCACCAATCCACCAATCGCACCTCCAACTATACCTAAAAGACAAAGTAGGCAATTAAATCAACGTGTTCAACGACGATTGATCCGAATATTTTGACTTTACTGGCATCGGGGACTAGTATAACTAGTTGATTTATAGGTTCCTGCTGGCATGTATATAGCGTCAGCAAATTAAGTATTTTAACTATGATCTATGCGCAGAAAATGTGAATGAAAACTACGTTTCTTTTGAAAAATGATAGAAATGTTTCATCGCGCCTACATAGGTAAAGGTTTATTTTAGCTGTTCCAACTTCAGAGAAACTTCTTGTCAGAAAGTGTCATAGATAATGTGTAATATTTGGTATAAAAATAGAAGAAATATAATTTTTTTTTTAAAATGTTACATATTTATTAACAACAACAATATAATTTAACAATAAGAACAAAGAACGACAAAATTAAATGTTTCGTCATCTCCTTACAACGTCACCGTGTCTGTCTTGCTAAGGTTTTTGTGCGTGACACATGAAAACTGATTACCGCCTTTGGTCGAGCTGATTCCTCTTTTGTAGATCCAAAATGGTACAAATTGCATGAAATCAACAATTATTTCCACAATTTAGCAGCGTTTAGAAATGATGTGGTGTTTTCATTTTGATACAATAAATTTTGACCTAAATTAGTACGGAAGTGTAAGCTAGGAGCAGGCGATTGTCGTCTGTTTGAAACTTTTCGGTATGTCGTTAGCGAACGTCAGGAAAGTAGACGAACTTTTGTAAAAACAAAACGCAAGGTCACATCAGAACAACGTATCAAAAGTCAATGACGATTTGTTACAGGTAAACAATAAAGGCATCATAACCTTATCGTGGAAACACTTTTTTATTGGATTTTCGTAATACAAAGGTACAATGTTTTATAATAAAATAACACAAGCAAAAAACCGAGCGCAAGTAGGGGTATTTTTTTTAAATGGCTGGTAAAGCCATATTTTATTGAATATTTAAATAGAGGTTTGTTTCCAAAGTGTCTGAAGGATGTCATATTTTAATGAAATTATAAGATAATCAGCTGAACAATAGGAATCATGTTATGTTCTGTGCTGTACTAAAGTATATTTTATTACCTCCAATCTCTGGACTAAATACATTCGACAACTCTTTAGGACTTCTTGTAGGAGGGCCAGAAAATGAGACTAAAAGAAAGAAACAATGATGACAGCTCGTGGTCAATAACAACGACTGAGTTACATTTCTATCAGCAAAAAAATTTTAAACAACAATTGTATCCTATTTTTGGGGAATTACGCACATCAAACAAAAGAAATCAGTCTGTATTATTTCCTGCAATCTGGACGCCGGGATATATTTAGTCCGAGTGACGTCAGAAAGCTCTCCATAAGCCAAACAGTGGATTTTTTGCGACACGGGTATTAGTCGGCACATTTCTAAATCTCGCGACATTAAAAAATTGTTAAGTGGTTCACTTTTATATAAATCGATTCCTTAGGTATTTTCTCTAAGAAAAAAAAACATTTTACTTTAATCAAGCTAATTTTAATCCGTTTCTAATCTTGTTTCTATCAGAACCCTATCATTCCCACATTCCATTGTCATTTCAAACAAATATCATCAAAGGATAAATAATCAAGAGATAGATATTGTGTCTCCCTGATCGTAACTTCAATCGAGCTTATTATGAAATAAGAAATTCTCTGACAACTGCAGAGGATTATAAGACTACATAAAATTACATGTAAAACTCGTTTTAAAATAGCTGAGTGTGTTGTCAATAAAAAAAATTGATTGATTGATTGATTGATTGATTGATTGATTGATTGATTGATTGATTGATTGATTGATTGATTGATTGATTGATTGATTGTGATTTGTAACTTACCGAGGCAAATTTCGAATATAATTTATCAAAGATGTAAATTTCGAAACTAAATTTCTTGAAGCTTTTGTATTTTTAAAACTAGAGAATTTCAAAAATTTCACATTAGGTTGTGGGTTGGTTGTTTTATACTCTGTACCTGTAGTTGGTCCGGGTAGTGGGGGTGGTGGTCTGTTGGTAGGAATTGGCGTCTTTGGTGAAATAGTCGTAGCTTCGTAAGATTCTACGATAAAATAAAAATCGTGTGTTAATAATATGCATGATCAACCAGCAAAAACAATACGATACATGTGGCCAGAATATTAGGCCAGTTGTTCATTTATTAAGTCGGGATAACTGTGTTACAAACTCAGATGCTGTAGCAATTTAACGACAGAAATTTTCCCTGTTGATAGACACTTTAGATTTGACTCACTGGCCTGAATAACTCTCCTAAATAACTAATTAAGCACTTTTAGGGAAAAATAAACAATATTTCGGCTGTGTGAATGGGTGAAAGAAGCTTGTCGAAGCATAGTTCATTATCATGTACTTGACTCGCCTGAACGGCCCGCCTAAATAACTGATTAGGTTTCGAGGCCATCGGCAGCGCTGCATGTTGCAATCAGAAAGTTGTGCGAGTGTCATTTTATTTCGGTTTTTATACACTGTACCTGTAATTGGTCCGGGTAGTGGAGGTGGTGGTCTGTTGGTAGAAAATGTCGTCTTTGGTGAATTTGGTGAAATAGTCGTATCGTCGTCAGATTCTATAATAAAATAAAAATCTTCTTTTAAGAATACTCATTGACATTTAGCAAAAACTAGATACACGTTACTAGAATGTTAGTCCAGTAGTTATGTTAATAAAGTCCGTTTAACCGCATAAAAGCGTCAAATGCAACTAAACCATTACACTTTTCCTATTGATAGATTTTACTGACTTGCTTAAATGGCCCTTCTAAGCTCTTAATATCAGCTGAAAGTATTTAAGAAAAAACTCAATATCAGATGTGGAAATGGGTATAGAAAGCTTTTTCCAAGCATAATTCGTTATAATGTCAAGTCAAGTAATATTTATTTATAAGTCGGAACATGTTACAACAAACAACACAAACTCTAATGAGCTTTTAACACCATGTAAAATGCAGGAATTATTAGATGCCTAAATGCGGAGGCTATAGTTGTTATACTATATCCTGATAACCGTCTATACGTAACTTTTTAAAATCTTCAACAAGTTAAGTGAAAAAGTATTGTGTTGATGTGGATATATTTTAAATGTATCCATGTATATGTCATTGGGAAACTGGTCCACTTAACTTTGATAACTTTGTATCTTCCTTACAAGTTTCTTCCAACATAAAAGCAAATGCTTTAAAGTTAATGATTTTTTGTAAAAATAAAATTAATTATACAATGCATTAAATTGCTTATCATAAAACATTTCTGTTCATTCGCAAAGATACGATTTCCGTATTTAATTGTTGTTGTTGACATATTGTCCTGTTTCATTAGGTTCATAACTTTTAATATCATATTAAGTCACATTTTGTCTACATTACGGCAGAATACGTGACGTTTTCACAAAATCTTACACAAATGTCTACTTACGGATAATAAAGCAAATATTAAAAACAGCATTACAAGGCGGGGACACCCATACTGAATGGACATCAAACCCATATGTCTCGTCTAACACACACTTATTGCGACCCATTTCTTTCAATATGTTTATGGATTTCATTTTAGCGTCTCCTGGTATGTCTGTGCACTTTATTTTTGGAGGGTCGTAATATTTGGCTCCACAATCCTCAATGTCACACTTTAATGCTGAAAATACATGGGTTGCAATAAATACATTTTCAAACAGATAATGTGCAGAATGCAATCAGCGTATTCCTCGGATTAAGAGTTAGTTGAGATTTGACTTGTATACTAGCTTAAATTACTTAGTCCAAATAACGTTTATGTACAGATGAGCGAGTACAGATGGTGCGCGTTTTGTGCTTCATCCAATCAAAACTCATGAAACATGAACATAACAAATAATGGGTTCTGGTGGGGGTGGATGAGGACTAACAACCAGTGCATTTTGAGGATGATACACTGCTAAGGTCCAAATTCTCCGCCTTAAAACTAAAAATATACAACATATACTCTGCAGAAACAAGACCAACACAACGTTCAGATGTCGGAAACACTCTCGATCTTATTCTACATTCTAGAGTATGCCGACGGTATTTCCGGGTCTGGGAATGGTTCCCATGGCTCGACCCAGTGTTACGGACTGGTTTTAAATGTAAATCCAAAATTTCATCAGATATATAATCAAGTTTTAAATGTCCAAAATATCTGAGGAAGCATCAAAATTCCATAAAATCGCTTAAAATGATCAATTTGGGTTCTCCACATTGTTACGGGCTTTGGGGAACGTTCCCAATGGTGAGAAGACATAGATTAAAAACACATCTGCTTCAACTTTTAGATTTAATCCAGACAAATATTACAGCACACAAAATACAGACTGATGGAAAAAGGGGAATAACTCTTCACACAAACACAAAAAACATATTATAACATTAACACTACTATACAAAATCGGTGCTACTCGACAAATACTTAGGTGGTGGATAGTAGAGGGCCTCTTGTTGCAGGGTCGCCAGATTATAATGCTGAAATCGTATTAATAATGTGTGTTTTTAAACTTCATAACCTAATACTATTTTAAGCTCAGTATCTCTTTCTATGGCTATTTGTGTTCACTAGTTGTATGTCTTTCATCATTTTATTTTATACATTTGTATTGTGGTGTAATGTGTTATATAAGTCGAGATTACGTTGTTAATCTTCTTGTATAGATTTGTTAACGTCATTAACTTTAATGTTTTGAATTTTATATATTACACTTTCAATCATTTTCGTTGTTGATCTGCATTCAAGATACATGTATTATGAAAATAAATGTTAATTTATTTATGTATACATGGTTTTAAGGGTTTTCTTTTTAAAGTATTTTTACTTAGATGATCGTATGATAAACACAAATTCATACATGAATATAGCCTGAAAAAAATCGATAACTGATTGAAGCAATAAGTTATGCTACTCCTGGGCAGTAATTGTCAGTGAGGTATTAGTCATGTAAAGTGGAAATTTTTAAACCGATTGAATCCCGCCTCATAAGGGTTTTATTATGATTTATTTGATGTTTGCTGTTTTACTCGTCAATTGTGATGTTTGTGCATCTTCCTGTGCAAGTTTTAATTCTGTATAAATACTCTGCACAAAATTGGGTGACCATGCTTTAGAGACCAGTCAAAATAAATCGATCGATTTTCGTATCTCAAAAAACGCGTGGCTTTCTATAATATATTGCACAAAAACCTAATAAATAAAAGTTATAAAAAGATACGAAAGTTGTACAATTAACTTCGACAGACGCAAATTTCGTCTAGTCAAAACTGGATCGTGATTAATGCCCTCCAACCAAAATATGTCAGAAGGTCAGGTACATGTGTATATTTTTATCACCAACCCCAAAAAAATTACGTCAACTACAGCTAAAGCCATAGACTTCACGGAAAAAGAATTTTTTTGTACAAAATATGCTTGTGATTGCCGCTCTCAAATCGTGTTTTACAGCATTCCACGTTTTTGTGTCAAACTCCCAACCAGGGGCCTCGGTGGCCGATTGGTCAAGGTAGTTCATCTTCTATTCATCACATGGTCTGTCAACACTGCGATTGCGGGTTCGATTCTCACTGCAGGCAGGGTGACCTCGACTCCAATCTTAATTGACAAGGATTGCCAGTTTTCCTACCGCAGGTCGGGGGTTTTCTCCGGGTACTCCGGCTTCCTCTCCCAATAAAAGCTGGACGCCATGATATAGCTGAAAAATTGCTGAAAGTGGCGTTAAACACCATCAAACAAACAAACAAACTCCCAACGGAGACACCGAAGGCTCGCTACATCTAATGTAAATCATATTAGTGCATTACGTACATTATATTTGTTCCTCTTCATATTTTTTAATGATGCGTATAAGAAATAAATAAAATAAAATTACTTACTACTTTCGCAATAAACTGTCATAAAACAAAGGATAATACTGATTATACATTTTAAAACTCCATAATCTTCAAACATTGTTAAATGAAAATGTATCATCGGAAATAAGCGTGACAATTCCCCTTCTAGTATAAAATACTATGTACGGGTAATATCATAAAGCAAATGATTGACATAACACATCTGTTATGACGTCATTAGTACAATAGTTTCGTTTAATTAAAAGCTTTTGTCAATTTTGTTAAACAAATATATACGCCGAGGATCTAATTTT
Source organism: Limnoperna fortunei (assembly GCA_944474755.1). NCBI lineage: Eukaryota > Metazoa > Mollusca > Bivalvia > Mytilida > Modiolidae > Limnoperna > Limnoperna fortunei. The sequence continues at coordinate 85,546,022 of OX104117.1, forward strand.
ATATACATGCACGTGTAAATAAAGCAAGTAGTATTAACATACATTGTACTAGAGCGCTGTGTGCCCCAGGCCACGGAAATTTTTGTAGTATTTCAGTATTACATGTATTTATGACAACCATTGTTAATCAGGGCTTACGAATTAACCTATTGTTTGTAATACAATGGAAGGAAACAATACAAATACGTTATCAGGCTGTGTGTACACTAATCATAAGACTTATAAGACAAATATATTTTTCAACTTTTAACACGTATACTCTTTGGACAAAAAAGACTTACGTTTGAGTCTACCAGTCCAAAATGGTCTAGTCAGAGATATATATACAACAACTTATTATTATTAACTGTGTTAGTTAAAGCAGGAACCTTTATATCATTACTAGTCGCAGGTTAGAGAAACAGAAAGAATAACAAAGAATTTTAAATTAATTATGTTAGTTTGATGTGGTTGAAACTTAAGAGAAATATTTAATCTTTTTTACGATATCATGTTTAATAATTTCTGAAATGAAATTCACAACTATCGACACATATAATTCTGCCATGCACTCGTGCTTTTGTGAATATAACTTTTATTAAGCATTAAATAGATAAGTTATTGTTAAAGGTAGAACAACCTTTCCTTTTAATCCTTTGAAATCGACATTAATTACAGGGGGGATTTTGTGCGCCTATGCTAAATTACACGGAAGGGATTTTGTCCCGGGTGGGGGGATTTTGTGGGTCCCCCCTATGTACAGGTCTCACGATTATTGGCTTTTTTAGTTGTGCTTTAATTTAGATGGATTAGTATCAGAATACATTAAAGGATTAACAGCAAAATATATAAACAAATGTTAAACCTCGAAGAAAGTGTATTATTTATTTTTATATATTGCAAAACACATACAATGTTTAAATTAATATTCTATTAAAAAAATTAATATTTTATTTAAAAAAATGATTTATTGTTCTCGTATAAGCTTCTAATTTTTTTGTCCGGATAATCCAGTCTGTACCTTTTTATCAATATCAGTACAAATAAACCTTTACTTCGTAAATATTTCAGCCATTTTTTCTACAGGGACCTTGCGTTGTTTACAAACGTTTTCTGCTTTCGTAACGTTCAATGGTATTGATATAATATTGATTTACCAGATATCTCACCAAGAGTGGACATAGATGAATTGACGGAGGAAGAGACAAAGGATATACAAAGTTCTCTTACATTAGGAAAAACCTCCGACAAAGACTACATGTATATTAGTTATCACATATTAAAATATACAACATCTGGTGTGTGTTTTCCCCTGTCATTTATATTTAATTTGTCTTTTCGTGTTTCTGTATTTCCTACTTGATGGAAAATTACCAAGGTTTTTACATTTTATAAAAGACAAATCACTCGCTTCTAATTATCGTCTTATTGCGTTACTGAGCTGCGTCGGAAAGGTTTTTAAAAGAATAGTTTCAAGATACTGCACCACAAACTGCTCTACAAGTTTCATTCAGGTTTTGTTTCCGCTCACTCTACATATCACCAGCTTATTGAATTGTATCACAAAAACAAGTTGGCCTTAGAGCACAGACAAACTACATGCGCAGATTTTTTGTGATATTTCTGAGGCATTTGACCGTATGGCAGGGCATAAAGATCTAATAATAAAATTAAGATCGTATGGTATGAAAAGAAGATTGACCAGTTGGATAGAAATTATCTATCGGATAGAAGGCAGCGAGTTATTATTAAGAATGCTTCGTGATAATATGGAGTTGTAAAATTCAGATTTAGAAATATCTAATCAATAAGCAAGACGCTGGCTAGTTGATTTTAACCCCCAAATGACGGAATTCATGATCTCCTCCTTTGGTAACAGTATTCCACAGATTAATATGTCTTTTAGTAATAAACAATTATAAAGAGTAAAATCTCATAAACACTTGAGGGTAACCTTCTCTGATGACTGGAAATGGACAAGGCATATTGAAAATATATGTTGTAGTATCAGTAAACAAATATATGTTCTGAGAAAGATGAAATATATTCTTAGCAGACAAAACCTTAATACGATATACTATACTTATATACTTCATCTATTTGAATATGCTTGTGAACTATGGAACGGGTGTAACATAAGATATAATGAACAATGGATAAGCTTAAACTCGAAGCAGTGCGAATTATGACTGGTTTGCCCGGATACGCCAGTAAAGAATCTTTTTTTAATTAAACAGGGTGGGAATCTTAAGGTTCTAGACGAAATCGTAGGCAATTATGTTTATTTTATTATATACACAACGACAAACCCACGAGTATATGAGGGACTGTCTATCTGAATTTTATTCAGAAGGCACATATACTGGTATGCTTAGAAACGTACCTCAGTACAGAATACCAGGATGTAGACTAGAAACTAGAAATCGGTTTTCCCTTCTGCACTCCAGTCTTGGAACTCACTAAATATGCATATTAGATCTGCACAGTCTACAACTGGACATCAAAGTGCCGGCATTGATTCACTCCCCCCTTCTACATTACGAGTTATTGGATTATATTCGTACCCTCCCCAATAAAAGCGAGGGTACGATTATTCGATCTAGAAAAACTGACAATCCTTGTCAATTAAGGTTGAAGTCGAGTACACTCTGTCGACAGTAAGGCTCCAACTCTCAACATCAGTGTTGACAGGCACGTGATCAATGGTAGATTACTAACGAATTAACAATAATATACAACCGAAGATGCAATCCATTATTTTATAGAATGTCCCTTTATCTAAATCAGAGAGTTCACCTTTTCAGAGTACTTCGATCTATTTTTACAAAATTCATATATAATATACATCTCTTTTACCTTATTAAAGCTTCACGAAATTAACGGGAAACGATCTTTGAAAAATGCACGTAGAAATTTTTTTTTGATTATTTTTGGTATATGAATAATGTGACCTAATTTAAGTAAAATCGAGCTGATTTGCATACTGTAACAACAAGTCCGTATTAAGAATCCATGCAGTAATTTACATACGACACCTTCCCAAGATGCAACATACAATTTTTCAGGGTTCTCACTGTTTTTCATGTAGTAAGCGTAATTATAAGCAGAGGCTCGAATGTCAATTAATACACAACGCACAGTGGGTTATTAAAAACGGCAATAATTATCATCACGTATCAATGATGATCGATCTTAAACAAGAAACCGATAAAAAGTATGGTGACTGTCAAAAGATATCACAATGGCTGATGTTGCATATGCAACTACTTTTGAACATCAAAGTGCGGGATTAATTCACTATAACACTCTGCTACATTACGAGTAATTGGATTATATTCGTACCCTTGCCAATAAAAGCGAGGATACAATTATTCGTTCTAGAAATACTAATAATCCTTGTCAATTAAAGTTGGAGTCCAGTACACTCTGTCCGCAGTAAGGCTCCAACTCTCAATATTAGTGTTGACAGGCACGTGATCAATGGTAGATGACTTACTAATTAACAATAACCTGCAACAGAGGCTCCAGGACGAGAAGAATTTTTTGCAGACAATAATTATTGCCACACTATTTTCGTATTAAAACTTTCAACAAATAAATGCAAACTTTACGCTTTTGAACCATGTATTTCTATATAAAGTGTTTTTGTTCAAAAGCACATTTTCTCCTTATGATGCCAAAAATGTTCTTCTAATTCTCATATATTAGGAGTTTGAATCATTTTTGTTACATATTGTAAAATGATACGAAAAAATCAGCTCATGCATGTTTTCATAATTATACGATTGTTGAAATTTTCTTGACAAGATGCAGTTAATTTCTTAAATTAGTGTTATGCTTCTACATCAGGCATTTCAATAGCTTAGTCTGTATATAATTGATTATTGCATATCAGTTATAAAAGTCTGTATATAATTGATTATTAGAAATCAGTACAAAAATTGTGCATTTTCAGTATATATATATATAAATATATATATATATATATATATATTTTTATATATATATATATATACTGAAAATGCACAATTGATTATTAGAAATCAGTACAAAAATTGTGCATTTTCAGTATATATATATATATAAATATATATATATATATATATTTATATATATATATATACTGAAAAAAATTGTGCATTTTCAGTATATATATATATAAATATATATATATATATATATTTATATATATATATACTGAAAATGCACAATTTTTGTACTGATTTCTAATAATCAATTATATACAGACTTTTATAACTGATATGCAATAATCAATTATATACAGACTAAGCTATTGAAATTATTGATTATATATATATAAATTTTTGACATTAACACCGTCATTTGTATCGTTGCATATTCTTCTAGACTTGTATATTATTTTTTGTTTATGCTGTATCGTCATGTTTGTCGATCCGATACTTAATAAGCTTGCTGGTTGGTAGACTCAAGATCAATATGTTATGACATGTTTACGTCATTTATTTATATTGACATTCAATGACTAAGGCCATTCGTTGGTCAGTCTTTGTCTAAATTTTTGACAAGAAACACCGTCATTTGTATCGTTGCATAATCTTCTAGACTTGTATATTATTTTTTGTTTATGCTGTATCGTCATGTTTGTCGATCCGATACTTAATAAGCTTGCTGGTTGGTAGACTCTTTAGACTTTTATATAATATTTTGAACTACCTGTATTGTGTTCTTACACGATCCCAGTTGACTTATGTTATTCCATCACCGAATGAAAAAATACTTTAAGCATTTAGAGTTAAACGCCACTGATGAGTCTTAAGTAGACGAAACGCGCGTCTGGCGTAATGAATTTGTCACCTTGGTAATTTTGATTACATCTTGTTGGAATATTTGAGCAAAGCAAAGTAACAGCACGGCACGTCCGCGGCTGGCGGACTTGTGAAGCAACTATTTTGGGTTAAGTTGGAAATGAGAAATTTCAAGATCAATATGTTATGACATGTTTACGTCATTTATTTATATTGACATTCAATGACTAAGGCCATTCGTTGGTTAGTCTTTGTCTAAATTTTTGACAAGAAACACCGTCATTTGTATCGTTGCATAATCTTCTAGACTTGTATATTATTTTTTGTTTATGCTGTATCGTCATGTTTGTCGATCCGATACTTAATAAGCTTGCTGGTTGGTAGACTCTTTAGACTTTTATATAATATTTTGAACTACCTGTATTGTGTTCTTACACGATCCCAGTGGACTTATGTTATTCCATCACCGAATGAAAAAATACTTTAAGCATTTAGAGTTAAACGCCACTGATGAGTCTTAAGTAGACGAAACGCGCGTCTGGCGTAATGAATTTGTCACCTTGGTAATTTTGATTACATCTTGTTGGAATATTTGAGCAAAGCAAAGTAACAGCACGGCACGTCCGCGGCTGGCGGACTTGTGAAGCAACTATTTTGGGTTAAGTTGGAAATGAGAAATTTCAAGATCAATATGTTATGACATGTTTACGTCATTTATTTATATTGACATTCAATGACTAAGGCCATTCGTTGGTTAGTCTTTGTCTAAATTTTTGACAAGAAACACCGTCATTTGTATCGTTGCATAATCTTCTAGACTTGTATATTATTTTTTGTTTATGCTGTATCGTCATGTTTGTCGATCCGATACTTAATAAGCTTGCTGGTTGGTAGACTCTTTAGACTTTTATATAATATTTTGAACTACCTGTATTGTGTTCTTACACGATCCCAGTGGACTTATGTTATTCCATCACCGAATGAAAAAATACTTTAAGCATTTAGAGTTAAACGCCACTGATGAGTCTTAAGTAGACGAAACGCGCGTCTGGCGTAATGAATTTGTCACCTTGGTAATTTTGATTACATCTTGTTGGAATATTTGAGCAAAGCAAAGTAACAGCACGGCACGTCCGCGGCTGGCGGACTTGTGAAGCAACTATTTTGGGTTAAGTTGGAAATGAGAAATTTCAAGATCAATATGTTATGACATGTTTACGTCATTTATTTATATTGACATTCAATGACTAAGGCCATTCGTTGGTTAGTCTTTGTCTAAATTTTTGACAAGAAACACCGTCATTTGTATCGTTGCATAATCTTCTAGACTTGTATATTATTTTTTGTTTATGCTGTATCGTCATGTTTGTCGATCCGATACTTAATAAGCTTGCTGGTTGGTAGACTCTTTAGACTTTTATATAATATTTTGAACTACCTGTATTGTGTTCTTACACGATCCCAGTGGACTTATGTTATTCCATCACCGAATGAAAAAATACTTTAAGCATTTAGAGTTAAACGCCACTGATGAGTCTTAAGTAGACGAAACGCGCGTCTGGCGTAATGAATTTGTCACCTTGGTAATTTTGATTACATCTTGTTGGAATATTTGAGCAAAGCAAAGTAACAGCACGGCACGTCCGCGGCTGGCGGACTTGTGAAGCAACTATTTTGGGTTAAGTTGGAAATGAGAAATTTCAAGATCAATATGTTATGACATGTTTACGTCATTTATTTATATTGACATTCAATGACTAAGGCCATTCGTTGGTCAGTCTTTGTCTAAATTTTTGACAAGAAACACCGTCATTTGTATCGTTGCATAATCTTCTAGACTTGTGTATATATATATATATATATATATATATATATATATATATATATATATATATATATATATATATATATATATATATATATATATATATATATATATATATATATATATATATATATATATATATATATATATATATATATATAAATGCAATGTATAAAAGGAAGCGGTCCGATTTTGTTTTGGCATTTACTGCTTGCTATGTCAAGATCAGCACATCGGATCTATCTAGACTGTTATTCCCTACTTGCGGGAAACAAGATTTATCTCCCATTTGCAGAGTTATCTGTTTTTAGAGCAAGTACTTTATAGTAACTACTGTGGGTAAAAAGTAGTTTTTCTACAATATTTTTTTATTCACATATAGCAAAGTGTCCGATAAAATTTATTATGATATGCTAACTAATTCTGCTGTTTTTTTACTTGTGCTGGAAGTCAGTCCAATAATTTAAAAAAAATAAAAAGGTTATTTTTTTCCTATCTGTTCAATACTAGATACCTGCTGTTATGAACGACAACTCTTGGAAATGGGAAGTAACTCTTGTATTCCGAAAATAGGGAATAGTAAAAGCGGAACGACGATTCTGACGTTTGACAAGTAACAACGGTGCCATGATGATTTTTACGTTTATAATTAGGCATCATTCAACAGTTTACAACTGGCAGATCCATGGGTCGATTACTTGAAACATCCCCGGTATGGGTCCAATAGGCTAGTCTATAATGTCGCTTTGGTAACTTCACTACCACTGTACATAAATAATGTATTTAAGTTTTACAAATTTTCTTCTATGTACATGACTTCTTCTGTATACAATTATAAAATTATCATAAGCATTAAGCATGAAATAGCCATCCGCCGATTTGAGCCAAAGAAATGATCATAGGTATTATCAGCTGTCTGTCGTTCTTTTCTGATTAGCAGTCATACACAGTCATTTTCATTTTGGACAAAATCCCCTTTGTATGCGGAAGCCTTCGTTTTCATTTTCCATAGTTATAGCCTTTGAAAGCTCCATTACCTACATGGGAGCGGTCATATCCACGAAGGCAATAACACAATAGCAAACCCCGATGAAAATGTTAAAACAGACAATCCACAAACCAACGTCCAATAAACTGGCAAATTCAGAACCAACAACCAAAAATACATTAACCACAGCAATGTTCCTGACTCGGTGCAGGCGTTTCAAAAGAAATGGTGGGTAAAACCAGGCTTTATAGCATGCAAAATCTTCCGCTTTCATTACTGTAGTATTTGAGTTGGTTAGTTGATTGAACAGGATAGGTATCATATACCACTAGTCACTAATAGGTGTATCAAAAAATCATCAAATTCAGAGTTTATACGTAATGTTTTCTATGCCGGTCGTAGATTTCATTGGAATTCATAGTTTACACTCAATGTTATTTATGCATGCCGTAGATTTCCTTGGAGTTCATAGCTTACACTCAATGTTTTTTAGGCATGTCGTAGATTTCCTTGGAATTCATAGTTTATACTTAATGTTTTCTAGGCCGGTCGTAGATTTCATTGGAATTCATAGTTTACACTCAATGTTTTTAGGCATGTCGTAGATTTCCTTGGAATACTTAGTTTATACGCAATAGTTTACGGCCATGTCGTAGTCATCCTCCGTTTTATTTCCGAAGGAATGATCATACGTGTTATCAGAAGGTCCTTCGAATTCCTTTCTTTCATGCGTTGTAGTGTCGTAAACATTATCACCACCAATATGACTATAGATATTGTCCGAACTTTGGTTTCTATTCTGTGCGTTTGTTGTATTATAATCAGTTTCGATTTGGCTGTAATTTCGGTCATAGGGGAAAATATCAGCTGTTTGTTTTAGAAAGCAATTGTTCTCGTTTTCCATTAGTTCATTCAAAGTTTTTCTGGAGCGGTCGAAACCCGTTTCATTTGGATCTAGAACAACATAATCTTTTCCAAATACTAGACTAAGTGTTTTATGATTATTAGCAACAAGCGCAGGGTCGTCTGGAACTAGACTCAAATTGTTCTTCAATACATTTGGTAGTTGGTTTTTAACTTTTTTATTTTCTTCTCCGACAAATATTTCTTTACTTTTCAATGACATAATGTTATGAGATGTATCGATATAGTCATACGACGTTTCTAATGTTTTCGGTGGCAACGATTTGAGTTCTAAATCCTGGTAATTAAAACTGTTGACACGGGTTTTTAACTCAGTGTAGCCTATTGACCTTCCAGTGTCTGGCATTTCGGTATTAGGATTCCCCAGATCATCAAAATCTTTTTCCGAAACAATACGTTCTTTATCACCAGTCAGCTTTGATCTGTTAAAAACACCAAACATTTTGCAATTTTGAATTAATTTCTATACATAAATTAAATCATATTCTATTTTAAATACCTCTATATTTGTATATTTAAACTCTTTATATTTTTTACTTAGTTTAAAAAGCGCTTTCGTCGTTATTTCGGCTTTTTATATTTTCTAATATATTTTTAAGGGATACGAGGATTACTTGAAAAATGTCATGTAATAATATTTTTAGGAATATTCTTAACATAGCGGTGATAAAGATTTATGTAAATCACGCATGTCTTTCATTGATGAGGTAGTTAGCAATCTTCCATTGATCACGTGCATGTCAACACTGATTGATGATTCTAGCCTTCCTGTGGCCAGGTGGGCTCGACTCCAGTATCAGTTGACAAAGATTGTTAACCGGTCCGGATTCCCTCAATAAAAATGGACGCCTTAATAGACTTGTATAGGTGAAATATTACTTCAATTGGCGTCAAATTCCATGCATGCAGCCTCATAAACTCGATAAGGATTAAACTGTCATTTGTTCTTAGGGCACAAAGTTTAGCATGTGCATTTTATTTATTATACAAACAACAGCATCCATTTTTTTTTACGTTACCTCCTTCTTAGAAATAAAACAACAGCAGTTAAGCTAAGTGCGAGTACCAGTGTAAATGATATACCTATTGCAATACCTAAAAGGAGAAGTAAGTTTGACAATTAGAAATCCCATACATAATATACAAATAAATAAAGTAGATAATGGTCACATGATCATCAAACTTATGTTGGAATAGGTCACTATATGACATAAATATAAACTTTATTTTGGCATTTGAAGGACTTTCTTATCATTCTAATCTGGAAGGATAACTTGTAGTATATGTTTACCCATGTTTATATAGTGTTTCGTTACAGAGTATGTTAGATTAAAAAAATTAAACGACTTTTTAATGAAACATAAAATACACAATAAAAGTATTTTCATTAAAAAAAATACATGGACTTTACTATGAGGGTTCTCAGTGCTGCCCATCGCGTCCCCAGGTGGCGGATAGGTGAGGCCTCTCGTTAGTGGTGGGGTGTCATGCAAAAGTTCAAAAACCCTGACAGCGGACCATAGTAGAGAAATAAAGAGTGCCTCGATCCTTGCACGTTGTAACCGCTGCAAAAAATATTCCACGCCAACCCACCCAATACTTCATACCTTTACAGGGGCATAGACGTTATTTAACCATTTGTCTCCCGTTAATTGTTTGTTAACTGTTTCTCGTCCTAAATATACCTGAAATGCTGAGCGCTGGACGTAAAGAAAAATATCCAATCAGTAAATTACAAAAAATAATAATAAACATATAAACATATTTTTCTTTAAATGTTGGACAAATGACCATGCAGTTCTTGTCTATTTATATGTGGAACCAGCACTGAACCATTCAAGAATAAATCAAAAACTAAACAGTATATTTTGTGTGGCAATATACCTATATTTGAAATGTTGTCCGATTCTTAAATTATATTAGTCCGTTAAAAAATCAAGCTTTACCTATATTATCAATATATTTGCTAAAAATTTTAAATATCATATTAAAATCTTATAGTTTTTATAGCTTAATAATATAGTGATGTTCGGACGTTGAAGAGTATGAACCACCGAGTCAAACAACTTGTCACTACATGGTGTCATGGCTGTGTATATAAGTCAATCAGTACTGAACAGTATACCTAAGATTGGATGGTTTTCTTTCGAGTCATCGGTAGTCACAGATTTAAAATCTGAAACATATAACATGACATGCATTACTGAAGCACCACCACATTACGTAGTACAGAAAGCGAGAGGTATCTTTATACTTCTAACTTCAGAGTCTAGAGTTCAGGGTTCAAACTGCAGATTTCAAAATTTGATGTACAAATGTAAGAATTAATTTTTCTGACTTCAGAGTATGTTCTTACAAACCGCCCAACTTGTTCAAAGTAATACGGATATGAACATCTCTTAATTAAGTGCTGTATGCTGCCGACATTATTGAAAATGTAATTCGGAGGGGAGATTTAACATTAGGGAAGAACACATGCATGTTTGTAATTTTCGAGTGTGGGGTAATTAGCTAATTGCGTGTACGTTCATGATTGAGTATCATAATAGATATATACAATTTTCCTAAAACTAGGTGGACGGGTTACCTATTTTAAATTTTAAAAAGAAAATAAGAAAACATACCTAATATTTTACACGAAACTTACAAGTCGTGGTACGTTGATTGCATTCATGCAGCTGCTGTTAAAATGTTAAGACGCCCAGATTTGATTGGCGGAAAAATGTAAGTTTATAAACTTATCTAAAGTCAGAACTCTGAACTACGAAGTCTGAAGTCTAAACTCTGAAGGCAGAAGTATAAAGATACCTCTCGCTTTCCATAGAATTTTGTCATATATTTATTCATTGTTCAAACCTTGTATGTATACTTGCTTTATATACTGATCATTTTTTCATTACTCGTTCTTTAGTTTTCATTAAATGTCTATTATACCTCGCCGTATAGTGTTGGTTGACATTTATGTTGCGTTTAAATGGTGCTTGTAAACGTTTTTCAGTTTTAGTGCTATGATTGAGTGATGCTGAGTACCGTGTGCGAGCGTTCTTCCTTTTGCACACATTCTTTACCATTTGCTTTCTTCGAGAAATTCCCTTTCTCATTGTGGACATGAATTATTAGGTATATGTGTACATAATAATTTAATTTTAACTATAAATCTTGGCAATTAGGTCATGTGACGAACGCAAGATATATCGTATAATATGGGTTGCTCTTTTTGAAGTAGCCCATTTCAGCTTACAGAGCAAATTAAAATATATACTAAACCCTGTATACAGATAAGGAGTTGCTATTTTTAACACTGTGAAGAATCTTCTATAAGCTAATGATTTGCCGCATGATTTTCCTTGGATCTTTACTATTCTAACTATTGATAATGTTTGACGATATCCGAAGTTGTATTTTGATGCTTGATTGGTTGAATGATTGCATAGCGTCCAATGAGCAGTATTTAGCTATATCCAGAAAACAATTTGAAAAATGGGCAGGTACATGTATACAGTATTGTGCAGCGACGGAAAAATTAGTTTGTTGTAGCAGCAACAACGCACCTGCTCTTTTCCGAACAAAGGGAGTTTTAATCGTACAAAGACCGTGACATTCTCCAAACACGTTACCCAATGTTGGGATTTTCGTTTCATAACCAGAGCTAAACTCGTTGTACGACGTAGGTTTGAGATCTCGTAAAACCAAAACATTGACACTTATTCGAATATGACATGACCAAAACGCTTCGAGTCCACACCAGGTGTAAAACAAGTACATATCCATAAACAACGTCATAAACGATCAACAATCTGAGGCGACGTCAGCGATTTTAGCATATTTTAACGACGTCACAATCAAAATAGTGTCCTAATTCGCCGACAAGTCCTACAAGTCGATTGATTGATAGATTAATGGTGTTTAACGCCCGAGCAGCATTATTTCAGCTATATTCAGGCGATGAACATGAAATGGATGATAAAATGAACATGAAATGATGATGAATGAAAATGTGATGGGACACAAGGAAAAATAAGGGTAACGGATTTTAGATGGCCACTGGCAAATGGGAGGATGGATAGGGTCGGGCAATTCAGCATCCTGTAGCGGGATCGAAATCCCTACTCATAGCGAATACTACAGCAGCGTTCTTTAACGTGCGAGGAACGTGGCATTTTTGCCAACAGGGTGCACCAATATGGTTTGCGGTCAGGTTTTCCGTATTATGGCCTGACAACCCCAGCTTGCCAGGGGTACCCCATTCAACCACCTGGGGAACACATCCACCTACAAGTCGAAGTTTACTTTGTTGAAAAGGATTTTAATAAGCCGGTTGCTTTTAAGAATCCTTTTGTTTAAACGCCCCATTTACTTAAATTGTAAACTTTTGAGACGTATTTGTACATTTATTCAATAAAATATTGTTTACTTTGCTTAAAAAATTAACATATATGTCCTTTTTGCCCTTGTTGCCCACGCTAACGCTCGGGGTAAATATTGGGCGTAAAGTGCACACTGGTGGTAAAATCAGTATATATTCATGCCTCAATTTATTTTTTATTTTTCTTCTTTGTGTTTTGTACATATATTTGTTTACCATTTTTTTTCTATAGTGTCATTGATTTTTAATTATACTTATGGGTATTTGGATTATTTGTGTTATTTGTAGTCGTTTCACCCTACACTGTCAGTTCCTTGCACCACAGATCATTAGTCTTTGGATCTTTAATGGTGCGCGTATTTCCGCAATATCGGCAAACTATTTTCAAGTCATATTTTTATTTGAAATGAATCTCAATTTTTCAGTTATACTGACTACGTATTTTTTAGGAACCCTTTCAAATAAAAATTTACTTCGTGTCATTTTTTCCTCTTTTGTTGTTGTTTGTTTAAAATATTTTTAGTGTTTAGATGACTTTCATAAAAAATGCGATTCCAGACGTATAGTTTGATATCGATACGAGTCGAATTAATCATATAATAAAAAATAATTTACAAAAATATGTCTTAACACGTTATAATAGCAGCGCATGTACTAATATGATGTTGGTAAATGCAATTTCAGTTACCTGCACATGTATATGTAACATTCAGGTACTTGTATGTCCCTCTGCAAGGGTCCCATATACGCTGTTGTCTGCATCCACTTTGCACTGTTGTTTACCTGTACAGCCGTTGTTGACTATCAAGTATGACGTGTTTGATAAACATCGTATGTTAGGGATATATACCGAGGGACACGTGATGTTATTAGTACGGCCATATACGGCTGATAAAATTACAATAGATGTGTTACATTGTATATATACTGGGTCTTTATTTTCACAGAGAATCCGTGGTGAATCTACAAAAAACTAAGCAAATAAATAACCTAGAACCGAAAGTGACAACAAACAATACGTTCATCTTCACGAATTGATAAATTCAATTCTAAAAAAGTTTTTTTTTCGGAAACATGGGTATTCATATATACAGATTATAACCTGGACACCGATCTACACAGATTACACAATGGACACGGACCTACACAGATTACACCATGGACACGGACCTACACAGATTACACAATGGACAGAAACTTTAACAGATTACACCATGGACCATGGCCGTAGCTAAGGTCCAATTTTTAGTGAGGCAAAACCTAATCGGTAGGGGGTCTGTGGGTAGTTCAAGGTCATAGGTTGCAACCTATTTCATATTAAAATTCTACGCAGTTCACTTAAAATATTATTTAATCCCTTGATATATTCACCTGCACTTCTTTTCTTCTGAAAACAGCGCTGCATATAAATTTGGAAAAATAACCCAAAGGATTGTGATTTGTCAATCAATTGAGTCGATACCTATATATATATATATATATATATAAGTCTAAAGAGTCTACCAACCAGAAACACCGTCATGTGTATCGTTGCATAATCTTCTAGACTTGTATATATATATATATATATATATATATATATATATATATATATATATATATATATATATATATATATATATATATATATATATATATATATATATATATATATATATATATATATATATTACAAATAAGTTATGGATACTAGAACATGCTTTCCATTTTGTTATTCAATATTGAAAAATAAAGCAATTTATTAACAAGAAAGTAGAATATGGCAGTGTAGCAAGCGATACACTATACGTACATGTAAAGCTGCTACCTGTTTGATTGAAGCTATTCTAATGGTCATACAACTGTCTTTCGAGTGCCAAAAACACCTTCAGTTTACATCATAGGGTGAGCAATAGTATTTTTGCTTTCAAGAGATGCAAGTTTGTTCCACCTTAGAATGTAAATCTCATAATTTAATATTGATTGATCTTGAATATTAATATCAGAATCAGCACATAGTACTCTATTCATCTGTGGGATAATACATTTTATTGTTTTGGGGTTTTTTGTCGGTACCAGGATGGCTGTCACATATTCACTAGTAAGGAAGTCGGATATACACCTAGTTTCCGTCATCGATATTTCATTTATATAATGTTCTCTCTACCATTTAAATGCTTTACATGGCAGATTTCATAATAAAACTATATTATCATGGACATAATGTCTTTATAATCTAAGATTTTAGATCTTTTACCTACAAACGTGTATGTATCTGACGTCTTTGCGACAATTGCCTCCCTTGAAAGACTGATTTTTGCGAACAAGTCTCTATAACATGTAAAGCTACTATAAGTTATTTATTCATTATTTAACTGTCTTTACCGTCTCCCATGGGAGACGGTATACATAGTCAAATGACGATCAGTCTTCGGAGTAAATGACTCCCTGTTACGATTGGGTGGTTTACTAAATCTATAAATATTTTTGTCATTTCATTGGTTTACGTCAGAATTGCACTAGTACGAGTACTGAAATTTCGATATATTTTTAGGTTGAATCGGGGTTGTAATCAGTATTTTAGTGCAATAATGTTACGTTTCACATGTTGACTTCTATTTCATTTAATGCATTGGTCAGTGATCAATTATAAGGTGTCACGTCGCCACCACAGAGGTTATATCCTAAGTGAGGTGTCCTCATGTACCTTTATTCCGTAGCGCACCTCATGTGGCGACAACGGCACATCAAATGTATGTATTGGCATACTACTTAGGATTCTATCCCTAAGTCCCGATCTTACTAAAGTATACCGAATAAAAAGGGAACAAGAAAATAAGTTTACACCCTGTTTATTAAGTGTATTATATCAACATACGGAAATAACAAACACAAAGTCAACATTTATAAACTACAGTGAATATGAATGAATAGTAGATATTGTTCCCTGTTTGTCCACTAACTAAAAAAAAACCCATTTACAAGGCTCGGTGCATTGCACCTGGTGCACGTCGGTGCAAAGAACGAATCTGGTGCACATTGGTGCAAAGACCCAATCTGGTGCACATTGGTGCAGAGACCGTCTAAACGGATTCTTTATAAAAAGAAAAACTCTTAATATTAACTTAACTTCTAGTTATATCAAAAAGTATAATAAATAAAACACTTGTTTTATTTTCAACATGGTTAAATAAGTTGGGTGCAATGAACACCGTAAAATTAAACTGCACCGGGTGCAGACACAGGTAATAATTTAACAAAGAAAGCTCTAAATCGTCAAAATCAAATTAAATCCAACATTAAAGTATCGAGTAATATTAATTATTAAAATTACCATCGCGATTTGAGATTTCAAATTAATCTGCGCTTGAGACATAGCGAAAGTTATTCTGCAAAACAAAAAGCTGCCGACCTTGGCTATGAGCTTGACGGTTGTGCGTTTCTAGTGACGTCACTGACGCTAAACGTGAGCTGATTTTAAACCAATCAGAAAATTAGAAAATCGAGTTCCGGGCACAACAATCAGCTGGACAAAAATGTACGTGTACATGCTAGTGGACATACTGCGAAAATACGTGAAATATAACATCAATAGGTATTTAGTAAAGTTGACAACAATATTAAATATTACAAACAGATAAATGGAAAACATGCCTGTGTCTGAAATGTAAAAATAACAATGTTGGTAGATAAAAATAGCATTCGAAATTGATAGCATGGCTGTCGCACATGCGAGAGCCCTATCTTTAAAAATACAATAAATTAACCTTAACCGTGATAATAAGGACATGAAATTTACTTTAATAAAATAAATAAGAAGAGTCCTTATCACGAAAACAATCATATAGGTCTCATTACATATAATTACGGGTGATAAACAAATTTGCATATTATGGCTTCCGGTTCACATTGAAAAATGTACTTTTAACAAGTGCTTGGGGAATGTAAACATAGACAGTTGGCTATAAATAGATTATTATGTTTAATGGATATTTGACCACTTTAACATCAATAACAATACATTAACATGTTTGACAATGAAATAACCCATATTTTTACATGAAATATAAGTTGATATGATAGATAAAATCTGGAAACCTTCCAGTTACCATTTTCTATTAACAAACAAATTAGACAACAACAACTATAGGTTGGTGGCATTACAAAGGTAAACATTGTACCAAAATCTCCTTACTTTATAAAACTGTTTTGGAAAAAAATATATGTTCTATATCTTTATTTTCGTTAATCAGTATTTTAGTGTAGTAATGTTATGTTCCACATATTGACTTCTATGTCATTCATTGCATTAGTCAGTGAACAATTAAAAGGTAAACATTGTACCAAAATCTCCCTACTTTTTAAAGCTTTTATGGGTTAGGAAAAATAATATGTTCTGTATCTTTGTTTTCGTTCTGATATTGATGCAAATATAACAAAATATATTTTTACCGCTAATTTTGAACATTTGTTGTTTAGGGAGTCAACTTTTGTTTAATTATTTTAAAAAAGCACGTGTGAAGTGACGACAGGCATTTAAATCTCTCAAGCACCATTGGATAATAGGTTAGCGTAAACAATGTCCTTACAAGATACATGTACATTGTTTACCTATCTTACATATAAATTACAAAAAAAACCCAGATACTTTAATAAATCCATAAAATTTGTAATGCAGCTAAGAGACGGTTAGCTTTTTTTAGAAAAGCTAAACTTGTTTATTTAATGAACAATACTGCAGGCAACTTATTTTATTTTTGTTAATAGCTGACAAGATTTTCCTGGTTTTCTCACAAATAATGGATCGTTATAACTCACGACAGAATAAGAAATCTTATGTTTAAATCTTTAGTTTTCTTACCCTATGTGAACTTATTGTTACAGTACATATTGACTGTTTATAAAATGACTACAGCTTCATATTGGGGGAGAAACAAACAAAAATACACTGGACATGAGTAAACATGTTTTTAAAATTCAGATACGTACATGTCTCTTGTGCCAATGTGTCTCGCAACAAACCTAAAACAAATCCAAACAAAAGAGCCATCCTGATGTTCAATAATAAATTCCTCCTTGAACGAAGTTAACAACAATGTCTACTAATGAGCGGGCACAAGTATATACTACTTCCTCATACAGTCAACATAAAATCCGCTAATGCGTTGTTATCATTTTCATATAGTAAACAATCCTAAAAAGGAACAAGACCGGAAAAAATATTCAATGACACAACCAAATACAATTTTAGTTAAACGAGCACGGATGTCAACATCATATCATTTTAATAATCGAATACATAACTAAATTTTGTAAATTGCTATGTTTATAAATAAAAGCAATAATTTAAGAAATTTTAGCACAAACTATATTTGGAAGCACATAATATAGTATTAGGAATATATATCAGGAATACGTTTTCGTTGTTCGTTCTCACAATTTTCTAGTAAAATCTATACCTCGTAGAAAATTTATAATCGAAAAATAATTTTAATATGTCTTGACTGTAAAAATCAACCCTGACAACCATAACAATCCCTGCTATTAACCACAGAAACCCCGAAAAAAAACTACAACCTCGACAACCACAAACTCCTCCTACCACTACACTATATCTTGCAACGACAACTATAATCCCAACAACTACAACCCTTACAACAACTACAACCCTTACAACGACAACTACAACCCCGACAACGACAACTACATCAATTACAACGACAACTACAACCCTTACAACGACAACTACAACCTTTACAACGACAACTACAACCCTTACAACGACAACTACAACCCCTACAACAACAACTACAACCTTTACAACGACAACTACAACCCTTACAACGACAACTACAACCCTTACAACGACAACTACAGCCCTTACAACGACAACTACAACCCTTACAACGACAACTACAACCCTTACAACGACAACTACAACCCCGACAACGACAACTACAACCCTTACAACGACAACTACAACCCTTACAACGACAACTACAACCCTTACAACGACAACTACAACCCCGACAACGACAACTACAACCCTTACAACAACTACAACCCTTACAACGACAACAACAACCCTTACAACGACAACTACAACCCTTACAACGACAACTACAACCCTTACAACGACAACTACAACCCCGACAACGACAACTACAACCCTTACAACGACAACTACAACCCCGACAACGACAACTACATCCATTACAACGACAACTACAACCCTTACAACGACAACTACAACCCTTACAACGACAACTACAAACCCGACAACGACAACTACATCCATTACAACGACAACTACAACCCTTACAACGACAACTACAACCCTTACAACGACAACTACAACCCTTACAACGACAACTACAACCCTTACAACGACAACTACAACCCCGACAACGACAACTACATCCATTACAACGACAACTACAACCCTTACAACGACAACTACAACCCTTACAACGACAACTACAACCCTTACAACGACAACTACAACCCTTACAACGACAACTACAACCCCGACAACGACAACTACATCCATTACAACGACAACTACAACCCTTACAACGACAACTACAACCCTTACAACGACAACTACAACCCTTACAACGACAACTACAACCCTTACAACGACAACTACAACCCTTACAACGACAACTACAACCCCGACAACGACAACTACAACCCTTACAACGACAACTACAACCCTTACAACGACAACTACAACCCTTACAACGACAACTACAACCCTTACAACGACAACTACAACCCTTACAACGACAACTACAACCCCGACAACGACAACTACATCCATTACAACGACAACTACAACCCTTACAACGACAACTACAACCCTTACAACGACAACTACAACCCTTACAACGACAACTACAACCCCGACAACGACAACTACAACCCTTACAACGACAACTACAACCCTTACAACGACAACTACAACCCTTACAACGACAACTACAACCCTTACAACGACAACTACAACCCTTACAACGACAACTACAACCCCGACAACGACAACTGCAACCCCGACAACGACAACTACAACCCTTACAACGACAACTACAGCCATTACAACGACAACTACAACCCTTACAACGACAACTACAACCCTTACAACGACAACTACAACCCCGACAACGACAACTACATCCATTACAACGACAACTACAACCCTTACAACGACAACTACAACCCTTACAACGCCAACTACAACCCTTACAACGACAACTACAACCCTTACAACGACAACTACAACCCCGACAACGACAACTGCAACCCCGACAACGACAACTACAACCCTTACAACGACAACTACAACCCTTACAACGACAACTACAACCCTTACAACGACAACTACAACCCTTACAACGACAACTACAACCCTTACAACGACAACTACAACCCTTACAACGACAACTACAACCCTTACAACGACAACTACAACCCCGACAACGACAACTACAACCCTTACAATGACAACTACAACCCTTACAACGACAACTACAACGTACCCTTACAACGACAACTACAACCCTTACAACGACAACTACAACCCTTACAACGACAACTACAACCCTTACAACGACAACTACAACCCTTACAACGACAACTACAACCCTTACAACGACAACTACAACCCCGACAACGACAACTACATCCATTACAACGACAACTACAACCCTTACAACGACAACTACAACCCTTACAACGACAACTACAACCCCGACAACGACAACTACAACCCTTACAACGACAACTACAACCCCGACAACGACAACTACATCCATTACAACGACAACTACAATCCTTACAACGACAACTACAACCCAGACAACGACAACTACATCCATTACAACGACAACTACAACGACAACTACAACCCTTACAACGACAACTACAACCCTTACAACGACAACTACAACCCTTACAACGACAACTACAACCCTTACAACGACAACTACAACCCTTACAACGACAACTACAACCCTTACAACGACAACTACAACCCCGACAACGACAACTACAACCCTTACAACGACAACTACAACCCTTACAACGACAACTACAACCCTTACAACGACAACTACAACCCTTACAACGACAACTACAGCCCTTACAATGACATCTGCAACCCCGACAACGATATTTACAACCTTACAATGACATCTGCAACCTCGACAACGACAACTAAAACCCCGACAACTACAACCCCTACTACGACAACTACAACGCTTCTTTTCACCACATTAAACCTGACAACGACAAGTACATCCACTTCAACGGTTGAGCCAATATGTTTTTTTGTTGTTCTTTCTTGCAATTTTCGCAATAAAGGGTCTACCTTGTTAAACTTTATGATCGAAAAATCACTTTGATATGTCACCACTGTAAAACTTTTTGTGGTAGTCCAGCAGGGGCGCAATTATTGTGTTGGTCCAGCAGGCGTGCACGTGTGTTTTTACATGTAAGGCCTTTACATGTACATGTATATCTCTGTATTGCCTGTATTTCTTTTGTTGATTTTTACACCAATTACTGTGTATATAGAAACATTAGTCAAACCTCACAAATATTTATTAATCAATAAGTGACAAATCACAAGAAAATAATGAAAAACAAGTAGCACAAAGGACAAATACGAGAACTTTTAACAGTTAAATTTTTAAAACATTAGGACAGGATTAAACCAATGCCGAACATTATCTACCATTTTCTTTAACATACAAGATAGAAAGCTGTCGAACATTTCATATGAAGAAATCAGAATGCTTCATTAGTCTGGTCGGCCATATTTTTATATCGGATGTGAAAATGGAAAAGTGTACCGTACATTCCAATACACAAGCTTACCAATTATAAAAATAGGAGAAACAATTTTACTATACAACAGAGGATTTCGAATCTCCGACCTATTGAATCATGCACGTGGGCACAATTATTAAGAAGAGACTGGTTTGTTAAAGTATGTAGGAGTTATACGTATACTAGTAAGAAGATACAACTTGTTATGAAATTCTTTACAAGAAATGTCGTATAACATTGTATTATTGCATTATTCTCCAACATTGTTTGTCGTGATCAATAGGAGATCTGTACACGTTATCTACATCGCTCCACCAATGATGGTTATCTACTAGTATATCTGTATATGCTTATTCTGCCTCTGGAATAGTTTGCAACTTTTCTTCTGAGTCATCGGATGGCAATTCTGACTAGCATTTCAAAAGGTCCGTTGAAGATGAGAACAGAAATAACGTTAACTAACTGGCTTGTATGTGGTACAACTGGCTACCTATTGACCACGTTTTAGTTTACATAACGTGTGGCAGTCGCCATTCTATGTATTTCCTATATCCTTACAACCATTGAATCCTTATCAAAAATGTCATAACCAGCAAGATAAGGAAACGTGGTCCAATTTCTAGTCCTTCTTAGAACAGACGGATGAAGTGTTTATATAGTCGCTTGGTGTTTCAACATAAGGTTCAGGTAACGAATAGACATGTTCTACATTCTGGTAGCAACTATAAAAACGGAGGTTTGAATCCGTGTATTCAGTTGACGGTCCAGTAGTGGATCTTGTCAGATGTTTCCCGACATCATCAACGTTTTCCGTATTGTAACGCAATCTTCCACTTTTCTTTAATTTGGACCTGGAAGTACAACTAGACCAGTTCATGCTCAGTTTCAGACAGAACTATTCTTAGCAAGATTACGTCATAATTGGGCCAAAATATGGTCGTTAATATACCATTACATGCGTAGTTTGGGTTTAAATGTTACATTAACAAATAAAAATAAATAACAAAAATGTTTTTACTGATCTATTGTGCACAATCTGACCGGAAGTCAATAAGCACCAAGCGAACATTGATTAAGTTGATTAACAGCTATTATGGAAACTAATTAAGCAATCTAAAGAATTATCTACAGATTATTCTCAAACACCAGATAACCCTGTTGGCCTCGTGTTAGAATAAACCCATTGATTTTAATGCAGTTTGCAGTTTCAGAGACAAACGATCGAGAACACTCTAAAAGACTCCGACTCTGTACTGGAAAAAGAACGACATTTGTGCTTAATTTCTTGGTCATGTAAGATATCTTTCATCAATCCTGCTTATGCTGTCAAAGGTCGTGGATATTTTAATGTAACTCCAGCTTCCAGTCCTCTAATTAAACCCGGAAGCCATTATCTAGCTGAAAAATTGCTGAAGGTGGAATACAAACCTATCAACAAACAAAACCATTTTTTTTAAAGCGTATCAGGTTTTTAAATGTTCCAAATCACATGTGTCTTGTTCTTAGAAATACGTGTAGCTGATGTATAGATTGGTAAATATTAACTATCTACATCTTAACAATTCTATACCACACACATAAATGTACTTATTTGTGTGTTCAGATTAGATTGTTTTTTTTAATTTCAAAGCACAAATTCACGTTTACTCTACCTTCTAAAGCTTAGAGTTACGCCCGCTATGATGACTATTAGTACTATTGTCACTGGTACACCTACTGCTACACCTAAAAACCATAAATTAAGTTGTGATGATGAATGGCACATTTTATTTCCTTTTTTCATTAATGGAATGAGCTGTATAGTTTTGTTCCACTTAGACCCCTTTACTTTATTACGTTATTGTTCGCGCATATATTTGTAAATAAAAAGACTCCTTTACAGCGGTGAATATGTTTCAATCTTCCATGTACGGATATCTGTTTACATGAATATAAATGAACTATGCTATTTTTATTTTGAAATAAATACATTTTGGGAGAATACTGACTTTTGATTGGCTGGAAAATATTTTCTATCAGAGGATGGAAAACAAAATTGATCGTCATGGAGACACGCGCCATTTGACGTCATATATTACTCCACGGGAAACTAACAGTTTTTATTTTGATCTCTTTAAAAAAAAATGTCCAGTTACAAAAATAAAATTGTTCAGTGTATTCTATTGTTTGAATTTATTTATAAGTATTAACTACATAAAATATTTTCTCCATCGAAGGATAACAAAATTTCCGTTGTGCACATTGATTATACAAGGTGCAAAACGGAAATTGTGTTATCCTTCGATGGAGAAAATATTTTTTGTAGTTAATCCTTAATGGGATGGGTAAGATTACCTTCATAAGTACATATAACCCACAAACGCTGAAATACCCGTACAGCTGTAAGCAGCGACCGTTGTATGCGATGTTGTACTTTTTCGTTCTTCCTACAACGGACATGTTTGCAGCCATCGCAGTCACTCGGAGATTACCTCCGACAAAAGTTTTATCGTTTCTTGCATAACCCATTTCAACGTACAACATCGGCGTTATTTCCAATTGAGTATAATCTTGTATATGTCATTACGTTTGTTGTTTATATTATTTATTTTTCGTTCATTTTATTTATATGTTGTTCATTTTATTTATATGTTGATTAACAGAATTATAAGGTTTGCGTTTGGGTTATCTCCCTTGTATATAATATCGGACTAAGATTGATTAATAGGGTCTTTCATACGTTTTTGGGAAAGACCGGTTGATCTTTCATGTGTTATAGAAATTTTATGTCCTTTCGCGAGTGGAGCGCAGCGGAACGAGCCAAAAGACATAAAAATTTCTATCACGAGTGAAAGTTCACACGGACTTTCCCAAAAACGTATGATAGTACCTATTTCTTCCGTAAACCATCAACTTTCACATCGCTATAACAAAGAGACTCTCCATTGTTTTAGACTCCATTGTCTCTGACGTCCAATCAGAACGCCGGAAACAAGAACGTCATAGAAGAACGTTGTTATATGCTTCCATAACAACGTTTTTGTTTCTGGCGTTTTGATTGGATGACTCAGCAAGTACAGATGTGTGCGCGTGAACTCATCTGTACTGGGTCATCTGTACCAGAAATCTGCCATTTACGGAAGAATTACCTAGTATGTTCTTTGGCATTTTCATACATGTATCACATTCGTTCCTGTTTGCTTTAAGAATATCTGTAAAAAAAGTTTCTTAAGGTATGATTTTATAGACCAAGATACGTTTTCTAGTACAAACTTTCGGCTTCTTTAGTTTCATATTTTTGGATACAAATGAATAAAAAAGGTAGTCAAAATCATCTATTTACAACATAAAGAACAAAAAATTTAATGTACATTTAACAGCTTCTATATGATCTGCCACCGTCTTCAATTGGACTGCGTGTGTTGTTTTGGGTGTGAGGGGAGGGGGGGGGCGGGTCTGGCCTGTATTGGCATATATTCTTTGCAAATTAGAAATATAAGAAAATCTTCAGGGAAACTTCCCCCCAAAATGGAATACGTTGTACAACGTCTCTCTTAAATTCTTAACAACTTTTAAACAGACAACACCGATTTCTAAAGATTCGTGGAAACGCAAGTTTTTTGTCGTCTCAGAGTCTGCACAAAGTAATATTATTATATACAAAGTGACTTATTGATAAATGTTTCTTTGATTTAGTTACACATATATACTAGTAATAAATACAGATATGTTGCCGCTGGGATTTCGTATAAAATGACAGTAGTGTAATATATACCGAGATGCTCGTGATTCAAAAACTAACTTGAAAACACAAATTTGGAACTAATATTGAAGGGTAAAAAAAAATTATACAACACTTTACCCTTGACAATTTAACTATCTGTATATTTACCTTCACACCGATATGTAACGTTCAGATACTTGTATGTCAATTCGCAAGGGTCCCCATATATGGTGTTGCTTGCATACACCTTGCATTGTTGTTGACCTGTACAGTTCTTGTTGATTATGTCGTATGACGTGTTGGATGAACATTGTGTTGTACGCATAAATACTGAAGGACACGTGATGTTATTAGTACGGCCATACAAGGCTGATAAAATTACAATCGATGTATTACAATGGATCATGATGTAAGATGCGTCATAGGTTTCACACAGAATCAGCGAAGAATCTACAAAGATTCAATTTAAAGTATACAACATATCAGTAAGATCATCAAATTAATTTTCTTTAACTGAGAAAGATCATACTATGCGCACAGATCTCCACGTATAAAAACATAGACACGGACCAAAACAGATCATACTATGGGTACATACCTAGTATACAAATAGCAACATGAACATGTACCTACACAGATAACAAAATAGACATGGACCAAGTAAGATCCTACTATAGACACAGACACACGGATAACAACATCTACACGGATCAAGACAAATCATACTATGAACACAGATCTACACATATAACAATATAGAAACGGACCAAAACAGATCATACTATGGTAACAGGCATACCCAGATAACAACGTGGATACGGACCAAGACAGATCATAATATGGACACAGATCTACACAGATAACATGGACACGGACCGAGACAGATCCTACTATGGGCACAGACCTACACCGATAACAACTTGGACACGGACCGAGACAGATCATACTATGGACACAGACTTACACATATAACAACATGGACACGGACCAAGACAGATCATACTATGGACACAGACCTACATCGATAACAACTTGGACACGGACCGAAACAGATCATACTATAGACACAGACTCACACAGAAAACAACATGGACACGGGCCAAGACAGATCATACTATGGACACAGACCTACACAGATAACAAGATGACAAAGACCTACACAGATAACAAGATGGACACGGACCGAGACAGATCATACTATGGACACAGACCTACACAGATAACAAGATGACACAGACCTACACAGATAACAAGATGGACACGGACCGAGACAGATCATACTATGGACACAGACCTACACGGATAGCAAAATAGACATGGAACAAGACAGATCCTACTATGGGTACAGAATTACACAGATAACAGAATAGACACGGACCAAAACAGATCATACTATGGACACAGACCTAAACAGATAACAAAATTGAAACGGACCAAGACAGATCCTACTGTGGACACAAACCTATACAGAAAACAACATGGATACAGACTAAGACAGATCCTACTATGGACACAGACTTACACAGATAACAACATGGACACGGACCAAGACAGATCCTACTGTGGACACAGACTTACACAGATAACAACATGGACACGGACCAAGACAGATCCTACTACGGACACAGACCTATACAGAAAACAACATGGACACGGACCAAGACAGATCCTACTATGGACACAAACCAACACAGATAGCAAAATAGACATGGAACAAGACAGATCCTACTATGGGTACAGAATTACACAGATAACAGAATAGACACGGACCAAAACATATCATACTATGGGCACAGACCTAAACAGATAACAAAATTGAAACGGACAAAGACAGATCCTACTATGGACACAGACTTACACAGATAACAACATTGACACGGACCAAGACAGATCCTACTATGGACACAGACCTACACAGATAACAAGATGGACACTGACCAGGACAGATCCTACTATGGACACAGACCTACACAGAAAACAACATGGATACGGACTAAGACAGATCCTACTATGGACACAGACCTACACAGATAACAAGATGGACACTGACCAGGACAGATCCTACTATGGACACAGCCTTACACAGAAAACAACATGGCCACGGACTAAGACAGATCCTACTATGGACACAGACTTACACAGATAACAACATGGACACGGACCAAGACAGATCACACTATGGCCACAGACCTATACAGAAAACAACATGGACACGGACCAAGACAGATCCTACTATGGACACAGACTTACACAGAAAACAACATGGGCACGGACCAAGACAGATCCTACTGTGGACACAGACCTACACAGAAACCAACATGGACACGGACCAAGACAGATCCTACTATGGACACAGACTTACACAGATAACAACATGGACACGGACTAAGACAGATCCTACTATGGACACAGACTTACACAGATAACAACATGGACACGGACTAAGACAGATCATACTATGGACACAGACCTACACAGATAACAAGATGGACACGGACCAAGATAGCTAGATCCTACTATGGACACAGACTTACACAGATAACAACATGTATACGGACCAAGACAGATCCTACTACGGACACAGACCTATACAGAAAACAACATGGACACGGACCAAGACAGATCCTACTATGGACACAGACTTACACAAAAACAACATGGACACGGACAAGACAGATCCTACTGTGGACACAGACCTACACAGAAACCAACATGGACACGGACGAAGACAGATCCTACTATGGACACAGACTTACACAGATAACAACATGTACACGGACCAAGACAGATCCTACTGTGGACACAAACCTACAGAGAAAACAACATGGACACGGACCAAGACAGATCCTTCTATTGACACAGACCTATACAGAAACCAACATGGACACGGACCAAGACAGATCCTACTATGGACACAGACTTACACAGAAAACAACATGGACACGGACCAAGACAGATCCTACTATGGACACAGACCTACAAAGAAACCAACATGTACACGGAACAAGACAGATCCTACTGTGGACACAGACCTACACAGAAAACAACATGGACACGGACCAAGACAGATCCTACTGTGGACAGACCTACACAGAAACCAACATAGACACGGACCAAAACAGATCATACTATGGTTACAGGCATACACAGATAACAACATGGACACGGACCAAAAAAGGTCATACTATGGGCACAGACCTACACAGATAACAAGATGGACACTGACCAAGACAGATCCTACTGTGGACACAGACCTACACAGAAAACATGGACACGGACCAAGACAGATCCTACTATGGACACAGACCTACACAGATAACAATATGGACACTGACCAGGACAGATCCTATACTATGGACACAGATCTACACAGAAAACAACATGGACACGGACCAAGATAGATCCTACTATGGACACAGACTTACACAGATAACAACATGTACACGGACCAAGACAGATCCTACTGTGGACACAGACCTACAGAGAAAACAACATGGACACGGACCAAGACAGATCCTACTATGGACACAGACCTATACAGAAAACAACATGGACACGGACCAAGACAGATCCTACTATGGACACAGACTTACACAGAAAACAACATGGACACGGACCAAGACAGATCCTACTGTAGACACAGACCTACACAGAAACCAACATGGACACGGACCAAGACAGATCCTACTATGGACACAGACTTACACAGAAAACAACATGGACACGGACCAAGACAGATCCTACTATGGTTACAGGCATACACAGATAACAAGATGGACACGGACCAAGACAGATCCTACTATGGACACAGACTTACACAGAAAACAACATGGACACGGACCAAGACAGATCCTACTATGGACCCAGACCTACACAGATAACAAGATGGACACGGACCAAAACAGATCATACTATGGACACAGACCTACACAGATAACAACATGGACACGGACCAAGACAGATCCTACTATGGACACAGACTTACACAGATAACAACATGGACACGGACCAAGACAGATCCTACTATGGACACAGACCTACACAGATAACAACATGAACACGGACCAAAACAGATCATACTATGGACACAGACCTACACAGAAAACAACATGGACACGGACCAAAACAGATCATGCTATGGACACAGACCTACACAGATAACAAGGTGGACACGGACCAAAACAGATCATACTATTGACACAGACCTACACAGATAGCAACATGGACACAGACCAAGACAGATTCTACGATGGACACAGAGCTACACAGATGTTATCATTGAATTAACAGACATACACAGATTAGATCATGAACACGGACCTAGTCAGGTTATACCATGGACCAAGAGAGGTAACAACATGGACATGGACCGAAACAGATAATACCATGAGAACGGACCTACACAGAGATAACACCATGTACATCTGCCTACACAGATGCCAAAAATGAATAACATCATATACATACAGATAACATCATAAACACGGATAAATTATAAAATGATCATTGGGCGACATTTCCGCATAATGTCATATATCAAGTCTGTAACGTAATTAAACGAAACCAATTTTACTTAATGTATAAAGATCATTTTGTATGTAATGTAATATAAAATAAACTTACCTGTGACAACATACCGTAAAGTTGTTGTAAAAATAGTAACTGCGAATATTATGGATAAGACGTGGTTCATTTTCTTAAATGGATAAATCCGGAAGTGCATCAGTTGGTGACTAATGGTGAAATCAAGTTAAAAAGAGATTTTCCCGCTTTCGATTTAATATGTGGATATATAAAAAAGACACTCAAAGCATTATATTCCTGGCTCTATTTGTTAAAATGTCAAAATCATTTAAATATTTCGAATGCTAGGAGTCACTTCTAAACTACAATAAAGGTTCATATTAAATGTATTGCTGAAAGTGGCGTAAAAACACCATTCAAACAAACAAACAAAATAAATGTATCTGACTGTATTAGTATATGCGAATATTTTACAGGTGCACACATAAGTTTGAAAACTATGTATATCGCTTTAACAAAATAAATTTTAGAATATAATTAGTGCTGATATAGTTTTATATATGTGTTGTACACAAAATATTAAAGAGGAAAAATGAGAGGGTGGACAGGGTAGTGGGAGACAGGGAGAGAGGGGGAGGGAGAAAGGAGTAGAGGGGAGGGAGAAAGGAGCTGAGGGGAGGGAGAAAGGAGGTGATGGAGAAAGGAGAAAAGGGGAGGGAGAAAGGAAAAAATAAAAAAAGAGGGAGGAGGTACTTTTACAAATATGTTCTTTAATTCGTACCTGAAAATCATTTAATAGGTGCCAATTCATTGATGTAATTTAAAAAGACTAAAATTATTTTCATAAAACTCCACTAAAGAGATAAATTGCATCCAAATGATCAGTATTTTTACTATGCTAGTATGCAGTAAGGTTTTTCCTAAAGCGTATGTCCCTTTTCTATAGTGTGATTACTTATTGACTAGGTGTCTGTCATCTGTTATCTGTCCGTTGTTAACTTTATAAACAATCTTCTCCTCTGACACCACTTAGAGTACCTACTTTTAGCTTTGCATCCATGAGTTTGATCCATGTATGTAAAACAAATATTAATCAAAGCGCAGTTTGCACTGGTAGTGTTTTATTGCATGTAGTACATAATACCGGTAGATTTTAAAACAAATGAAGTTTTCTTAATTCTTTTACATTGAAAATTGTAACAATTTCAATAAGACGTAGCGCACGTTATTGGGGCCTTTAAACGTAGCGTCATTTGAGCTTTTTTAACGTAACGTTAAATATTACGTCGTGCACGAGGGTTTAATATCTAGATTTGTATGTCTATGTCCACAATAAATAACCATTTATTGCTCAAATTGTATTTAAATACGCACACATACGTTTTGCGCATTAATATTTTCCTTATCGAATATTTATAATATGTTCATGCAACTTTGTTTATAATAACATCGTTTAAAAAATGTCGCGCTAACGAAACGACTATAGAAATAGATAAACTCTTGTAAATCTGACAAAAATATATGTTGTACTCTAAAAATTCATGGAAAAATTATTGAGAAAAAAAACGCATATCTAAAATGATATTACATTTTTCAGTGTGAATTTAAAGTGCGGCTAATACGTCGAAAGTCGTAATAAATCGGTAAAAAATTACACAAATGTGTTCGTAACAAACGTTACTAGACATGGTTGAATGTATAGCGCTTTCACAATACATGAAAACAAATTGAAAAGGGGCAAAATTTGAAATTAAGAAAAACGCATTCTTGAAAAAGTGTTTTTTTTTCTATTTAACAGTTTTATACAAATAAAAAACATTAAAATACAGCATCTTTTATAGATATATCCCGTTCTTCACAGTAATTCAGAGTAATGCTTACGTCACCATACTAGATTTTGGGTACCTAACACTAATGGCAAACTTCAGGAAAACAAGGAACTAATTAAAAGCTCTGAATGTCCAAATGGCCTGGTCTTGCTTTTCTTGTTACAATTTGCAACACGATTTATGGTGGAAATCTTGGTTAAATATTTTTTGTTTCTAATTATTCAAGTATATTGGTTACCCAAAAGACGGATATAGTTCGTTTTGATCCACAACTAAAAATACTTTCGTCATCCATTAAAGGTCTCCGAACCAAAAAATATTTACTAGTATCGGAAACTAAAAAAGACCCAACAACCTGCGGTCAGTCTGTCATTCATAATTACACTTGTAAAAAAATTATTTCTACACATGGAAAGCCTGTAATGCTCACATTACTCATTATAAAAACTTTACTTTAATCGACATGAACATGACACAAAATTTTTGGCCATCTTGAATTTAGGATCTGCGCCAAAATCTTAAAATTATACAGTATCAATTATGTTTGCTACTCAGATTTTCAGAGCAAGATTCATTTTAATTTTCGCCAATCAGAACATCAATGGCTCTAGTAGCCACGATGCATTTTACAATGGCAGAAAATTATCCTTATATTCGTTCTGCATAATTTGATTTAAATAAGTGAAATAGTTTCTGCTGTTTTTCTTACTGTCTCTGGAGTTCTATGTTCCAGTGTTGTGGGCCATCTTGGTTTTAGGATCAGTACCAAAGATTCACGATTTATAGAAAAGTAATACAGTACACTGGTTTTTTTATCTGAGAGCGGCCCTAATCTGAACTATTTTTCACAAGCGCATGTTGAAGAACATGGGTCAACACATGTTTTGGCCAATATCTCACAATGTTATATAGCTACAGTAAAAACCCGTTACATTAAAATGATCAGCACATTCAATCTTTTTTAATTTCAGAAGTTGTTTAACTGCCTGTAGGAGTTATAGACATTAATTAAGTTTCGATTTTTTTTCGATTTTTCGATTCACGATTTATAGAAAAGTAATACAGTACACTGGTTTTTTTTTATCTGAGAGCGGCCCTAATCTGAACTATTTTTCACAAGCGCATGTTGAAGAACATGGGTCAACACATGTTTTGGCCAATATCTCACAATGTTATATAGCTACAGAAAAAACCCGTTACATTAAAATGATCAGCACATTCAATCTTTTTTAATTTCAGAAGTTGTTTAACTGCCTGTAGGAGTTATAGACATTAATTAAGTTTCGATTTTTTTTTTAGAAAATTGTCAGTTTTGACAGTATAACCTGAAAAATAAAACAGCAGATTGATATAGTAAATTGCAAAAATGATCAGCCAGACAATGCAAATCACTATGTTGGTCTAAATTGTCTGACAAGTTTTTGCCCTTTAATAATGACTAGAGTGAAACTGTAAATTGCAAGACAATGCCTTTATAAAACGCATTTGGTCCAAAATTGTCAGACGAATCCTTACAGGTCTTTTTGCCCTTTAATAAAATTTTTTAAAATAAAATATAAGTATTTGCCTTATAAATTTAGAGCTAGAGTAAAACTGTCAATTGCAAAAATAAACAGAAGGACATGGCCTATACAAACAATTTAATTGTCAAAAAATTGTCCAGTTACTCATTACAGTATTATATGTATATATTTACTCATAATTTTCTTGAAATTTTCAGTGTTTGCTTTGTAACTTAAAACTTATAAATTTCTCAATGAATTATCCTCATACTTACCATTAAGTTTTTATAAAGGAATGCATAATTCAAAAATTCAACAGTTAACAAAATCGCAAGTTCCCAAGTCTGGAAAATTAGGAAAAAATTCCTTGAACAATAATAACAGGTGTACAACTTCAATACATTTTCAATCTTTCTGTGAAATTTAGAGTTCTAGACTGAAACTGTAGGAGTTAATTACACAATATATTTACTGTCTTCTGAAAATCTGCTAAAAAAAGACCAAGATCCAAGGTCTGGAAAATTAGGAACATGCTGGAACACTTCCATAATAGCAGGTGCAACAAATTCAATAGCTTTGCAATCATTATGTGAAGGTTCAGAGATCTGGGTTGAAATCTGTAGGAGGAGTTGATAAAAATAGATGCCCCATTTCCCCTGCCCGCCTTAGTAAACCATACTATAGCCCAAAATCAGAGTGATACTCTAAAGTGCAAAAATGATCTGTAAGGCAAGGGCCACTTTAAATAAAATTAAATCTTTCACTTGCTCCCCCTTTTTGTTATTGGTCGCTGCGTTTATCTTTCACTTGACCCCCCCCCCCCTTTTGCTATGATCGCTGCGTGTTACTACGCAGCTACCAATAACAAAAAGGGGGAGCAAGTGAAAGATTTAGCTTTAATTCGATTGGACAAGGTCTACAAATAACTCGTTTGGTCCAAGATTGTCAAATGACTTCTTTTTGGAGTTATTTCCCTTGAATGACAATTTATGAAATATCAGTTTTCTCCTTTTAAATAAAAAAAAACTATGGCAGCAAAATTAAAACTGTAAATAGCACAAATAATCAGGCAATTTATGTTACAGCAGCAAATAATCCCTTTTTCATTACATTTATAAGCACTATTTTTCAGTTTAAATTCCCTTTTAAGTCGATCAGAACTTCGAGAATTTTTATGTTGCTG
Organism: Limnoperna fortunei; assembly: GCA_944474755.1. Taxonomy (NCBI): domain Eukaryota; kingdom Metazoa; phylum Mollusca; class Bivalvia; order Mytilida; family Modiolidae; genus Limnoperna; species Limnoperna fortunei. Next base: position 85,580,440 of record OX104117.1, read on the forward strand.
TGGTAGTTAAGAAATAACTCAAAAGTCAGAGAATTGATTTGAGTTTTGTTTTGAGAAATCTAGACCTAATCATGAATTAATTTTTAACTAATCAAAATTTTAATCTAAATGTAAACCTATTAAATCCATGTAAATTAAGTGGAGAATAATGCTAATCTTACATGATAGTGAACACAGTTTTCTAAAAGTTTAAAAATAAGAATTTCTTTTGTGTTTCTTTTTCAAACTACAACGAGACAGTTAACAAGAGACCATAAAAACAACGATGAATTGAAGTTATGAATACACTATATTATTTTCTGAACATTTAGGTTGTATGGACTATAGGTTGTATGGACTAGAGATCTGTGTGGACTACAAGTTTGGGTGGACTATGGGTCTATGTGGACTACAGGTCTGGCTGTATGATTGCTATTAGGTTTCAGTGTCATGATTTCATAAATATACCGGTCACAGTTTATGATCCTCATATTTTTTACCAAAGGGTACGATACACCAATTAAAGTCATTTGATAATGTGTCATGAGTCATGCTTTGTTTGTAAAAGTCGTTTATATGATTCATATCCAAAATTTATATCAGTTTTGAGTCAAAATTTAGTGATCTTGTCAATTGCTATAGGGTTTTAAAGAGGGAGAAGTGTAAAGAGGGGAGGGAGAAAGGAGTAGAGGGGAGGGAAAAAGGAGCTGAGGGGAGGGAGAAAGGAGCTGAGGGGAGGGGGAAAGGAGCTGTGGGGAAGGAGAAAGGAGAAAGGTACCCCCCTGTCCACCCCCTCAAAAATATGTGCACGAGTTGCGAAAAAATGAGTGCATATTGGTTAATTACGTATTATAGATGTGTTACATTTTATGTTATTATAAACTATTCATTATATAAATGATTCTATGTACTCGGCATAGCCCGCAAGGGTTTATTAATGTTTATAATAACACTTTATTATAAGAGTGTATATATTTTTATTAGCAGTAGACCAAGTATTTATGGGTACTGTTGGCTAATAAGTTGGCGTTTCTTGTGTTTTAAACTTTCATGAAAAAGGAACGTTCTCTTGTGTACGGTTTACAGCGGGACTTAAGTAAGAGTAATGGTCAGAAGAACAACTCTCTGTTCTCATTAAAACCTTAAATTTTGTAACAACTATTAATAGTGTTTGGTGGCCAGCTTTATGATAATTTCTACTATGCCCAATAAATTGTTCGATCAGTACCCATATTCAATACCAGTAGTTAAACATCACGTTTTTCCCGCGGTCGGTCTGCGGTTATCACAGGGCATTCGGGTTGCCGCCCTATTAAAAACTGAAATCTATGAAATGGCTGAAAAATTGCTATTACATCAAATAGATATAACTTTAGTAGAAACGCTTTAGAAGGAACTACATCAGTGCGCACATAATTTAGTCATAATTTGCATTAGAGTCGCCTGCCTATTAACTATTTTCGTAGATGACAATGTATGTGAAATATGATACAGATACGGCTATCTATTTCAATAGTAAGCTACTTTGCTATATAAATTTGCAGCCGTGACAAATTATGTGATGCTATATATTTATAAACGGTATGTACGTTATTTCTATAAGATGATTTAAAAACCACCTGGCCGCTCGGCCTAAGTCGGGTGGTGTATTACCTGGCCAGAAATGGATTACCTATATATATTTTCAACGGAGATCTATTCTGCCTTAAGGCAGACGAGGAGGTCTCAGTTTGAGATGTGATATGGATATTCACATATAAAAACCTCTTCATATTTCAAGTTTTACTGTTTCTTGGCTCTTTTCTTTATTGTGAAATTTAGCAACTTTTTGTAAAATTTACATTCCCATCTCACAACTAAAAGTGTGATTTTTAATTAGCAGGCAAATCAGAGGAATCGTTGTTAAATACCTCAAAAATTTAATACATGTTTTATTTGATTTTATCCACTTAAAATAAAAATAAAAATAGTTTCGGTGGCTTTTGTTGTCTAATACGCAAGATTCATACTACCCGATCCGTAACGGTTCCACGTATTACTATCTCCTGCAACGATCTCGTTCGTGTGAGATCTTACGGGATTATGGGCAATTTTTGTTGACAAGGAAGCAGTTATGGACGCTTTCTGATCATTTTGATTTTGGAGTGAAAACAACGCGTTATCACCGACCGTTCCAATTGAATTAAGATGGTTAATATACATTGCATTGCCGAAGGTTGTACCAATGATTCCCGGAAGAAGAAGAATTTTAAAAAGTACCCTTCTATGCTTTTGAATGGCGAAGTTGTTGAATTTTTTCTTCTCCCGTCTGCAAAAAAGAACCCACTAGCAAGAAAACGATGGCTGTCACAAATCAGAAGGGAAAATTTCAATCCAAATCCTAACCATCACTGGCATGCCTTGTGTTCTAGACATTTTGTGGATGGAAAACCCACCCCTACAAATCCATTGCCTACATTATTTAGTTACAACAACTATAAAATGGGAATACCCAGAAAGACAATAAACAGTGATCTACGTCCAGTTGAAAATATAGTGGTTCAGTAAGTAAATATCATCTTTGTTTTATTCTATTTATTTAGTTTCCCACTAAAAACAACAGCACTAATTGAGCTTGTTTCGTCATGTTTGGGAGATTAATTCAGAAAAGAATTTTATGAAGTACAATGTAATATTGAAAACTTGTGTTAGGGGATGACCATTTGATTTTGAGGGGTGGGGAGATTTGTGTGAATCAGAATATTTATTTTCAAGTTTTTCACAATCAAAAAATGACAAATTATTTATTTATCCTATCCCCAGAATCAAAATATTTATTTGTTCCGGAATGAAGGTTTGTAGTGGAATGAAATCCCTGCTACACATCCACTATGCATATCCATAATACAGACAAACACAAATAAAACTCATTTAAGTACTATTGGTACAACCCTCGGCTTGTACTATTCAGTTTGCAGGGCATAAATTTAAGAGAAACAATAAGTTCCTAAACATCTGTCCTGTAGCTGGCTTTAATTGAAACATTTCTAAATTAAATTTATAGATGAAATTTTAGTATGATGTTAACAGAATCTGTTTGCATATGAATTTGTACATGTATTCATTATTGATGTCACTGTTTACATTCTTGTATACATGTTCCATGTACAATATTTTTGTTTTACAGATCTGTAGTGACTGTACCATCACAGCAAACTTTAACACCACACAAGTCAAGAGCAAAGTATGTCATGGTAGACATTCCAGGTAAAGTACAGTGTATCATGTACATATGAACATATATACAATTCCAAATATCTGTACTTACTGCATTTTATTACAGAATGGAATATTTACCCTCATTTCGACTTGAGTTCACATTGCAGATTGCAGTCAGCATGATAAGTGTTTTTGTATGTTATGTAGTTTGTCTTCGTGCTGATATTTTGTTTACCAATTTTTCTTTTTGAATTTACGACATTCATTTGCCCCACTCACCATTGACACACCTTTGCTGCTGCTTCTCAAATATTGTACAATTTTGTAACAAAAAAAGTTCCCAGCTCATTGTAAATATTCGAAATTCGTGCATGTATTAACTAGTTAATTATATTATGTAAAACATTAATTTTAAATGATAGTGGAGACTAGTATTATGAATTTTATTTAGACAAAAGTAGTTTTATGTACATATGGGAACATTTATGTTGCTCATTAAATAAATTATCTGTTATGTTTTCAGTCATTTCCTGCACACCAGTACCAAGTTTAGATCATATATATACCTTTTCTCCAAATGATGATCATCAAGATGTTTCCATAGAAGAAAAATATGCCACTTTAATGGAAAATAACTCTGTCTTAGAGGTTAGTTAATTTATACTGTACAAATGTATACATATAAATCGAAGTGGAAATGTGGTTAAAAAGAACAAGTCAGACATTTTATACATTTAGTATATTGCATGATGAAAATGTATTAATAGAAATCAGTGAAATATTTTGGAGGAAAAACTGAGAATTTATGTAGAAAGTCACAGATGTTGAGATTGGTGTTTAATTTGAACACTAAAACTAAAAAAACTATTCTGGGTTAGAGATCTGAAAATTTAGGTAATGATTTAGTACCAGTTGCAGATTATTTAAATAAAATTTTATGCAAATCCATTCAATATTTGAAAAAAAAACCTTCATATTTCTGTCAACAGGCCCCTTCCTGACTTGTAAGTTATTGACTTTCAACATGATAAATTTAAGTTTTGATAATGCTTAACTTATTTTCAGTAACTTTTGGTACACATTCTCAATTTTATTTCTACTATTTTTGACTAATCTTTCTATGAAGTGATACTGATTCATCATATTAAAGTACATGTATTAGCAATGACATGATTGTTTATAATTTATAAATTTTATTGGTTTATTGTAGAAAAAATGTAAGATGTTCGAGGCAGAAAATATTCAACTGAAAGATGATGTCTTTTCACTCCAAGCCAAACTGAAAGCCAGTGAAGATGAAAATGAGATACTCCGTGACAAATTAAATAACACAGATGAATTATTACGGAATACATTTGTTAAAAAGATTACAGGCACAAAAACCAATGTGAAAAATTTTCTTGGTATGCCAAGTATTTCTTTACTTCTTGGAATATTCAAGTTATTAGAAGGTCCTGCTTCTAAAATGAAATATTGGACAGGCCCAGACTCAAGTGAAGATAAACAGTGGCAGGAAAACAATAACAATAAACCAGGTGCTGCAAGAAAGCTATCATTTTATGAAGAATTTCTTATCACACTTCTGAGATTAAAACTGGGCCTAAATACATACTTATTGGCAACTTTGTTTGGTATTTCTCAACCAACTGTTAGTCGAGTATTTACTTCATGGATATGTCTAATCTACCAGCAGTTTAAATCATTAATCAAATGGCCATCTAAACAAAAAATAAAAAGACACATGCCACTGTCATTTCGCAAAAAGTACCCAAATACAAGAGTCATAATAGATGCAACAGAATTTTATGTTCAGAGACCAAGGAATCCAACAGCACAATCTAAATGCTGGTCTAATTACAAATCAAAAACCACTTTTAAAAGCCTTGTAGGTATAACACCAAATGGAGCGTTTTCTTTTGTATCAGATTTATGGACTGGGAATGTTTCAGACAGGTGTATAACGGAAAGAAGCGGGTTTATTGACCTTATTGAAAAAGGAGACGATGTTATGGCAGACAGAGGGTTTTTGATTAAAGACCTTCTTTTGAAAAAAGGAGCTACTCTAAATATGCCGCCATTTACACGGCCATGTAAATATGGAAAAGGAAAGTGTCTTACTGCCAAAGAAGTTAAAGAATCTAAACAAATAGCTTCCTTGCGCATTCATGTTGAAAGAGCAATACAGAGACTAAAGACATTCAAGTTTTTGAGTAGTATAATACCAGTGAACACGCTGTACATTGCTAACCAGGCTGTTAAAGTTGCTGCTATATTCTGTAATTTAATGAAACCTTTAGTTAAGAAACATTAAATGAATTTGATAAAAATGTCACACAGAGGGTGAATCAAAATGAAGATGAAGATAATTTCCAGTTTACAAACTCTTTTTTAAAAATAATAAAATATGTTTACTGAGTAGACCAAAAAGTGTCAATGTCAATAAGATATTAAACAAATACTAAAATTTTGAGGTTAATTTTTTAGCTTACTTGGACCAAAGGTCCATGTGAGCTTATGCCATCACTTGGCATCCATCGTCTGTCGTCTGTTAACATTTATTCAAACGCTAACTCGTCAGAAACTGGTGAACACATCACAACCAAATTTTGTAAGGGTGTTTATTGGTGAATTCTTCACAAAACTACATTCGGATTTTAATTGCAGATTCATAAAAAAACATGGCCGCCATTGCTAAAAATAGAAAATATAAACTTTAATACACAGGAGGAATCTGAAGAATCTTACCTTGACGACGCCTTGTTACAAGAAATATCTCTTGTAGCTTAAACAATTGCGATTTTTGCAGTTTTTTGCCTATATCTTGAGAATGGTAATAGATAGAAAAATACTTTCAATGTTAAAATGTTCATCTCATTTAGCTCCACAAAATTGCCTTTGGATCGAAGTTGTCGAAAGACACCTTGTTTATATGAAAAATTATTAACTTTAATATTCTGGTAGTTTGTTAAATGCTGTGTCATGCTTAAGGAATATCACATTTTGCAAATTTGTTCAACCTTTTTTTAATGTAAAGTTTTTGTGTAACATCTAAGAAAGACACAAAATATTCCAAGTTACTTGTTTTAAATACATTGTATTTCAACATTTAACACCAAAAAACCTGAAGAGAGAGCAGTACATTATGACATAATCTTCTGCTATACATTTGAACACTGTAATCTGTATGTTAGTTATTGAAGGAGTTTTGGTAAAATGTACATCTTATAAAACTGTGCAACCATTGGTGATATCCGTAACCAAAATTGTTCATTGAACTGAATCCTCTCATGGTAGATACCCTTAAAAGTATACAGCACAAGTCACACCACTTTCTCTTTGTAACTGCAAGCTGACACTGTATTTGACAAAAGTATGGAGACTTTTCAGTTTGGTTCAAGGCTGGTACACCATTTACAACACTAAAATTAGTTTTATCAAAGGCTGCTGCTTCAACAGGCGACTCCTTGCAAAATTTGAAGGGACATTTGATTTCCAAGCAACCCTGTCCACAGCATTCACACTCCAATAAACCATCAGGTGAACAACCCAAATAAGGTACTTTTGCATCAACGAAAAGACCAGATGGTTTAAAGGTTAAGTCTACGTGCAAGTCCTTTTTTTCATTAAGGTATGCTTCTCTGGCTTTGTGTTCATATTTTTTTCCATGCTTAAGGGCAGGAACATTGGGATTTACATTATTCGTAAGTCCCAAAATTTGTTTGATGAGATGTGCATCAGTATTTCTTCCAGAGAAATGGATACAGTGAAATAAAATCGAGGCAGTAATTCTGCCCTGTCTCTGGAAATACCACAAGTCGCTGTCACTTTGATCCACAGTTTTGTCAAATACCTCACTGTTATAATTGTCTGGTAATGTTTCAACAACGAATTTAACAAACGTGTCGTAATCACGAGGAAGAGTAGTTCTGTTGAACAGTGTCGCCAACTCCAGGACATTCATTGGTAAAGGCTCAAAATCGAATTCTGAATCTGAACTGTCAGAAAGAATATATGCTGCACAGGCAGGAAGATTTTCTTTTTTTATAAGCCGCATCATTTTCTTCTCAACTTCGTGTGCTGATGGGTTAACTGATGATGGTTTGTATTTGTCAGTTGTTGGCTTACTTGGCGTGTTTCCCATGGGCTCGCTTCTAAGATCCAAAGTATCAATTTTAGATGGTACTGATGTTCTAGTTGGATTTATCCATACAGCTGCTTTATCAGTTACTGAAACCTCTGATCTATCTGAAAGAGTATGACACAGTCGTTGAAGTCCAAACAATAGAGCTGCCACGTGCTTGCAAGTTCCATCTCCCCTTTAAAAAATGAAAGATTTCTATATAAGGCATGAGAATATTAGTTATACAGACTGTTACAGGGGGATATGGGAATATATGGAGTGCCTGAAAAATTTCGTATCGGGTCTAGGCTGTCGCCTCGCCCGATACTAAATTTTTTCAGGCACTCCATATATTCCCGTATCCCCCCTGTAACACCCGATACGAAATCTTTTCAGACTCCATTTATTCCCGTATCCCCCTGTAACAGACTGTAGAACGAATTTATCCCGGCGAATAAATTTCAACTGTAGGATTTTTATTGCGGCATTGAAATGAAGTAAAACTAATAAATTTAGAACAACTTGTTAACAATAACAGCATTAATAACATCGAGGGGGATACAAGACCTGGCGGTAGGATACAAGACTTCATGTGTTCTCATGGAAGGGGGATACAATAAAATTTTATGCCACTATATGCGACCAATGGGAAGCCAACAATTCCGACTGAGTAGGGATAAAATTAAGTTAATCGTACTCCCAGTATCAAGAAAATAGATATATGCCCTAATGATATATATGTATTTTTAAGCGCATTGGTCATTTTCTTGACAATTATCATGCGTCTCTGAAATGTGTGTGTGTGGTTGGGGTTTAACGCCCTTCTTTTCCACATTGAAGGTTTATCAGAAAAACAGAATAAACCTTTCAATTTTGCCACGTGAATTTCACCTTGAAACTTATTCATATATATTGGATAATTTAAACTGTTAAAATAATTGTTAGTTACGGAACACACGTGGACACATGGTGGTGGGGTCATTCTGTACTTACGCAACACATGTACATTCCCCAGAATTAATGGTACCGTCTGTCATGACAATTATCCATAAGTCGTACGGCTCGGCATTCTGTCTTTCTTCAGGGATACATTTTGCCTTGACATAGTAGAAATTGCTTTGTTTTAAGATTTCCACATCGCGGACGTGGCCATTTGTGTGAAGTCTATAACTATTGTCATTTTTATATGCTTTTAATCTGTCATTTGTCCATTTACACTCTGTCCTCAAGTAAAAATTTACATCAAAAGCTTCAATTAAGGGAAGACTGCTTAGATCGACAGTCCAATTACTTAAAGATTTAGGGTGCGGCAAAACGACATTTCCAATAGTCCTTCTTTTCTCGCTAGCTTCCAAGTAATTGTCTTCTTCTTTTGCCGCTAAATTCTGGGTTTTAGCCTCTTCTGCCAATGATATTAAATCCGCTTTGCGATATCCGGAAACCTTTACCCCTCTAGCCTTTAGATATTCCTTAATTTCGGGCAGTTTTTTGGATCTAATATCTTCGCTTTCGTCCATATTGTTTACACGCCAGCGACGTAAACAAAAAAGTTGCCCCGAGAAACGTTAACTTACTTACCTCCGCGTGTTAGAGAGTTATCAACGTCACGTAATATGAATCTTGCGTATTCAATAGAAGCGGGTTTACTATATTATATTTTAGTAGTTGCTGAAAAATATTTGTATTTGGGATGAACAGTCAGTTGCTACTGAGAGCATTAAACTTAGTATATTGCAAAATTATGCACGCATATTAAACACATATTCTTATCAAAATAAAAATTCAAAACGTTCTACACTGTATTAGATCTATCTATTTTCTCGCGAGGGATACCTAAGTGGCTAAGTGGTAAAAATAGTTATCATCTGTCATAATAAAGCTAAAAGATTTTGAAATGGGCGTTAAATACCAATCTATCAAACAAGCATCTGAATTATTAACACTTGAGGTTAAGGTTATAATTTATGCTGCCTGTAGCAGTGCTGTATTTCACATGAAATCGATAAATTTTATTAGACAATCGTGGTCCATATACTTTAATAAAGTGTCTACCCAACAGTATGAAATGGAATTACTGGTTCCCCTTTGCAAAATCCGGTTTCTGAAGGATCTAAAACACTATACTGTCCTGTAACTGATGGTATACCAGATTCATTATTAATACAATCCTTTCTAAAGTTAAAATCATCAGTGGATGTGTCCGACTCTGATTGATGTCTGTCTTTCTGATCTTGAGACCGTTCTAAATATTCCTCCCCAGGTGACAGAGAATCATATATAGTCATGTATGTTGGCTGTTGAACACCTGAAACTGATTCACATCTTTGGTATTGGTGAGTGTCCTGATATAACTCAAGAGTATCATATATGTCCTCATTATTAACAGTGGTCTCCTGAGATTTTGAGCACATGACATTTCTCTGGCCGCTACAATTCTGATCTGAAACATTTTTCCTGCATCGGTTTTTGCACCATGTAATTCTGTAAATACAAAAGTGTGCAAACAAATTCTAATTTTAATAAGCAATAAGAAGATCATTGTCAATGTAAGAATTAAAATTCTGTATAGCAGTGAATAACTAAAAGACCTATATGAAACATCATCCGAGTTATTAACCCTGGTGAACATGAACAACTAGTACAATATAAAATGTATCCAGGTCATGGTAGATCTGAGTAACTTGTAGAAGTTAAATAGTTTCTTATAATCATTGATAAGCATTACACTGAGCAGTCGTTTATGTTAACAAGCGACATTGATAACTTACCGCCTGATAATGAGTAGAACAGAGGTGACTACAATGATGAGAACCACCAATCCACCAATTACTCCTCCTATAATACCTTAAAAGGAAAAAAAACTGGTCAGTTTTTAGTTTAAACATATTTTATTTCTAGAAATGCTACAAAAGGAGATTAGACACGAGTACTTCGTACAAATGAAGTACTTTTCCCAATGAAGTATAGACATATAAAAATATACTGAAACATACGAAGATGAATGAAATATATACAAAATATTCATGTAAAAAAACTAAGGAAATAAGAATAATAAGAACATAATTCATCATTTATTGTTGTGAATGCAGTACTTATGGTTATCTCTGCATGACGAGGAATCTCTTAGATTTGTTTTCATAAATTCAAAAACACATGTTGATTTTATCATCAGATAAACTTTCATTTCCGTTCATGCGAAGTTTTAAGTTTAATGGTTCAGTTGGGAGTAAAGTGTTTCCAACAAAGCCTCTTCTTGTTGCAACATATTTAGCAATTGGGTCGGAATAATATTAAATTTTCTAGTACCAAAGCTGGACGCAGCGAGATATGTACATGTAGCGCGGTGGCCTTTTTATAAAACTTAAACAGCTTTATCGCGAAACCGGATGTGAAACTTGAAAATATGGAAGGGATAGACGAAAACTGCAAATATTGTATTCAATGGTTCATGAAAAGGCACCGCCATTTCTAAATACCCTAGTTCGGCCTACAATTCAGAGCACCCCTTCGAAACGGAAATGACTTAATTCAACCATTTTGTAGACATCGTTAACTTTAGGGTCATTTGTGCCATCTTTTCTAAATCTTTGGAATAAATTAAAAATGCCTACTAGACAATCAGATATTGTCTCAAAATTCAAAAATTATCTCAAACAAAAGATAAAATTATAGTACCTTCAATCTATAGCAGTCTTGTCTTTCTTGTTGCTTATCCACTTGTACAGTTATAGTCCACAAGGATTTGTCTATAATTTCTTTGATATTTTTAGTTCTGTTTATTGCATACTCTAGTTAATTTTGTGGTGTTTAGACTTGACATATATTGTCATCTTTTTTTAAAGTAATCACCGTTATATAAGTAGCTGAACAACCCCAGATATGCTATGTTATAATGTGTTGATCTATTGTATATTTTATTACCTCCAAGCTCGGGATTAGATGCACTTGACATTTCTTTAGGGCTTCTTGTAGACAGATCAGAAAATGCGTCTGAAATTAAGTGAAAGTATGACAGTTCGTGGTGTCACTGTGATTGTTTTTGCTATCTGAATTTATAACCATCAAATTAAATAACGAATACATGCATCAGCTTTATCGTGTTTATATTCTATTAGTATTAGATACCAAGTTTGTCAGGTGAAAAGGGGCACGTGCGACCAAGACATATATAAATCATCAAACAAATTGTTAGATATAGATATTTGTTCTAAGATAGTCAGGAAACTTTCATTTTTAATACCACTAAGTCGGACCCGACCTCCATGAACAATATGAATATACAAACAATTAAGACAATTAAGACAATCCTCATTAAAAATGTTACTTTGTATACATATAACAACCAATAGAAAGTTAAAACAGGTAGAGTACTCCATTTGGCATTTTTATTAGTTAAATGCATTTTGTATGAGTCTTCAGATTGAGATATCTATGCTTAAAAATATACACAAATTGTAATTGTTTTGGAAGTTTTAGGATATAATATACTACTATGAGCATGCATCTTTATGAATTATATAAATTTCTTGATAAAAAGCTGTAGTATTTTAAAATAATTTTAGAAATTTATTAATGCTCAGATAATTTCAATAATTTCACCGTGTGTGTGTGTGGTGTAAAAGGGAGTGTTGTGGGGTCATGTAATTTTCGTTTCTATGCATTGTACCTGTAGCTGATCCGTCTAGTGCGGGAGATCTGCTGGTAGAAATACGTATTATTGGTGATTTGGTCGTATCGTCGTCAGATTCTTACATAAAACAGAAAAAATCATAAACAAAAATCGTTTTTAAGAATAATTTTTAAAATATACATTTAAATCATATGCCTACTTCAGTGAGAATCATGTAGAACCAGTATTTATGTTTATATAGGTATAACGGAATTCCGAACTTATGACTCCGCTCATCTTGAAATTAATTTATCCGATTTTATCACTTCTCATCCACCGCCAGATTGAGCTATGTTCGATAATAAATTAACAAACAGTAAATTAGTTAGTCTCCTTTTGGTATTGAATATGCTAATGATTTGGGTTTATACTATCTTCTGATTATCAACTGTTAATATTCGGCTAGAAAAGTACAACCATTTTATTGTGGAAGTGGTCCACTTAACAATAACCTGGCCACCCACTCAAGTCAGAGGTTCCTATTCCACGTAGCGAACGTGGAATCGGAACCCTTGACTTGAGAGGATGAACTATGTTTACATATGAAAAGAAGCCAAGACGTTTGCCTACCTATCTCTTCTTCAAATTTCGGCAATGCACCGAAGAGAAAGACAAATTGGATTCAACTACAAATTATATTGAATTGAGACAACATAGCATTTATTATTATATAAAAATATTACCCATTACGGTAAATTATGTTTCCACAAGAACGTACAAGATTACTTACCGATTATAAAGCAAACATTAAAAATGGCGTTACATGGCGGGGACACCCAGACTGAATGCACATCAAATCCGTATGTCTCGTTCAACACACACTTATTTCGTCCCTTTTCTTTCAGTATATTTACGGATTTTATTTTAGCATCTTCTGGTGTGTCCATACACAACACTTTAAGAGGGTCGCCATATTTGGCTCTACAATCTTCAGTGTCACATTTTAATGCTGAAAATAAATGTTCAAACTGATAATAAATATAAAATTATTGTATACTTCCACTGTTTAATGATGTTGAGATTTTAGTTTTAAGCAATCTAGTTTAAATGACTTACTTTTATTTATCATATATTAAATTTGCGCAATTTTAAATCTGGCTAACATTGATTTCGATTCCTTGAATGTTGCACGCCGCCGTTCTTCCATTTGTTCCAAGTGAACTAGCGGACAGAAACTATGAATCCTTACTTTGAACAATAATACACTCAAATAATTTATTTATTACAGGCGTAATTCTAAAGTAACAATACAATAAGTAAAAAAGGAAACACGGTGAAGATCGAGAATTTATTATCAATGTCACAAAGAATATGAATAAAAGATTGACTGACTAACTGACAGATGGATTGATTGATTGATTGATTGATTGATTGATTGATTGATTGATTGATTGATTTGATTGATTGATTGTTGACCAATGAGGAAACGGGATGAGCCAACTGGGAAAATTTTGATTGCACCGGAAAAGTTTATATAGCGTTTTGTGTAGGCCATCTTATGATGTACATCAAATATTTGTAACGGAACTTAATTATATTTTGCCTCGATATAGTTCTCTTTTGTGTTTATGCTTATTAAGTAAGTAAAACCTCATTTTATATTTTCTCTACTGAACTTATAATTATTTTGTAAGATTATTGAACGGAGAGAACTTCATAAGTTGTAATAACTTGTGTTCAATCCTATTGGTTATTTTTGACAATAAAATATGTTTAAACTAAACTAACTTATAAATTGTTAAAATATTACATATAAAACATACATATATCAGTTATGACATATGTACAAGTAACACTGAAACAAAGTTTATTTCGTTGTGTACATATTATACACGATATTATAAAGCAATAAAAAATAATAATAACTTACTACTTTCGCAATAAACAGTCAGAAAACAAAGGATAATATACACTTTACAAACTTGATGACTTTCCTTCATTGTTTCGTTAATATCAATCACCGGAAATAAACATTCACCTACAATGTACGTGTAATATCATAAATTACAGGATTGACATAAGACATAGGTTATGACGTCATTATTACATTAGTTTCGTGTAATTAAAAGCTTCGTTGAGTTTATTAAACAAGCTCTCTTAGTTGTTATAAATATGATGTACGTGTAAAATGATACAATCCGGGTCAAACAGTGTTTCTTCATTAGTGTACAATAGTACAGTTTTCTCCCGGCCACGAATATTTGCATTAATTATGAAAATCATTTTTATTAATAACAATTTTCCGACAATACAATTTAACTTATGACAAATATCATGACGATAGTGAGCGTTATTCGTAATACATATATGATGAGAGTCCCTATTGATGAATTTTGAAAACTATGAATTAATTCTCACTGTTAATTTCCACAATTCACATTAACTATTATAGAAAAACAATATCAAACAGTAGTTGACTACTAAAATACTCAAACAAGGGTTTGTTGTACCTAGGTTGATGTTATCTCCCCTGATGTTCTATGGTCGTCACCATGGCTTATTATTGATTCGTTGTTGTGGGAAATTTATCCCTCAAATATGATCGGACATTTTCGCTGAGTCTACAAGATTTAAATCACTAAGGTATTTTTGAGTAATGACATTGAGTAACTCGACGGGTGTCTAATTAGAGGCAGGAAATGAGTACTCGACGAAAGTACCTGAGTGCACTCATTATAGTCCTTTAAATTAAATTTCGACTCTTGTTCTTCTATCGGCTTTTTTTCGTATTCGTCATGGTCTAGCCGGACGTATAATATAATTGTATTTTATGTTTCTGGTCATGATAACTTTTCAGCTATATCATGGCGCCAAGAGGTTAAACCCCCAGGCATTCATAGGAAATTTAGCTGCCATTTATCACTCTACCCTAACACAATATTTCGAGACCATGAATCTGCAGCACGCTATGTAGCAGAGACAGCATTGGGAGACAGTAAAATCTTGGTCTTATTAAGCAGTACAATAGCAACCCAGCAATTCATAATACGCCAGACAAGCATCTGTCTTGTAATGTTACCAAGTTCAACGATAATATTACTGAACAATGGTAGAAACAGGGGATAACAGATGGAATCACTACTTCACTGTTCGGCATACAACAAAACACTTGGAAGGCTGGCTCCACACACTCCAACGGCTAACTTTGTCCGCATCAGACATAAAAAATCGAAGCAAATACCTAATATAACACTTAACATTGATATACATTTCTCCATATATTATATACATATACTGCACGATGCTACATTTGTCTCAATATGGTAGTTAAAATGCATATACATGTACAGTTTCAGTTATAAATAATTGAGCCCCTCAATAGTTCACTTGTTTAAACAGCAGATGAATAAGTTGCAAAAATGTTAACAGGTAATTTTTGTACAAGCAGTATGTTATTTACCTTCATTGGTTGTAGGCCAGCTGAAGGAAATTCTGAATTCAACTAAAAGTTGTGGAGAACACAGTTAATATAAATTTCGATTATAAAATTTAGGACATCATTCAATTCCTCCTGTATAGGGCATTATGAATATATGGATTTTTAATTCCTTAAAAGGTTCATCATATTAAAAGTGTGGGTGAGTGTGTTTGAAAAAAGGGAGGGGGTGGGAGACTGGGTATGGTGTGATTATGTCACTCTAGGTTTTACATGTCATTAAAATGCCAAAAAACAGATATAATCAGTATTAAATTATCAATAGACAGCACATTTGAAACTATTATGTATACGTCTAATGTACGCTTTGTGTATAAACGTGGAGGCCAATGGACTTCGGCTTTCTTTTCAAATTACACAGTGTTTCGGCACAAAATAATTATTAGGAATTCGAGATATACTAGATTTTAAACGGGTCGTGCTAAATGGCAAATTGAAACAAAGGTTTTTTTTTTCTTTTAACGGCAAAATTCATGAAGTAAACATGATTTGTGTTAGTCAACATTTGAAAACTTGCAGGTTTTTTTGGTCATGTCAGTAAACAACCTCGTGGCTTTTTACACATTAAGATTGATATAATGAGAAAAACTATCGGGTGATCAAAATTCAAATATGGCGTTCATCATACGCTTTGATAACACATTAGGGTTGTAATAAACATAGAGTCCGCTATTACGTCACAATTAGAATTCCGACGTCATATACGCTCTTCAGATTTCTCAATATTTTAAAAGGTGCATCACTAATAAAGTGACGAGCATGTATGTTTATGTCGCTTTTATTTGCTTTAACATACTGTTTTCGGAAAAATCTTATTAGTTTCAAAGGCAATATTACTTCGAAATTTAAATACCTTTTGTTATTAGAATCGAAACAGATTATTGCAATTGTCTTCATTTTATACCTTCATATCGCTCGGTCTTAAATATTTGCATATATAAGGTCTTTCCATGTTTTCATTCGCACAGCGCTCGCTCGCAATAAAGTAATCTATTTCTTCAATAAACAGTTGTTATACGGCATAGTTTTGTAAACAAACGGCCCTTGCCTTGTTTACATAGACAACAAGACCATTTTCTATCACCGACTATAGCTAATCTATTGATTATTTCTATGTCGTATCCATTCAGTCACGAGTAGCGGGGTTTTAGAATGTCTTCCGTTTTATTTCCGGTCCTCAGGATTGTAAATAATTACAGAAGTTTCAGTTCAATATGTTTAATTTGTCATATGATAAACATTACATGAACATAAAGTGTTAGGAGTGTGGTGTCTCACCTTTTTGATAATGAGCATAATTATATGAGAAAATAGGCAGAGTTTCCAAGCTGGCGTCGTCTGCTAAGTTAAGAGTCAAATGCCCGGCCTGGTCAAACAGTTCAATACCAAAAGAGATATCCCGGACGGTCCGCAATCCGGGCCATACCCCAAATGTAAATAAAAACTATCACACATGCACTAAAATATCTTATTCATCAATTTATTTAATAGTTTAACATATTAATGTATTAATTTAATGTAACAATTTATTTTACGAAAAACTTCACCATGCTGTTTTCAACATTTCTGACTTCAACAATGTTCATAGATGGCGATGTATCAAAAGAAAAATTCAATCGGAACATCTCTTGCCCATTTCCGTCAAGGGTCCGGAATGTGACCTCAGAGGAAAGTGATCTCCATTTTAAACTATTTTCAGTCATTTCAAAGAATATGTTACGTCGCAAGTTCGTTTGACGTTTTAGTTCATTCATTTGCTTTGCTTGTCATTGACGGTTAGCTCATTGACGTTACTGATAACGTCAGATAGTAAACAAATACTTAATACATTTAAAAGTTGTCGGAGAAGGATTTTTTGTTGGCAGTGTTAGCGAATTTAGGTTAAAAAATTACAATCATCTATCCGATGTTTAGTTCTGCTTCGATAAGAACTGTGTAGTTTAATTATTGAAGGATAAGCTATCTCCTTGCACTAAAATTATATTGCTGAGTAAACAGGCTAACCGTATCGCATTTGGATCGTTTTTTGGTCCATAAATAATATACTTACCTCCGAGATTACTTTCCGCCCATAGGCGAAATAACCATGGGGATCCGATCGAGGAAAATTGTTACATACGGATACGTTTACGTCGTTAAATTTACCTATCAAATCGTAGCCTTTGGTGTCCTGCTGAGGAGCAGTCGATTGTTGTCTGTTAGAAACCGGGTAATGTCGCATTTTACGCTAGATAAGTCTCGGGGTACCTAAGAACGTCACGAAAGCAGACGAAACTTTATAAACCATGCAAGATTATGAGTGGCCGTACATGTCATAATTGCATTTTTTGTATCGCCATACCTTTAACTTCTACCGCGTTAATTTTTCAAAGTATCGCGATACTTCTTAAAAGTAACGCAATACTTTTCAAGCGTAACGCGATAGAAGTTATATGTATCGCGATACTTTTTAATTAAATCTCTTAAGAAAGAACTAATCAGAAAAAGCCTTACAGATGTAATATTCGATTGTCGTCAAATCTGGAGATCTGCATTTTTGGGTAGCACTTATGATTAGGGGATTGACCTTAATTGCATTGTCTTCAGATTATTATTTCACATTTAGACTAGGTATACTACTTTGTTTCGATGTTCAACTTTTGAAAACAGTTAAAATCGAAAAAAATATAATTCCTTCGAAACATTTTATTCGACAAGAGGATGAAATCTCGTTCGGTCAACAATCGTTAGTAAGTGTATTTTGATTGGTTCTTTCTGAAGAGATGAAATTAAAAAGTATCGCGATACTTTCAACTTCTATTGCGTTACTTTTGAAAAGTATCGTGTTACTTTTAAGATGTAACGCGATAGAAGAAAGTATCACGATACTTTTAAAATTAACGCGATGGAAAAGTAACGCGATACAAATAACGCAATTATGACATGAACGGCCACTCATACAAGATCCATTATAAAAAAAAATGGTGACTTACAACATAAAACTCTCTAGCAAAAAAAAATTTGTGAAATGCATACAAAGAAAGTATAACAAGTGCCACAAAATAATCCGGTCGAAAATGTGACATTGTTTTAAAAAACATTAAGTTCCATAACTGAAGTGGCTGTAGCAATTTGGCTGCTGGTTATCAATCTTGGTTCAGGTATTATGTCCGTAAACATTTCCCAAGTTCCAAGAAGATCAGACAACAACTGTTTTAGTTTAGAGCGGACAAGACGAATTTGCGATTGTTTGTATCAATAAAGGGCCATAACTCTAAAGCGATTTGGCTGCATATCAAACTTGGCCGAGATATTATACCTTTAAATATTTTCCCCAAGTTTCATGAAGATCGGACAAAAATTTACTGTTTTAGAGCGGACATCTCTGTAGACGCCACCAGCCCATCATGCGTGTTCCCATAACAAACAGGTACGTGCACTAACTGCATCACCATGATATAATCCCTTATTAAGATTCACAATCCATTGATATTCATTTTGATTACTTCGAAGTGACAAATTATATTCTTATTTTTATTCAGTTAAATCAACGGTCATCTCCATAAATAAATTAAGACCGGACAATCTCCAAATGTTTCCACCGATGATCATCAACAGAAATTGAATTTGGTACTTCGCAAACTTTTACCTTGACACTTCCCATGGTAAGGATACTATTGGGTTATTTATTGTACAACAATAGACAGTAATAATAACAGAATACTATTTACATTAGGAAAAGATAATTTTACAGTGTTATTTAATTATACAATTTTTTTAATTTTTTCTCTTTTCGATTTATTTGACGTGCAAAACGAAAAATATTGTTTTTGTACAAACTTAGGTTATACATCCCGAAAGAGCTTCGAAGCGTCATAAAATAGAGTAAAAGGGGTGCCAAAATGGGAAGCATTTATTGAATATATTTTAAGTCAATCAATAATTACATGATTTGACAATTACAATTTGATAAAATGTGTTTTATAAATTTATTTATTAAAAATGCATTAATTTTTGAAATTTGTATGCATTCACTGAAAACGTATATTTCCAAGGAAATACGGATAAATTTTACACGTTTCCGTAGAATTACTCTCTCTCTCTTATTTGTTTCCGTAAAATTATCCTAATTGAAGATGTTAGCTACAATTATATATTTATTCCGGTCTTAGACAGGGTACTATATAATGTCACATTCACGGCTTTTCGATTTATTTGACGTGCAAAACGAAAAATATTGTTTTTGTACAAACTTAGGTTATACATCCCGAAAGAGCTTCGAAGCGTCATAAAATAGAGTAAAAGGGGTGCCAAAATGGGAAGCATTTATTGAATATATTTTAAGTCAATCAATAATTACATGATTTGACAATTACAATTTGATAAAATGTGTTTTATAAATTTATTTATTAAAAATGCATTAATTTTTGAAATTTGTATGCATTCACTGAAAACGTATATTTCCAAGGAAATACGGATAAATTTTACACGTTTCCGTAGAATTACTCTCTCTCTCTTATTTGTTTCCGTAAAATTATCCTAATTGAAGATGTTAGCTACAATTATATATTTATTCCGGTCTTAGACAGGGTACTATATAATGTCACATTCACGGCTTAGGATTTATATTCCACAATTTTACATTCACAATGTTCACGGCTTTGGACTATTTAAGAGAAAAATGTGGACATCAGTTTATTGATCTTTTTTTGTCCATCTTGGGAGAGATGTAACGTACGCTACTATAACTACTATTATCAGTTTAACACTATTCCAGTCACAAATCTCGATTGCATTACAGACAAAATGTATGTAAATGCGCCGCAAAATTAAGGCTTAACTTAACGATCAACTATGACAATTCTGTTTTCGTACATTTCAACTCTAGAGTATTGAGATAATTAACTGATATTTTTAACAAACATTTAGTTATCTAGGTACGACAATCATTCGTTTTATTTATGGTGTTAACGTGACTTTGTCTTTTTGTAGATTAGAAACAACGAACAGTCGCTCGGCTACACGAAGAATAATTGACAGCAGGATATGAATTGCGAACGGAAATGTAATTTACTGTTCTGGTTCCCCCAGGAACGTGACCCAGTCATTTAGTGATTTTTTTATAAACATTCTACAATATCTGACTCTCATTTTCACTTTCTTTGATTTAAAAGCATGTTGAAAGAGGAAACAAAAAAAGTTATTTATAATATTACAAAAAGATCAAGAAAAAAGTGACCTTGCATGGTTGAAAGTGTACAAATAAACATCCGAATAATCAAAACAGAAAATTAAATGTCAACATCAAACCCTTCTTTTACATAACTGGGAGGGGGCACCGGTGGTCAAGTTGTTAGTTCATCTACAATTGATCACGCGTCTGTCAAAAAAGCAAAAAAGGTTTCGGGTTCGAGTCTCGCTACAAAGTCTTTTTGGTCAATATAGATACCCCAATGCATACTTGATTATCTGTGAAGAATTTAACATCTAACTCGACGTATTAAGCACAGTATTCTTCATTATCCAAACATAGTTAGCGAAATTTTGACACAACGGATGATTCGAGATGAAGACCACTAAGAACGCGGGTGTTGGACACACAGAACATGGCGTTAACTAGCAATGACCTGGTATTAAAGAAGTTTCTAATCACTGTTTTATTTAGTTTTCTGTGTCCAAATGTTGTAGAACACCAGTTTAAGTCATGTTAGTCCTATATCTTTGTTATAGAATACATTTTATGTGCACTTACGTATACTAAGTTAACCTCATTGCCCATTGGTTCGTGCAATATAAGTTGTCTGTATTTAAGCGTTTTGGTTCAATGATCAGATGAACAATGGTCTATAATTGTATCTAAGCAAGTTTCTTTTACGCCAATAAAGCATTTATATATAATATTAGTGGATTGACTTGACATAAACCCAATATAAGGACAAGGCTTAGAAACCATGGAAACGGAGTATAATAGCGAGGCTCTGCCCAATCTTCCCAGTTTCGTGCCGAGTCCTTATATTGTGTTTATGCTAAGTCAATATACTTATATAATGTTTATCCTGCAATCTATCCTAAAATATTTCCTCCTAAAAATTTTTGTAATTGTATCCTTATTAAGCCTATACACATAGTGCGCAGTATTTTGGTAATCAACATGATTGACGTAAATTGAGTGATGTTTCAAGAACGATTTCTGCTTTTCAAGGTGAATAATGAATACAAAAGTAATGCACGTAACAAGTTTAGTAAAACATTATCAACAGAAATACAACAAGATACTATTTTCAATATCACATACTGTATTACGAAACTCGTCGATTCGGCGTACAGACTTTTCCTGTATGTTTAATGGCGATCGCACATATATTCGTTGATTGTCATTATACAGATTATTTGTACTAGCCTTAGAAACAGGTAGGAATGCGAGGTTCTATCGAGAATTTCTTACCTGTTTCGCGGCGAGTACAAATAAACTTTTTATTTTCCGACAATGTACGAATATTGTTTTTATTCTGCAACCAGAAAATCCATTTTATACTAATGAAAAGCATTAAAAGTGCACTTTAACCGATTTTTGACTTGAAATTTACGGCGTATTTGACAACATGCCGTAAACCAGAACAGAATACTAAATATCGTTAAAAGTAAGGACAGGGCAACAGGAGCCGACGTCATGATTTACAATTCTAATATGACGTCCTTCATACGTTTTGGCCCGCTATTACGTCACAATTAGAATTCCGACGTCATATGAAACATCGGAACATCTCTAGGCCATTTCGGTCAAAGGTCGGGAAATAACCGAGGTGATCCGATTTATGAAAATAGCAAAAAATCCGGCCGAACAACAAGAGCCAAAAGTCAAGGGACAGTTACAAATCCGGATATAGACAAACGCAATACAAAAACCAAAACACAAAAACATTAAGAGAGTAACCCGAACCTAATAAAAACCATGGGTGCACTCAGGTGCTCCGGATCAGTAAGCAGTGTCTGTCTCTAATTAGACACCCATCGAGTTACTTATTGTCATGTCTAGGGAAAAGTCAAATCCAGGAATAGGAAAGACCATGACGCAGCGAAAATGTCAGATCGTATTTGAGACACCGATTTCCCATAAGGATCAATTAAGTCATGGTGACGACCATAGAACTTCTGAACAGATAACACCAACCTAAGTACAACAAACCCTTGTTTGAGTAGTTTAGCAGTCAACAGCAGTCCCAGGATCTAGAATAACGTATAAGTTGTGAAATGGACACACCATACGCTGGAGCTGCTGGAATGTTGCTATCAATAAACGGGAAGTTGAAAATAAGAAAGTTGAAGTCATCACGTTTGTACGGTAGAGTCTAGTTTGTAGTTGTTCTAAGTCTATTTCTAGAAAAAGGTCTAGAAAAGTAAGAGGCTGACAGTGTATTGGTGGTATCGTTAATGTCAAGCTCGCAGGGTAAATTGAATGTAAATAGTCACCAAATTTAGCATTGTTGAGGGACAAAACATCAGCAATATAACGGAATGTTAAATTAAAGGTCTGGGCCAGTGTCTTCAGTAGGCCTTCTGGGAACTCAGCCTCATAAGAGTACAAAAACGGGTCGGCGAGGAGAGGAGCACAATGAGGAGCACAATTAGTACCCATTGGAATACCAACAGTCTGTCGAAAAACATGTCAACCAAACATGACGAATATGTTGTCCATCAGAAAATCTAACATATGGCAGATTTGGTCTTCAGTATTATATTTAGAGTCATTTATGACGAAGTAAGTTCTGTCATATACGCTTAAATGCAATTTTGTTAAGATTTCTCAATATTTATTTGCTTAAAAGGTAAGTATATTCAATAAAATGACGAGAATATATGTGTATGTCAATTTTATTTGCTTTAACATACTGCTGTGGGATATCTCTTATTAGTTTCAAAAAGCGTCCTCCTAGAGCCGCTGCGAAATTTTAACTCATTTGTTATACATATTAGAATTTAAATAGATTATTGCAATTGGTATCTATGCGAATTAGAACATGGTCAGACCTTATATTTTTCTTCATTTTATACCTCGCTGACAAATATATGGTCTGACCATGTTCTAACTAATTCGCAATAATCTTTTTCTTAAATAAAGCTTTGCTTTATTCGTAGTGTCGTATTTGTATAGTTGAACCGGTAGTTGCAAAATAAATAGACATTCATGGTCTGGATTTGCAGGGTTGCGCCATAATACTTTGAATTTAGCCTGTTTGAAGTGTCTGTTTTAGAAGAGAAAAAACCAACACAGATGAAAATAATATATTTATTTATGGATTAAAACAAAAACACGTATTTGCGCGATTGCAACATTCCGATTTGTTTACATTTGGCAAGAAAGGTCAAACAAGTACATTACTGCAATACACAAAAGTAGTTCTTAAAGTGGGCGTGGCTGAAACTAGTGGCAGTGAAACACATACAAAATTTAAGCTGCTCTAATCGAAGGATTGCAGGATAAACTATTCCTGAAAAGAAAATATACGGTTGCTCATTACAATAATAGAAAGGGACGAACAGTTTAAATAAAAAAATATATGCATTTTCACCCGGTTGGTTGTGTTCTCTAAGGAGCACACACCCGCGTTCCACAGTGTCCTCACCCGCGGTCCGTTGTGTCAAAATTCCGCCAAGTATGTTTGGTTACTGAAGAATACTGTGCTTAATACGTCGAATTATAAGTTCAACTTTTCAAGGATAATCAAGTATGCATTGGGGTATCTATATTGACCATAAAAACTTTGTAACTTGCTCTTCGCGAGAAGTTACAATCAACGAAAGTTGGAAATATACTTTTTCCGAAGTAATTTCCGTGTTCATGACGTTCCTGTGGATTATTTCTCCAGTAAAAACAGACAATACTTGGTGTACTAGTAGTTAAGGGACATACAAAAGGCGTTATAAACTTATTTCTGTCTTTAATCCTATTTCAATACGTTCAGAATGAAAATAACACACCTACCTGAACCCGATGTTTTCATCCACCTCACCCGTTCGTTTGTGTTCCACCCTGTTCTGTGTGTCTGAATACTCGGCGTGAGTAACCATCCAGACTACTTTGCAGAATCTAGTACAATACTTAGAATACAGTTAACAGTACATGGCATCTTGTACCAAACATAAAACAAGTAACCATTCAGCTGGGGGCCTCGGTGGCCGAGTGGTCAAGGTAGTTCGTCTACTATTGATCACGTGGTCTGTCAACACTGAGATTGCGGGTTCGATTCTCACTGCAGGCAGGGTGTACTCGACTCCAATCTTAATTGACAAGGATTGCCAGTTTTCCTACCGCAGGTCGGGGGTTCTCTCCGGGTACTCCGGCTTCCTCCCCCAATAAAAACTGGACGCCATGAAATAGCTGAAAAATTGCTGAAAGTGGCGTTAAAACACCATTCAAACAAACAAACAAAAACCATTCAGCCAGCTGTACAGACAATATGGGGCAATACTTAAAAACCAGTAACCATTCAGCAAACTGTACAGGGAAACTAGTACAATACTTGGAACTATTACAATTCAAGCACCTGTAAAAAAACCAATAAACATCCACTTAGCTATACATGTAATACTTAGAACCAGTAACTATTCAAGCATCTTTACATGCAATATGGGATAATATATAAAACCATTAACCATTACGCAAACTTTACAGAAAATCTGGTACAATACCTAAAATCAGTAACAATCCTGTCAAACAATATGGATACAATACTTAGAACCTGTAACCCCAAGCCACCTGCACAGACAATATGGGTACAACTTAGGACCAGTAGCCAATACACCATTTGGGGAGTATGGGTATAATATTTCAAACCAGAAACCTTCCAGACACCAGTACAGGCAATATGGGAACAAGCCACCAGTATCCAGTACCGGAAATATGGGTACAATACTTACATGCAATACGATTACACTACTTAGAACCAGTAAGCATCAGCCACTTCAACAGGCAATATGAGTACAACTTAGAAATTAACCGACCAGCAACCAGCACTGTCAAATTGGATACACTACTTAATAATCATCCTGCCACCTAAACAGGCTTAACGATTACAATGCTTCGAACCAGTTTATTTCCGGCCGCCTCTACAGGCAATAAGGTTGTATTACTTCAAACCATTAACTATCTACCCACATGTACATCCAGCGACCCGTTATTGCAACTAAGTGCAAGGGTTCAAAATTTGCGACGAGAACTTTGGTTTCCTAGCTCCCCAATAAAAACTAGACGTCGTAGTGAAGCTGAAATTGTTAAAAGATCCGGGATTTTCTTTTTTGATTGAAAACCCTAAGAAATCTAATTTTCAAAAATCATTTTAAATCATGCAATAGGTTATTCATTTCTTTTTTTCCTTATTTCAAAGGGGTACTTAATTAACATGGCACAATCTTGGCATCTCTAAAATACGCCAATCAGGAGATTCCGGCCAGGTCTTTCCAAATTTTAAACCTAAAGTTGCGAAAATCAGTAACGCATCCTTCATTCGCCACTCGGTCACACGAATCACCACTTAATGTACCAAGTCGTCTTAAAACGCAGTGTGTACATAACAATGATACCAATGACCAATACTAAACTTACTTTTTAATAACGTTTTGTCAAGCTGATAAATAAACTATTAAAAATTGTATACGTAGCCTTTCCTAAAAATAGCATACATTTACCTTCGTCAGGATGATCCACTGTAATTTCATTTTATAACAAACTACATTTATTACTTGTTAATCCTGAAAATTACTTATCGTACTTGTACGAATCAAGTGACTTTCTTTAGAGCAATCAATTAAACATCTTAGGAAAATATAATTTATTAGAATAAAACAAGGATCTCAAACAGTTTGGCAGATTGCTAGGTTTCGCAGATATGACATTTTATAAAAACGTTATTATTATTTCCAGATATACGGCGCCAGCAATTTTGATTTAAAATAACAGATACAAATTACAGCAACGGAATAACAAAGGGCTAACAATGAGTGAGAATTGTATATCGTTTTTTATCCTTTCTAGTTATTGAATTTCAACAACAAAGTAATTAACGAGCCTATGACGAGTTTCTAAGTTGAATAACGATATCAAGCAAATGAAAAATTCTTATGATAAGTGAATAATATTTCTCCTGATGAATTGAAAAATGTAATTTGCATGTCTTAACATGCGTAGTTTGCAGCCAAGATGTGATTTCAGACTATAACAGTATAACGAAGCATAGCATTAACAAAGAAAACACATGAAAACATTTTTTCAAATTCAAACGAACATAAAGCCCAGAAGGCTCATTCGAAATTCGAGAATCGAAATTCGAAATTCGAGATTCGAAATTAGAAATTCGAAATTCAATATAGTTATAACCAATCAGATTGCATGTGACATAATCGTCTACCAATCAGAATAGTTCTTATATATTCGAGATTCGAAATTCGAGATTCGAAATTCGAAAATCGAGATTCGAAATTCAATATAGTTTTAGCCAATCAGATTGCGTTCAAGGAGCCATAACTACCATTGATAATATGCACAACTACATATATTGTGTACTAGTTACATACCAAGTTTCATAAAATTGTGTATAGTACTGATTAGTTTCAGAGGATTTGTGCTGACAAGATAATTAATGGGTATTTTCAGCACATTTCGTAGTTCAAAGGACCAAAATAAGCCAGTGGCGGATCAAAAAGGGGGGGGGGGGGCACTGACTGGCCAAGTGGGGCAACTTTGATCATGCTTCAATAATTTCCTATATATCCAACCAAATTTTTCTGTCAAAAGGGAGGGCCCGCTCTGGATCCACCCCTGATAGCTCCCACACAAATTTTGAGGGCCTGAATGCATGGTAACATGCAAAACTACATATGGTGTTCTTCCTACATACCAAGTTTCGTTTAATTCCGTTTTACATGTACATTTTTGTTTCTTGATTTGTAAAGTCAAGATGTTATTGTGAACTGAATTAATTTGATAAAATAACAAATAAAGCTTATAAATTTGATTTTTTTAACAAAACCATGTTGAACAAGTCATTCGTTGACAAATATGTCGACCAAATAAATATAATATAGTACGTGGCTACGTTTATATAAGAATTATTCTGATTGGTAGACGATTATCTTACACACAATTTGATTGGTTATAACTATATTGAATTTCGAATTTCGAATATCGAATGAGCCTTCTGGGCTTTTATAAAACGACATTGTTCACGCATGTGTAACATTAGAAATTTTTTTATACGCGAATATTCACCAGACACGTTATGTCAATCCCTAGAAGTGACGTTCCTATTAAATCGTTTCATTTTACATGTGGAGTAATAGATAAATAGGGACGGTAATAAGAGAAAAGTTGATACAACGAAAACATCGATTTTCTAATTGTTCGCTGCAATGCCGAGTACTGATATCTTGACGCCATTTAATTTTCAAGCAGACTTTATGCATTTTATCTATAATATTGTCTTGAAATTCTCCTTTCATGTAGATCCTCCAAATAATCGCAAATCCATACAAAAATATAATCAACAGCGTGATATGATATTTAAACGAAGGGTTAATTCTCTTCGGAGCATTTGTTGTTGCGTTCTTACAGACAATTCAATTAGGCAGATCTCGTAAACATCTTCGACAAGTTAACTATCTGTAATTAATATTGAAAACAAGATTTAGAAACTTCCTTCTATTATAACGGCATCAATTCCATGCAAATATTTCATTAAAGAGAAACTATCTAAACCTGTAATTCAAAAGAACCAATTAAAGACAGAAACACGCAAAATATATAACAAAGAACACTACGAAGAGGAAGAGAAGTTAGAAAATATGTCTTCTGCACGCATGACAAAGGATAATAATATATTGTGAGAATGTTAACTCAACTTCTGTTTGTGGTATTTAATGCAACATAATTCCGATATTAATCGTTGTACTAATGAATCTGTTTAGTGTGATTTGTATAACTGTACAACACTATATCCCATTAATATTAATAAAACAGGAACGGTTAAAGACAAATGACTATGATTTATTAATATTCGTGGTACTACCCACCGTTCATTTTATATTTTTCACGATGACTAGCTTCGTATTTGATGTAAATGTTTTAAAACTTGTTTATTTCATTGAAATTGTGTTTATTCTGTGTCGATGTAATTCGTTTGTTTGAATGGAGTTTATACAATATCTTGACGTCAGAAACTTGTTTTCTGAAAAATTATACAAGTACTAGAATAAGGATCGTAATTCAAACCGTTTATGGTAAAAATTGTAAATATAATTCTGACTCATAGAACTTCAAATTCGATTTATTTTGACAAAAAAGCACTTATGATCTTTTGTTTGTACCTATAATACTAAACTGCTTGGAATGGATGCGTGAGTCATCCGTATGATGTTTTCTTTTGAAATTATTATTAACACAAGCATTTTGAACATGTAGTTTATCCCAACATTGTAATTGTGTGCGTCTGAAAACAGCTCAAAACTTATTATTTGATTGACTACGATACACGTATGCTTGGACTGGCCTCTTTCTTCGTCCAATTATAATTTTTACGTATTTTTAAGCACTCTACTTATATATATTCATGCCAATTTAACAGACTGAAGAACAGCGTGATATTTAACCAAAGGGTTACATTATCTTCGGAGCATTTGTGGTTGCGTTCTTAAAGACAATAATACAATTTGGCAGATCTCGTAAACGTCTTTTTAATTATAAATTAAAAATACATAAATTGATAATCCAAAAACTTGTCACCTTTTAATGTTTACAATTTAAATACTATATATCAGTGAGATGTTACCCATCTCTGTGGGCCCCGCCCACCTTGATTCAAGGTCAAAGGTCATCAACCATGGTATGCGACACATCGCCTTGATATTATCTACCCACATTCCAAATATCAAAAGCCTACCTCAAAAGATAAAAAAGTTACAACTCGGACATGAATTTGTCATTCAAAAAGCAATAATGTGACCTTAAGGTCAAGCTCAAGATCACAGGTCAACAATCACGGTATGTGACACATCGCCTTAATATTATCTAGCCACATTCCAAATATCATAAGCCTATCTCAAAAGATAAAAAAAGTTACAGCCAAGACATGAATTTGTCATACGGAGAGCAATAGTGTGACATTAAGATCAAAGTTCAAGGTCAAAGGTTATCAACCACGGTATGCGACACATCGCCTTGAAATTAAGCTACATTCCAAATATCAAAATCCTACCTCAAAAGAAAAAACGGACGAACGCACGGACGGACGCACGCACGGATGGACAGACTGATCACTAAAGGGCGTCAGCCACAAAGTGGCAGGGCCCTAATTAACATTTCACAATATTATCCAATAATTTCTAATGCAGTTGTTTCAAAGAGCATGCAAGACAGCTTTTATAAGTACCTTTTCATCGCTTCCAAAACTTTATTTTATACTACTTGTATGTGTAACATTCAAATACAATCATGCATTTTATACATAAAATATTGTACACTTTAGTTCATACATACTACACCCTTCACACAAATGATGAACTGTTTAGTAAATTGCACAGTAAAACGTATTTTTGTATATTTGAAATACTGCATTTAATGAATGTTTTGTAACACATAAAAAACTTGTTTTTGATGGAAAATTATGTGTTTGGCAAAAATGGTAATCGGTCCTTTTTAGTATTTTTGCGAATTTAAAAACAAATGTTGACAAATGTAACTGAAGAGCATGCAATAACTACAGGTCACCTCCCGGATCTAACACAAAATATCAGTATTGCCAGCCAGCCCTCTAACCAAGTGAACTGTTTAAGAAGTACTCCGTTAGCTAAGTCGATTTTGACTAGCTATACTACTACCTACTAGAACGCAGATAGGCCTCATGTTACACAGATATAAAAATTCCGGTATGTACAAATCGTCTTAATGTTTTGATCTTAAGCACAGTTACCATTTTTATGTTGTGCTTTTTTGGCATTGTAAAGCATAAATACTTCTAAAAGAATTATTTTTTTTAAATTCCCAATGTCCGTTGTATACAAACTGTGTCAATTGCTACACGGCACTCCTATCCACTTTCGAAAACCTAGTTGATCGTGTCCGCATAACAGAAAATCCAAATCGGAAATGTGTTCCACAGAATATAGATTTCATCACACGAACAAAACGTTTATTAAACGCACAGTAGAATAGGAAATTCATGGACAAATTGCATAACAACAAGACATTGCTTGCGTGGCGTAATTTCTGATATTTGTCTAAAGGAATCCCTAATAATTGTGTGAAATCTCCTACCGTAGACGGAATGATGGCGATAATTGACGACAACACAATGGCAATAAGTGTTATTGTAAACCGACGTTGCTCTTTTTGCCATTCCTTTTCTTTATTATTCCGTATATCATTCTCGCGGCGGATTGATCTTGCACGATACACTGCACAAATTAAATATGCATTGCAAACAATAAATATAAACAATGGCGCGGCATGTAATAGTACGATACAAATAATATCATATGTTCGATAATAATTTGATCTTCTAAACCACGTGGCTTTCATGTAATATTCCTCATTGATTACAACGATCCGGTAACAAAAAAATCTCGGAATCGTGATAAGAAGAGCAAGTATCACTATACAGACTATTCGTGACCTGGCCCTGTTGACGCTACAGTACCCTCGGGCCCACAGTGGGGATTTCACATACACAAATCTGTCCAAAGTCACTCCAACTGTCAACCACACGCTGACAGCCATAAAGAAATTTACCAGCGGGAAATAGACAAATACGTTAAAAATCTGCCATGCGTATTGTGTACACGTTCTTGAAATCGACATCCACACAAGCGAAAAGATCAACGCACACTTGTCGGTCATCGCCAAGAGCTTTAGGTACAAATATGGAGATTCGTTGAGATTTCCTTTAAACAGAATAATAAGGTTAAGAATATTTCCACAAATTCCAAATATACATATGATAGGTCCAATATATGTATTTAATATTTCAGCTGCCGTGTCTACTTGATTTTCATATTGGTTTGGAAACAACGGTACCGGAGCGGAGGAGTAGTTAAAGGAATACGTTGTCATATCGCTGCTATTCATTCCCACTGAAATGAATAACAAAACACGACTATTAATAATACTTCAGACTTCCATAATTAAATTATGAAACATCGGTATACTAAAATACTGCTTGAAATATTCATTAAAGTCATATGCCGGTATGTTTGATATAACTACTGAAGCATTAAGAACATAATTATTAGTTTTACAAAGAAAGATTCATTGACAAGTAAACGAAAAAGACATAGATATATGTACCAGTCATACTGTTTTATATCCGAAGGTAATTATTTGATTTGTATGAAAAGCTTTCTCGTATCATTATAACTAACAAAACACGACAGCATACACATTAAATAGATAAGTTTTTAAAATATAATTACTTAAGTATGTTTTTCGCTATTTTTTTTAATTTAAAACTTTTACATTTTATTTTCAGAGACTGAATGGATTTATTTTAACAAGCTATCTGCAAATTATATGATTAAGTTATATTGTCGCAAGCTGGAAAAGCAAACGTTTTTCACTGTACAAAGCCCATTCTACCTGCTAAAGGAATGTTCTAACACTAAATTGTAAGGACGCATGTCTTAATAAGTTTCAACATTGTATAATATAAAATTAACCTGATATTCTTAACTGAAATAGAAGTTACAAGACGGTCAGTATGAATGATTAGAACTTGTTCCTCTCTACGTTTACAAGTGATATTTTGCATGAAGGACGCCATATTTTTTCACACATACACAGTTTTTTGTCGTTGGGTATCGGAAAATACAAATCATTACTTCTTTGAATGTTTAAAGTATGTTAACATGAGAAACAGATTATCTGAAGAACTTCAGCGGCTGTCAATTTACTAACCAGTAAATCTAGAACTTCTTATATTTTGGTAACTTGGTATTGTGTTATTGAGCAGAACGAACAGAATTAAAGATATATATTTAAGTATCAAGCGGTCAGAAAGGTTCCCCATTGTTTGAATCATTACTCAAACGAATTTAAAATCACAGCCATCATCTAATCTATCTTTCTTTCTATTGATGTTTTCTGTTATATTTGTAATCAATTTATTTGCCCCTTCAATTTTTACGTAACATCTTATATACTAGAGAAGATTTAGATTAACGTGTGTCTACACCCTTTTACATTTGAACAAATAAAATACAATGTATGTTTAAACTAAACAAATTTGTTATAAAACAATACACGGGTTAATCCACAAAAATTGTATTCTGATGACTGTCATCGCGTTTACTATTTGTATTGAGTAAATTCTAATATACATGCACTGTGATTAATTGTGTGTTCTTCCTTTAAATCCTAACTATACACGTAGCTTCAAATATTTGGTAAAGATTTAACATTTAATATAAAACGAAGCGACTGCAGTGCCCAGTAAAACTCAAATTCTCAGAAAAAGTATCATTATTTATCAGCAATTGATTTCCCACAATGTGTAAAATCTAAAGTTAGTGTTGGAAGATCAAAGATAAATGCATTGTGACGTCAGCACGTAAGATGTTCTTACACTTACGACTTTTTGTGAAAAGCATTGCAAATATTTCCACTTGGGATGTGGATAAGATTCTATTTTTAGCCAATTCCATTTTCAGTTTATTATATTTAATTATAAAGTTTGTAACTGAACGACATGCGAGTATTTGACTTCTCAGCACCTTGAATTGTTCAAATTAGTTTACGTGAAAGTTAACACTGTCCATGCAGAATGGACCTCTGCCGTGTAGACAATATAGCTGAAGACGAATGAGAGTAATAATCTGTATCTCATATCAATGAGAGTAATAATCTGTAAGTCATATTATTGTGTAAATTCTGTCAGTTTGAGTTAAATCGAGTAAACAATCGTGTAAGTATGTGGAACACTTATTGTTGTGAATGTTGTAAAATATTCACAGTCTTCTTCATTATAAAGGTTCTCATCAGAGTTCCAGTGAATGTTTTTAGCGCTCGCCACTTTCGTCATTGACGAAAGCATTTGGAAATTGACGATAGATGAAATAAAGTGATTCAGTGCTAACGGTTCATGTAACCCAGTGAAAAGTATAGCTGTTTCTTTTGATGATCAGTAAACCACAATTCATATGAATATTCTAGATGTGGTACAATACATGTAAAATAAATTATCTCCAGGGTTTGACTGCTGAGATTAAATTGTAACTTTCTCAACGCAATCATTTTCCGAGAAGTTTCTTTTTACAATGTTACCAATAAAATAATTCCATTTAGATCTGAACCGGACCTATGTTGATCAATTTGTGTTAACATCATTCTAGTGTTTCGTCAGAATCACATAAATTCACCATCTCCAATGTGTATGTTGATCAATTTTTGTTAACATTGGCAAGGCTTGTTGTCAAAACCGCATAAATCCACCATCTCTAATGTGTACTTGCCCCAATTTGAACCCCAACAATATCGGAAAGTTGTGCAAATACAAAAACAATATCCTCAAACCAATATTCCTCCTGCTAGAGAAATGTCAACTATTAACAAAGAAAGAACAGTAGTTTCAGAAGTTGTATGTTGAATGTTGAAATAATACTAAGTAAATTCTATAGTATATTATCGTTTAACACAGATTTTTAATTTTTTTAATACTTGGTATTTCTAGCGTTGAGATTGTGATGATTTCAACAACATAAGTTTTTCATATATTAAGTATAAATACTGCTTAAATTTATCAAGATCAAATATACTCCATTAATTAACAACTAAACTTTTACAATTTTATACACAGAAAAAATGATAAAAAAAACCTATAATAAGAAAAAAGAAAACGTAAACTGAAAAATATGATCAGGAAGACATGCGCAAAAAGTCATCATGATCGCTGTAGTCACGTGAATGCTTTATGGAGTTGCTATTATTTTTAGGCGACATCGGCGACTCACTCACAAGCTACATGAAGTACGAAGTTTTCAAGTTTGTGAGGGAGTCGCAGGAGTTTACACATTCATAATTTCCTAAAACACAATGTTTAATTCTAATAATTCTCATAAATAGTCGTTGCGATTTTTAAAGCTGCAAAACAGTTACAGAAACCCGTCTAGACCTATAAAATGTACCAAAGGCGGAAAGCGTAGAAACGTAGAACCAAAATAATCTTGGTTCTTTGTATATTAATAGAAAACAACAACAAAATGAAAACCCATTTTTTATTTATATTATACTTTATTTAAAATCCCAATCGATTTTATTAAAATTAATTGAGAGAGACAAAACATTGTTCTCTCTCCCTTAAAATACGATATGATGACAAAATCTTGTTTACATTGTATACTGGAAGTTGTCCGCTCAGAGGGAAGATCGATTTATAAATTATCTGAGATGACGTAAATGAAGTGTTTTTATCTGAGCAAAGTACTTAATATAAATAATTACAGCATGAATAGAATTAGTGTTCTTTTATAACTTTTTGTATGAATCATCTTGCGTGGTAGTATCCTTTAAAGTATCCTTTAAAATTACATTCGAAAAAAACATGCTAAACTGACTTAAAAGATTAAGTCTATAAATAGTTCAAAATGTTGTATCATTTTAGAATCACTTTGCAAAAAAGTCGACTGTGCGATAACGAATTCCAGAATCTGGACAAAAGGAGCTTCTCAAGTTGTCGGATAAGGTGATGCCTCCTCGTTTAAGGGGCGTAACGGTTTTATAAGGCAGCTTGACCGCGACTATACTAGATGATATGTTTGAAGAGTGCTACGCGCGCCTCTTCAGAATAAATATAACAGTCAAATTGTGGAGCTTTTGTCCTTTTAATTTCTCAAATTAATTTCATATTTCTTTACTTTTTCTCGTCGTGATATGCCATACTGCTTGCTGGACAATAAGCAACCGATAAACCAATCAGTCGAAAGCTCAAATACCTTTTAATAATTCGCTGAGCTTTA
This sequence comes from Limnoperna fortunei, assembly GCA_944474755.1. Classification (NCBI taxonomy): domain Eukaryota; kingdom Metazoa; phylum Mollusca; class Bivalvia; order Mytilida; family Modiolidae; genus Limnoperna; species Limnoperna fortunei. The sequence continues at coordinate 85,615,816 of OX104117.1, forward strand.
CCAACCATCAATCAGTTAATTGTCATATTCTTGTAGGAATGGCTTCACTTGTTATCGTACATTAAATTAGAACTTAACTTTGCGTCATGTGTTCAGTCAGGGCTGTAATTAGAATGAGACATTTATTGACACCTTTCATTAATGCCTGTGAATACTTGACATACAGGCCTCTAGTTAAGACAATAACATGTTTAAGAACAACACTGAAGATTAATTAAATGCTGGAAAATTAGTAGTGGAGTGGTTAAACAAGTCATCTAGTGCTGATCATATGAGAACTGAGGTTCTTTGTTCGATCCTTATTGCGGGTGGGCTGCGCTCGATTCCTATTCTCCTGCCAATAAGGTTGAGTTTTCAACTGGTTATATGTTTTCGCCCCCACTCAAGACTGGGTTAAAGCCGAAAACAAAATCAAATATTAATAAGGATGAAACAAAACAACACAATGCATTTTATTAACGAGTTTCTTAATAATATAAACACATGTATTCAGAAATGTAAATTTTTAATTGATTCTTAATTCTTATTCATCGATACTTAATTCTAATGCATAGTTGGAAGAACATACGATCAACATATACCTTTTGATTAATACCAAAGCTAACGTTTTAAAGCTTATTTATAATGATTTTGAGAGAACAAATATTTGTGCCAAGTTATGGCAGCCAAATATACACAGATTTCCTTTAAGGTGTATAAGACTCTCTTAACGCATTCTAATTTAAATCAGATCTTTAATTGGTCCGAAATTTATTAACATGGCGGACATCTCAGGCTAACTTTAAGCTCAACCTTGGTCGATGAGTCATGATGATTACAGTGTCCTATCCAAGAACAACGTTAATTGTCGCCATTGCTGTAATTCTTTTAATAAATAAAATCAGGCTTCGAGATCTGTCACGAAAGTGGTAGGATTTAGAGGATTAAATTTAGTGAAATTTTATGCGTTACTGATTGATAACCGATGCTTAAACTTCAATGACTGGAATTTGTTGGGATTACGAATTTAAAGAAGTAACAATTAGTATTCAGAATGTGAATGTCAGTAAATCTTTATTTTCTAACTTGGCACTTTAACAGCATAATTTGTAGCTTGATTAGTTTTGACGTTATGTTGCTGAAGTGTATACTATTCAGCGTTAACGTTTCCGAACATAACAGACGACCATATATGTAATGTGACCAAATAAAGAGAGACTAAAAGTATTTTAATTTAGTCCTAAGTGTAGTCCATTGCTGGTAAAACACAACAATAAATATCTAAATGATTCTCGTCTCTCGCTACTCGTTTTTCGACACCACAATTATTGTTTCCTGTTTTTACTGCCCTTTTTATGATCTTTATTTTGATTTGTGATACTTTTCGGGATTTATTAAAAGGCGAGGCATAGAAGACAATTAATGAATTATGGTTGGATTAGGAGTAGTTTGGTCCTTTGGAAATAAGGAAAATGTTCTCAGTTTTTTTTTAAAGAAAGATGCTAGGGATGGTTCCATAGCTGGGCGAAAAGGTAGACATGGTAACTGTTGCTGAATTTTAATATTTATTGTTCTGCCATGGCATTGTAGTTGTTGGTTCTCACGTTTGAGATTTTATTGGACTGATTTGTGAATTGTCTGTTTTGACGGTTTCTTTGGTGTTCAGTTTTTTGTTATTTGGTTCTTCTATCCCACCGAATGTCTTTTCAAATGTGATGGGGCAATTTTTGTTTTGTTATAATAAACAAATAGACGTCTCGGGCCGCCTAAGATAAAGCCAGCGCTGTTGAAAGATAGTCAAGTTAAATATCCAAATAAAAACGTTGATTTATTTATTTGAACTCAGTGTTAGTTAGAGTTATATACATGGCTTTTGGAGAAAAATCACAAGGGTTGGGTGGACGATTGACAATATATGGTTTATAGACGGAAAACACGGGGATTCGGGCGAACGATGCACAATCCGTCTGGTTAAAGGACGGCACCATAGCGATCGGCGGATGATGGGCAAATGGTCCGGTTATAGACGGAAACAACAGGGATTCGGACGGATGACGGACAATTGGTCCAATCAAGCATTACGTGTGGCTAGGACTGTAAGTAACCTGTCTAAATCAAACGGTCATTGGCCTTAGAATTGCTCGAGGCGTTGTAATCCTTACAAATACTTGTATCAGGGACATAAAAAATTTAAGCAGAAACACTCATTAAATGTTAGCCATCTAGATGAATTGCCATATAGAAGCTATAATGCAAGAAATCAGTAACATAATCTGCAGATTAAAAACAAACAATAAAGTTGTTGTCATGTTTGGAAGATTTGCGTTTCTAACACTCAGTAATAATAATTGTGTACTAGAAAGAAAACTGCAGTATAACGTGTAGTGTAACCGCACAAACAATACTTGGAGATAAAAAAATCGAGGACAGGAAGTATTGTGTTGATGAATGCTATCATTGTCAGTGTTTTCAGTGCTTTAGAAAAGGACACATATGCTTTCATACCATGTTATCATTGTTCTCATCTGTCCACAATACAATCGTACAACTTGAATGTTTTGGTTTATTGATTGATTATATTGAAACAATATAGAATATAGAATATAGAAAACATAGTTTTAGCGTATTTTTTATATGCAATGTACACTATTTTGTACTGATATGACGACTAGAACGAACTAAAGGTTGGCACGTTTTTACCATGGTTATCCTGGCCCCTACGGTTAAGAACAAATGTTTATTGTTTTTTTGTTTGTTTTATTTTTATTTATATGATATTATATATTAGATCACTACTGTGCTACACCGTTTTCTTTGTCGACCTGTGCTGCCGTCTCAATTTATCAGTTTAGGCCGATATAAAAGTCAATTATCCGTTCATACAAAATTTATAAACACATTGGTACATCCCCAGATTCAGTAATTTGGGTATTGTTTGTGACCTTGTTCTGGTCTATAACTGGTCTATGGGCGTTACAAATCAGTCAATCAATCAATCGATGTACATGTGGTTTTTTTAAATCTACCACGTATCAATTTCCTAAGGCTCAAGTGCACGCAACATGCAAATCTTGTAACCTTATATAAAACAGCAATAAATAATACATGTATACAATTTTAATATCAGAGGTATCCACTCTGTATTGTGGGCATTACACTGAACAAATGGTCTTATTTTCTTTTTTGCAATACAGTGTGCTACGATTTGCATGCAAAATAGCAAGAAACAACAATAGCCAAAATTCAAAGGGCGATACGAATCCAGACATAGATAAATGTATAAAACGCCGAAAAAATCACATGATTAGCTTAGCAAATCGGAAGTATAATACAACAAGCTTAAGTATATAAGAAATAATTCATGGCTGTCCAATTAAAAAAAAATTTTTTAAAAAGGCGGTTGCCATGAATTATTGCAATTCTGATATAAAAATGTAGAATTTTTTATTTCGTGCCTACATAGGTAAAGTTTTTTTGTCTGTTCCAACGTCCGAGATTCTCCATTGTTAGAATTTTTTTTCAAAGGCATATATAATGTATAATATTTGGTATATAAATAAAAGAAATATGGAATTAAAAAACAATGTAACTTATTTATTAACATTTACAATGTAATTTAACAATCAAAACAAAAACCGAACAAATTGAATCTTCGTTACATGACATCGATTGTAGTACCCTACTTAAAGACGCCGTGTATGTTTTGCTGTATTTTTTTGCGTGACAAAATTTGCTTACCGCGTTTGGTCGAGCTTATGCTCCTTTTCAAGCTTTTTAGATCCAAAATGGTGCAAATTGATATCAAAAATTATTATTATTAGAATAATAGGTTATTACCATGATCAACTACACCATTAATAAGAGAAATCTAAAAACAAAAAACTAACGAACAAAACAAAACAGCGACACTAAATGTATTCTCTTGTCAATAACTAACCGTGATTTAAAACCAAAAGTCATTTTAATATGAAACCACAGACATCATAGGTTTACTGGTTTGACAATTCAACACTATCTCTATATGCAACATTAATGCAAACATCAGAGGTCTATGTTCCATGTATTACAAACATTTAGAAGAGGTGAAAAAACAGTTGACTTACCTGTCGTACATTGAAACGGTTGTTTTTGAGTTGCACAGATACACTCAGTTCGTTAAACTGAGTGATTGAATGTTTGCTTACATTCCACCGAGCTATATTGGATCGATGCTCAGAACAAGAACATGTTTTAAAGGGAAAAGGAATAAACACGCGGAATAAAATGTGTACAGCCACTAAAAATACTAGTATAGAGTATTGATAGGGGTGGATACTTCAAACGTTTGCAGGGGCTACATTGAGACTACTCTTTTTTAAATCATCAACTAACGTCTTCAACGTCCAAGGGACCAGTCACTTTCCAAATAATATGTTACCCACTATGGTTCTCAATCAGGCATTCTGTAATGTGATCTGATAATCCCAGCGGGAGCTATTTGAAACATGAAGATGAACTAAGCAGCACGTCCATCTTTAACACTGGGAACCTTACTCGATCGTTTAAAGATAACTATACGTAACACAACATAAGACCTGTTAACGTTTCTATACACCGGCATAACTAGGATATGTGATTAGAATACACATTAACATTTTTAGCCTTTATTAAGGTTTGCTGTCATGCCATGTTTGAACAATATCAAGTTTTATAAAAGTGGAATCAAATTTGCAGTTAGATTGCTTCCAGCAATAAAGCACTTAGATAATGAAATTGTTCAAAACTGTGAAGATTTACCATAACAATAAGCTTATCACAAAACACCCCGGAGATAATTCTTATCTGCGGTAGGAGAACTGGCAATCACTGTCAGTTAAGTTTGAAGTCTCGGGAACACCGTGCCGGCAATGAGAACCAAACACGGTAAAATTTCCATCGTAATTCAATACTTGTAGACCAGAGTGCATAGAAAGCAGAAAATGTCCAGAGTGATGAAGATTCATTTGTATATAAAGAAAGAAATCATGGACAGAACATTGAAAACAAAGACAATAGTAACAATCGGAGCAAACAAGTCGTGTTATACTGAAAAGATTGTGTAAAATGTCGTTTACAAGTCCTTTTAAATGTTATACACTACCTGTGTTAAATGACAAGAATAATAGTATATAGTGAAAAAATACACGCTTACTTGTAGGAAAAAGACATCACAATAAATTCTACACAAAACATTTGCATTCTTACTAATACCCTTCAATAATGTGTTGGAATTTAAATGAATTCAACATACCTTAACAAGAAATTATAACTCCTAGGACTTGTTTGTATTTCCACAACAGTTCTAAATCAACAAATTCTTCGTATACTTCAATCTCGTTATTGATTCAAAGCAGACTCGTTGTTAAGACAGTCGAAAAAACAATCGGAGGCGGAGTTCGATAAACAAGTCATAAAATTTTGTTTAACACGCTTGTTTCTGTTTGAAGCAGTTAAATGATCATTGACTATTTGATATAAGATACCATCTATGATCATTGCATTTCCTATAAACATACATCAAAAGGCAAATACAATAACATACACTAAAACAAAAACTTCACTTTCAGTCACGAATCTTAGCTCATGCAATTACCACTGTGCTGAAATACTCTGTTGGTTTTCAACAACACAATAACAATATCTTTATTTTGTGTTTAACACAAGAAACCTGCACTCTGCACGTCTACCTAATTATTAATAGGGTTCAGGACGTATAAACCGTGTAACTATGAACTCTTTTTAAACTGGCTAAATAGTTTGTTTTTTTATAAAAAGTAATTTTTAATTAAGATTTATAGTGGTCTTAGAGCTTTATTTCCGAAGCGTTGCGCCTCAAAATTTTTAATCGTATAAATGAGTGTACAGAAAAGATAATAATTGATGGACAAACTTCTGTCCAATTAAAATTTCAGCGATTTTATTGTAATGTAAAAACAATGTTATATGGTTTAGTGACTGAAAAAGGGGGTCTCCTAGTCAAATATTTGTCTATTTTATTATTTTTCAGCTTTCTAGAGCCGAAATTCACGGGACAGTTATAAATCCGGATATTGACAAGCATATTCACTGCTGAACAAAAACAGAAAGTGGGTGACCGGAATCAAATTAAGACCAAGGGTGCACTTAGGTTAGACGTCGAATTACTTATTCTCATGTCTAGGAAAAACTCAACTCCAGGTATAGAAAAGACTACTTATGAGCGAAAATGTCGAATTTGGGAGAGAGATTGATTTAAAAAAACGACCAATTAAGTCAGGATGATGACCATACAACTTCTTAAGGGAAAACATCAATATAGGTACAACAGACTTGTTTGTGTAGCTTAGAGTTCAGTAGCATTGAGCGGTCTAAAAAATCGAAATACCCGATCGAAGAATCTAGCTTAAGGTTTAAGTAATGAAATGCACAATACGTTCAAGCTTCAGGAGTGTTGCCATAAAGAAAAGGAAGTAAATATTTAAAGAAAAAGTATAAATTTTAACATAAGACTATACGACTTTCAGAAATATTGGTATGTGTCTGTAATCTCCATAATGCGATTAACGCACAAGGAAAGTAAACATTGAGTAATATTAATGTAACTATAGTTTCTAATGGAAACTGATTAATACAAGTCTGTGACTTGTTTCCGGATCCTAACATTGTATACGATTTATTAAATTTTATGTTCAATATTTCGAATAATATACGTTAACACTAAGGAAATTGAAAACCTATAACTATTATAAGTTGCCTTGGTAAACTATTTACAACTGTGCTTTTAACCGTGAACATATACTCGCAGGATGTTTTTCTTATTATTGAAAACCAATGTTGCTGCTGACAATTTTTAAAACCTTAAATTATATGTTTAATATATAGAGATTTGGAAATTATACATGAAATATCAGAAAAATTGCAATTAAAATGTTGTAAGGTGCAATTACTACCTGTTCTATAGATTGATATACAAATACGGGTTATTGAATTCTGGATATGACTACTAATTGGGAAAAATCAAATTGGCATTTCTGTCTTACAAATTAACAATTACGACTCAGTTTATCTTTCTTTGACAGGTTAAGATTGGCCTAAGGAATACTTGATGAATTTGCATAAAAGAAGATTTTTGTTTCTAAGTTATTAAAATACTCTGGACAACAGATCTTTTCAGGTTTTGTGAATTGCATCAGTGTTATTACCTGCATCGGCGAAAGGGACTATAGGTTTGCATTCCGTCCGTCTGTCAGTCTATTCGTCATTCCGTTACATACATGTAGGTGTAATTTTTTGTGTACGCTTGGCGATTTTGAGCTTATATTTGGTATGATTGTCAACCATCATGAGTTTAAGATCATGTGAATTCTGTTCGGGTCCGACGAATTTTGGTGCAGTAATGGGTCTTGCTCTTGTCGGAAGGCGGAAGGGAACTTAGTATGCTATCTACACTTGTCTTTGAATTTGATACTTGTCACGAGATGTGTTATGTTGTTATTTTTATCTATGTATTTATAGTGTATTTCATTGTAAATCTGATTTGTTGTTCCTAGGTTAATGACATTTCTTCGTAAGTACATCGCGGTCATCAATTATAGTTATGGAAAAAGCTTATACAAGGCCAAGACTGAGTAACTCGACAGAGCAGGTCCAGTTAGTAGCAGTCACTGCTTACCGGTACGACCCACACGAGTTTTTATTAGTTTCTATTTATTCATTTTTTGTCTGTGTTGTTCTTTTATAGTTTAGTCCTTATGTCGTATACTGCACACATTTTTAACAACAAAAGTTTATCAAAATACAATTATAAATGTTTAAAAAGAAGAAAATATTCATGTTATAAACTTGGTGGCTATTACATATACAAAACGCTGTTATTGCTGACCGCCATGAAAATAACATAAGTTACGCCATAACACAAGGAAACAAAAACAAATGTTTTGCATGCATTATTGTGTACGTGTTATATATTTATAAACTGAAAAATAGCAAAAAACCAACAGTGCAGAAAAAGATGAAGTTTAAGGGACGATTGCCAATTCCAATTCAGACACATCTTAACAAAACACAAACAAAAAAGTGAGTAGCTGGTACCCAATAAAATCTATGGCTTACCAGGTACATGTCTATGATAGCATACGTTTTAGTAGGATCTCCGATAATATAAATTGGATGTTTCTGATCAAATAGTTAACTCGTTGATTACATATAACACACACATGTGTAAATATTTACCGGAGGTATGAATTTTCAAAACAAACTGTAGAAAACCCTCTCGTTACGGTAGCCTTGTCAGGTTAAAAAACAGAAGGCCTAGCTAGCGACTCCAGTCCACTGAAAACCCTCTGGTTGACAGTGGCCTTGTCAGGTTAAAATACAGGAGCCCTGGCAGTCGAGTATGCTAAACCCTCCTCGTTAACTGTAGTCTAGTCAGGTTAAAATACAGAAGGCCTAGCAGGCAACTCCATTCAATGGAAAAACATCTCGTTGGTGTTTTTTTTATGTTAAAACACAGAAGGCCTGGAAAAAACTCCAGTATATTGAAAACCCTCTCGTTGGGGTAGCCTTGTCAGGTTAAAACACAGAAGGCCTGGCCTGGCAGCCGACCCGAGTCTGTTTAAAATTCCCTTCTTGGTGAGAGGTCTCGTCAGATTTAAATATGAAACCCTGGCAGGTGACTCTAGTCTGTTGAAAACGATCCTGTTGTGGTGGACTTGTCAGGTTAAAATACGAAATGCATGGGAGACAACTGCAGTTTGTTAAAAACCTTATCGTTGGGGTGGCCTCGCCATTGTAAAATATGGACTTCCTGACAGGGGACTTCGGTCTATTAAACCCTGTCGTTTGTTGAAAACCCTCTTGTTTGGGAGGGCTTTATAAGTTTAAAATACGAAAGGCAAGGCATGTCGACTCCAGCCTCGTTTGGGATTGCCTTGTCAAGTACAAATTACGGAACGCCCGGCAGATGACTTTATAATGTAACTTGTTTGGAAAATGCTACAATCTTTTGATAAACAATTTAAGAATAAGACAGCTAGAACATCTTGAGTTCTTATTACAGTTAGTTATTTTGTTTGCTACGTGTATATCGTCTGAAAATAGTATTATTTAATTGACCACGTGAATGGTCATCAATCTAAATAAAAATACAATATTACACGTATTTATTCGCAAACAAACAAGTTTATCGGAAACTTTTTTAAAATTTAATTTATAACGATGACAAACTCATTAAAAGTAAAATATTTCACACAATCGGAAGCATGTCATCTTTGCTCTGGTACAAGATTGTTTTGGGATTTTATTTTAGAAACGACTAGTAGAACGAGTCTTTATGTCTAGAACCCTGGTGATTTATTTAATGGTTTGAGTATAATTTCAATATTGCATACAATGAACGAATTTCTAAGGTATAATTGTATATCTCCTTGTTGTTAAATTTTACAATGAGTGAAAATTGTATATCGCTTTATATCATCTCGATTTATTCAATTTCAAAATAATAAACAAGCATAAAAAAGTGCAAAAAACCGCTGCATTTCTAAACATTGAATATATTGAGGAAATAATTGTTGATTTCAAAATATAATTGTTTTGGATTGTTGATCTACAAAAGAGGCATAAGCTCGACCGTACGAGGTAAGCTGTGTTTTTTGTTAGGTGTGAGGAAAAAAACTCCACCAAGCCACGCTGACTTTTACTGTAGAAAAAAATACATTTAATCAGGAGTAATATTTTCGTTCCAGGTGTAAGGACGTGGTTAACGTTTGTTTCTTATTAAAAGCGGATAACCTCAAGTTCAAGTTCAAGTAAGTGACTTTCAGGATCACATCTATATTAATCACCCAAAAAATGGATGTAAATTGTACGAACAATGAAACTACTTCAACCACTAATTGTAAACTCAATATTTATTGGTAGCAACATTCTGGCAGCACCTCTGTGCCGAATTCATAATCTCATTACGATGTCCATCGACTGTGTATTCCATCGGGATTTTCTGAGCTAATCATTGCTGCTCACGAAAAAATGCCTTAACAATGATAAATTATTATGAAAACTTCAGTCCTATTTCCATTATGAATTAAAGAATCGCTACGGATTGTCTATTTAAACATGACACACAGTGTACACTGTCGATCCTTATCTATCGAACTTTGACTGGTAGATTGAATACTGTAGCACGACGGGTTCCCGGCGTGGAAATTGGCTATTGTGTTGATTTAAGTTTTTAGTAGTGCTTGCGTTGCTGAACTTAACGTTAATTTTTAGAAAAATCGTATTAGCTCCAGCGTTTGCTATGTAAATCTCACAACACCTACGTACTGCTAGATCTTGCAGTCGGTAATCCGCTTATCTCTTTTAATCTTGATTATAGATACCGGATTTCAAATTGAGTAATACGATGGCGAAGGGTGCCATGTGGTCAGCAGTAGTTATTTACACGTCCAGAGCACATGGATTTGACCCGCTTTTAAGTGGGGTTCATGTTATTAAATTTGTGTTTTTTGTGTCTAATGTTTGTTTTATTGCTTTCCCGTCTTTTGTTGGACCATGGTTTTGTCTGTACGTGACTTATCGTTTACTCCTAAGTATCTTCGTTTCTTTTTTATTTAAACCAGACGCTGCTATGGATCTAACTATGAATTGTGGTGGCCTTCTCCAAAGCTTAGTTAATATCTTTAAAATAGATTTTTTCTGACTCATACGTAGACTTTTTCTTTTCTAAGTATAACTTTTCCCGGACTGAACGATTAGTAACGTGACGGATGTTCAATTATAAAGAAGGTAATGCTTACTTGTATGGAGAGCCTGATTGCACACATGTTTGTTAAATGTAGTTCGGTTTATTCAATTTTTGTTTGTTGTTTTTCGTTTCTTCTTTATATTAACTGTCTTGTATTAAAATCACTGTTATGTTCAGGTTTGTTACCTTGATGCATGCGTTAAGTTTTTTGTATTTGTTCTCGTCGACTGTTAACGGTTTATCTTGTTGGCAATTTGTTTATATCTTATGCTTCTTAGTATAGAAGAAAAGAAATACTTTAAACTTAGCCGTTAAAATTTCAATAAACAAAAATCATAAAAGTTCTTTCAAGCACTGTTTAAAAAATAAAATAAGCATTACTACTTAACAGCGTTTAAAACACGTTTCATATGGAACAGAATTAGAGTTTGGGAATTATATATGTGTGCACAATTAAAAACTGAATGGGACAAGTTTGTATATGAAAGGAGGATTTCGGATAACATCTGCTGCTATCATAAGCTTTAGAAAAGACTATTTGTGTACAAAACTTGTCCAGTGAGACTTTTTTTACAAATGAAATGTCAAGAAACAATACTATGCTAACAAGAAAAATATGTAATATATTTGAAAAAAACCCAACTCTATATTTTGTTTTGTTTTCGCCTCCAATAAATATCTGATTCGATTTTTCGCTGTAAAAATATGTTTTTAGTCATAACATATGGTGGTATTATTTAAAATTGCTGTCAGTCAGTACACATTAGTAGATATAAACGATAATAATATTAATTAAAGACACGCGTTGCACAAGATAACTATCATATCTTTGACATTTTAAGTATTAATTACTTTTGACTTAATGCTCTATACGGTACTGAGTCAAATCGATATTTGTTTCGAAATGATGGTTGAGGATAACACGATATTGTTGACGTAAAGTCATCTATATTTTACAGTTAAGTTTCGTGTTAAGAAATGTTTTGAAGTCTGAATGATTTTCATTGTTGTTAGCGGTCACCTATAAATTACGAAAAAAGAGGCGAGACAATAGATCTATAAGTTTTCATTTTTTATAAGAGTAATTTGAATTTCTATTAATATTGAGATGATACGTATTGCAATCGACCGTCGTTAATAATTTTAAAATTGAAAAGTTTTATTTTACACACACTATTTGTGTACAAAACTTGCAGCAATTTTCTACAATCCACTTAATAAATTAATCCCGTTCGTCTTATTTTGTTATTAATAAATTAAAACACAGTACGTTAGTATTACAACTGTTGTAAATAAGTGTTGTAGAACACAAAACCTTATTGTTTTCTTCGTGAGGTGTATAAATATATACTTTAACTTATCAATTGGAGTTAAGCACAAACTGATAATGACATTAAAAAAACATCGGACAGACTTAAATATATTCTTGCTTTCTACGTGTATAGTAGATATTTATACCTGTTAGTAAAGTAGAAGTTATATATTAAGAGGCGTTTACAAAACTAGAAAAAAAACAATGCGAAACACTTTGAACTAACTTAATTTATAAAAAATTGATTTTGCACTTCAACAGTTTAAGATCTTTTGTTTTTCATCGGCACCGATCGTTCACATTTGTGTCCGTCAATAGTTCATGGCTATATGTAAAGACGACACATAGATCATAACCTAATGAATTTCTTACTAATCAACTAACTCGTGAACTGGATTGGAATAGGAAAGTCGCCATATCGGTAAAAAAGTTAAAGGACTTTGAATGAGCGCCATGCTAAATTTGTAAACTTTTATTCATATCATTCAATATCATTTCAATAGAGAACTGAATACTTTTGGTGTAATTGGTCATTTTGAAGTGTCGCCTGAATATAGCTGAAATATTGCTGCTCGGGCGTTAAACACCATTAATCAATCAATCAATCAATCAATCATTTTGAAGTGTGTTTTAGGTAGGAGGTATAGTAGGTATAGTAGAAATTTTGTAAAAACTATAAAATCGACATCTTTTTGAGAAACTTAACACTTCTATATGTTTTTATTAAGTAATTATATCCTTGAGCCTTTGTTCTAATATCGTGTACATTTGACGAAAAACGTTTCTGTGGGAAAATTGATAAAACGTTTCTTTGTGCAAATTGATCATTATCTGTCAAAGTATGAACAATTCACTAAAACTTGTTTGTTTTCCGTAACATACATCTTATATCTATGTATTTCATAGTCTTGATCTCTGGGGCACCCTGGGTTCTTCTAACTGTTCTCTGACTTCCCTATAGTGTTCCGTTTCAAGCATGTACCCTGTCAAATGTGGTCTCCTGTGTCTGTTTCTGTCGGTCGTCTCTCCCCTTGAACAGTGTTTTGAAGGACGGTATTGGCAAGGCCATTTCAGTTTTTGATTATTTACTGTAGCTTGGTGGTCGTCAATATGACCAATAGTTTGCTGTTTTTTCACTTCCTAGTTCGTAATCGCTATACAATTTCTAGCTACTGAACGAGGCTAAATTATTCGCTTCTGCCAATATTCCAAACTTTTCTTTTTCAAGTGGCAGTTACTTTGTGTTTACACCATATTTTTTCATAAACATTTCTGTGACTTGATCGGTCTCTCAAGATATGTTGTGAGATTTTATGACTCGCACACAAGCATTATTATTGAAATGACCAACCAATATACGCGTTCATCTAAACTTTGAACCGAGTGCGATGATATGATCAATCTAGTGTCCAATTTATACGGATTAAGGAACTTAAATATGGCGGACGCATATTCATCTGAAGGCAGATCACATTAGGTAAAGTATCGAGTTTGTGACTTTATAAACATTCTTAATAGGTAGAAACCTGTCAACTTGTCAACTTAAATCAGCCTAAAATACTATACGAACTTTTTAAGTTTTAGCTAAACGGTTAATGGTTATCTGATGGAATGTAAACAACTGTCACGGAGCAGGTTTTTTTTAAACTGTGGATATTGTAATTTGTCGGTATAGGTTGTCCTAAAGTAAAGATATTTTGATTTTGTTCGTTAATTTATAAGTTCTATCATGTTGTAACAGAATGTCCTTGAATTTTTATGTCCAAAGTCTCTTCAGTCGTCCCGGTCAAAAACATGTGGTTTAATGGTGGTATTTGGGTCCGAGGAGTTCCGAAGTAAACTTAAGCTTACCTGTGGGCGCGTTCAGAATTCCTACTATAGTATTCTCGGCATTCGCCATACATAAGAATTACTTCGATTGGCTCTGTATTATTAAACTTTTTCATTGGTTAAAGTTGTTTATTTGTTTCTAAATTTAGAACTCTTTTAGTATATATACCTGTGTTCTGCCCATTTTCTTGGCTTTTTCATTAGAAAGCCACAGTCTTCAGAGACTTGCTTAAGGTAGGTGAATGCACTAGGTGCAAGCTATACAGTATAGCTAGGCTGTAGGTTTTTTCCAGGGGAAACTCCAGTATTTGGTTTACGCCCGCCCTGCCACACCTGAGTTAATTTTTGTTTACCACTTTCATATTATTTTGGGGGATAATAAAATTCAAGCCATGTAGTCCAGTAATTATCTTACATAATAATTTTGTTATTTTTTTTCAAGTGCTATTAGCTAGGGTAAACTCTGTATAATAAGGTATTTTTTTTTATGTTAATATTTTTGTAATTTTAATAAAATTTAATGTACGTGTACAACAGTCTTAGTGTTAATTCTAAATGCAGAGACGCAGATCCCAGTGGAACGAACCTGGAGTTAAAGGAGGATCAGTTATTTGAATAGTTAAGCTTATAACAAACAAAATACAATGGATCAAACAAGGTTTTAACACTATAATAAACACTGATACCCCTCCTTCCGGTTACAATTTGGTGGCCAGTGTGGGGATCTGTTGTGAAATATCTGCCTAAATAGAATTAATAAACTTATTAAGCTAGTTTTGTTGAAATTTTGATAGGATGGCTAAAAAACTGTCTTATGAGGATATCCCTTATTATACTAAACAGTTTGATGAATTAATTGATGATCTTCGTTTAAAAATTAACACTGTAGGACAAACAACTCAAAATGAAGCGGTTTTTTTTGACTCATTATTATTTAGCCCTGTAGGAGCTTCATATCAAGTTAAGCCTAACTATGAGCTACCTTGTGAATCAACACGACTACCCAATATTAAATCTAAAGAAACTGTAGGAAGTTTAAATGACAGAAGTATGAAAACTACCCCGTTAGGAATTCATGAAATAGCTGGAAATAGAAATGCTGAAGCAAACTCTAGTAAAATGACAGGTTGTCGACCAAAGGAAAGACGCTTAAATGAAGTAAGCAAGTCTTCCTATGAGGGTTTAGAGGGTCTAGCTGATATAAGCAGCCGGAAACTCGAAACACCAATAAGGGAATCACACAGAAAAATCTATAGGGATAGCAGCAAATCTTTTAGTGATATAAGACAGCAATCCCAGGAGGGTAGGGCACGTTTGAATGAAGCAAACAGGCCTATCCTTAGAGGGTCAAGTGATGAAATTGCTGAATTAAGCAGCGAAGAAATCACTCCTCGAAATAGTATTCCTATGTCCCGTAAACAAATTAGTTTCATGAATGAACCCCATGTCCCTCTTATGCGTCGTGAAAAAGAACCAGATAAGTTTGATGGAAAGAGTGTAGACTGGCAGGATTACATTGTTCATTTTGAACAAACTGCAAGGTGGAATCATTGGTCTGAAATAGAAATGGCTCAGCAATTGAGTATTAGTCTAAGGGGTACTGCTCAAAAGTTGTTAGGAGATGCTAAACCAGAGATACTGAATAACTATAATCAATTAAAAGAAATGTTAAATCAACGTTTTGCTCCTAAAGAACGTGTTACTGCCTATAGGGTTGAATTTAATTCTAGAATGCGCAAGAAAAATGAGAGTCTTTCAGATTATGGGTATGCTCTTAGGCGTTTAAGTCGTTTAGCCTACCCGAATCATCACATGACTGAAGATCTAGCTATTGATCAATTTATCAGAGGATTAGAAAATTTTGAGCTTCAGAAGAGGGTTCAGTTTTCACACCCATCAACCTTAGAAAGTGCTATAGCAGTAGCCATTGAATATGAAGCTTTTGTTGGGTCTACTTGTGAAGTTAGAAAACCTAAATTAACCGAAAATGAATACCCTGTTCAGTCAATTAAAAAGAGTGAAGTCAAAGCAAATCATAAAACTGAAAAAGATAATTCAGATTTAGTAGAATTTAGTAAAACACTGATGGAAGGTCTTCAAGAACTTAAAAAAAAAATAGATGAAGTAGCAAAAGCAATGCCCATTCAATGCACTAGGTGTACTAGATATGGCCATAATTATACAGAATGTAAAGTCCCAAAATGTTCCAAATGTAAGAAAATGGGTCACGTAGCTAAAAATTGTAGAAGCAATCAAAATAGGAATAAAACGGACCAGTCAAATGAAAGTCAAACTTTAAACCATCCAGGGCTGGGTTCGGGGCCGAGAACTTAGCCATACAGGGTAAATGTAGGCCAGTTGTTGTAAATACAATCAAACAATGTGGACTATTTGCTAGAGTCCAAGTAAACACCACTAAATTCAGTTTTCTTATAGACACAGGGTCTGCTGTTAATTGTATTTCAAAAGGTAGTTTTGATAGGATTAAACAAAAAGTAAATATAATTCCTGTATCTACTGTTTTAACAACAGCAAGTGGAGACAACTTGAAAGTTTATGGACAGGCAAAATTATCTGTAGAAATTCAAGGTTATTTCTTAGAGCTTGATTTCATAATAACTGATTTAGATGGAATTTCTGGCATTCTAGGTATAAATTTTTTAGAAACAAGCAAAGCCCAGATTAATTTTGCTCAAGCTTTATTAATACTACCAAGTAATACAATAATAAAATTACATAGGGAACAAAACAACCATTGTGCTTTAATTCGATTAAAAGAGAAAGTACATATTCCAGCTAATACTGAGATTATGCTTCCTGTCACTATTCCAAAACATTTTAGAAAAGAAAATTTATTAGTAGAACCAAACTATCAATTAAAAAACCATGGTGTAGTGATTTCAAATGCTATTGTGAATGCAGGGAAAAATCGGGTTGTTATTTCAGCAATAAATTGCAGAAATATAGATATAACATTAAAACGAAATAAAATAGTGGGAAACATTCAGGAAGTAAAAGAAATCTTAGAACCTATAGAAAACGAATTATCTAGTGAATTACAGTTGCCTCAACATTTAGAATGTTTACTAGAAGGCGTTTCACCAAAAATAACCCCAGAACAAAAGAATAAAATAAAAACACTTCTTATAAAGTTCCAAGATGTGTTCCTGGGTCCTGATGGTCGTTTGGGTCAAACCCATGTTGTGAAACATACTATTGATACAGGGGATGCTTTACCTATTAAAATACCACCCCGTAGGGTGCCTTTAAAGCATAAGGAGATAATAGATCAAGAAATCGATAAAATGCTGAAAGATGACATAATAGAACCTTCCGATAGTCCCTGGAGTAGTCCGATACTACTCTGTTTAAAGAAAGACTTAAGTTGGCGTTTCTGTGTGGACTATAGAAAAATTAACCAAGTTACGAAAAAGGATGCATATCCTCTTCCAAATATAGATTCTTCTTTGGATTCATTAGGTGGAAATCAATGGTTCAGTACAATAGATTTAGCATCAGGTTATTGGCAGTGTCTAGTAGATGAAAAAGATAGACCTAAAACTGCATTCAGTTGTCACAGAGGCTTGTTTCAATTTAAGGTTATGCCCTTTGGCCTATGCAATGCCCCTAGTTGTTTTGAACGTCTTATGGAAATTGTTCTGAAAGGTTATCAGTGGGAAAGATGCTTGTGTTACATTGATGATGTAATTATATTTGGCCGAACTTTCGAGCAGGCATTAGAAAATTTAGAACTAGTTTTTGGAAGACTAAGACAAGCTAATTTGAAGTTAAAACCAAAGAAGTGTTCATTTTTTCAGCATCAAGTATTATTTTTAGGTCATTTAATATCTGACCAAGGAATAGCTTGTGATCCATCTAAAATTGAAACAGTACAAAATTGGCCAGTACCTAAAAATGTCAATGAAATACGAAGTTTTCTGGGTTTAGCTGGATATTATAGGCGTTTTATACCAAATTTTTCTGAAATAGCATCAGTATTAACCAATCTTACTAAGAAGGAGATAAAATTTAATTGGACCGAAAAATGTCAAACATCCTTTAATACTTTGAAAGAGAAATTAGTTACAGCTCCTGTGCTTGTTTATCCAAATGAAAATGACCAATTCATTCTAGACACTGATGCTAGTGGACATGCAATTGGTGCAGTTCTTTCTCAAATCCAAGATGGGGAAGAAAAGGTTATTGCATATGCTAGTAAGATGCTTAA
Source organism: Limnoperna fortunei (assembly GCA_944474755.1). Classification (NCBI taxonomy): domain Eukaryota; kingdom Metazoa; phylum Mollusca; class Bivalvia; order Mytilida; family Modiolidae; genus Limnoperna; species Limnoperna fortunei. The sequence goes on from OX104117.1 coordinate 85,633,906, forward strand.
TAACTCTCAAAAAAAGTACTGTACAACCTATAGGGAGTTGTTGGCTGTGGTCACATTTGTAAAATATTTTAGGCATTATTTGATAGGCCAAAAGTTCAAAATAAGAACTGATCATGCTTCACTAATTTGGTTAAAAAACTTTAAAAACCCTGAGGGCATGGTCGCCAGATGGATCTCAGTTTTAGAATCCTACCATTATGTTCTTGAACACAGAAAGGGGAACCAGCATTCAAATGCTGATGCATTGTCAAGAAAGCCTTACAGACTATGTAAAAGACAAAACTGTCCCGGATGTAAATCTGATGAATCAATACAAATGTCTATAAATCCCTTGGTATCTCATGACCCTGATGAAACAATTCCTTATATTGAAAATGATCAAATAGAGTCAAGGCCTTTAAATGAAAATTTTAGCTGCAATGGAACTTTAGATTTTGACAATGAAATAGATTTTTCAAACTGGTTAAGAATTTGGACCTCTGAAGAAATAAAGGAATGGCAAGAACAAGATTTTGATATATCAAAAGTAATTGAGATGAAAAATCAGTTTTTAGAAAAACCTGATAGACAAAAAGTAGCAGGTTTATCTTATGAAGTTCGAAATTTGTGGAGTTTGTGGGAATCTTTGGAAATCAGAAATGGAATTCTTTACAAGAAAGTTGAAAACTTTGGACAAGACGAGCTTGTCCTTGTTGTCCCAAAAGAGTTAAGAACAAAGCTCATGAAGGAACTTCATAATAGTAGAATTTCTGGCCATTTGGGTCGTGATCGAACAATACAATCTGTAAAAAGGAGGTTCTTTTGGCCTGGTATGTCTTCAGATATCAGTAGTTGGGTTAAACACTGTGCCGTCTGTGCAAGAACTAAGCGAGGTCCTGGCTTGGGTCGATCACCTCTCCAACAGTCTCCGGTTGGTTATCCTCTTGATAGGGTGGCAGTTGATATAGTTGGCCCTTGTCCAATAACAGAAAATGGAAATGAATATATCATTGTACTCTGTGATTACTTTACAAAATGGAGTGAAGCCTTTGCCGTTCCTAATCATAACGCATTAACAGTGGCTGATAAGATAGTTTCTGAATTTTTCTCTAGATTTGGGGTACCAAAACAGTTACATTCAGATCAAGGAAAGGAATTTGAGTCCGAATTATTTCATGCAGTATGTACTCGTTTAGGAATTGAAAAGACTCGTACCACACCATATCGTCCCCAAAGTGATGGGTTGGTTGAAAAATTTAATCAAACTTTACAAGTCATGCTATCAGCATTTGTCAATAAATGTAGAAACGATTGGGATAATCATTTGCCCTACCTCTTAATGGCTTATAGAGCCAGTGTCAATGACAGTACAGGTGTTTCACCTTTCAAAATGATGTATGGAAGGGAAATGTCATATCCTATTGATGTTATTGCAGGAATCCCAAATTCTAATAAACATTTTTGCCCTGTTGAATACATACAATGGCTTAATCATACGTTTACTGTCACTTTCAATTTTGCTAGAGATAATTTATTAAAAGCGGCTACTAGGCAGAAGAATAATTATGATCGTGGTTTGAAACCCAGAAATTTTAAGGTCGGAGATTTTGTTTGGAGGTGGTATCCCCCGACTGCTAATTTAAAACTAGGTTTAGGGTGGATGGGACCGTACAAAATTCTTGAAAAATTAACTGAGGTTACATATAAAATACAAGAAACCCCAGACAGCAGGGTCATCATCGTCCATGTTGATCATCTTAAACCATATTTAGGAGAATTGCCCCTAGCATGGCACCAACATTTGGACTCAGACGTTGAATCTGAAACTAGTAACGAGGCGTGTGATCCTGATTTGTCTATACAAGAGACATCAGATGATGAAAGCTTAATACAAGAAGCTTATCACTCGCCTCCCATCCCAAGAATTCCAAGCCCATTAGTAACCAGGTGTGGCAGGACTGTACGTAGACCAACCAAATATTCCCCTTAATGTACATATGTATATAATTTGTTTTATATTTTAATGTAATACAGTTCACTGTGGGGTGTCTAACATCATGTTTAATTCATTCCGAGGAATCATGAAGCCCTAGTAGGACAATGGACATAATTTGATGTATTTTGGTCGTCAATAAAGTTATTTTACAGTTGTCAATGTTCATCAACTATTGGTTCGTGTTTTGACTCCTGCCATATAATCTTCTTTGGTCTAAAAAAAAAAAAAAAGACAATCAGTTAATGATAGAAGCATTATATGAATGTATATCCTTAGACTCATATTATACAAATGAGTAGTTATTTCTGGTATAAAAAAAAATTATTTATAAATGCCAAAGATAATTGGTGTACAATAAAAGATGGAGCAAAATTGAAAACTGAACAAAACAGTTCTTGCTAGTAGTTGAAATAATAATAATAAAAATAAAACAATGACAACATATAATAAAGTGTTGATATATCGACAAAACAAAATGTGTACTAAAATACATACTTGATATGTGTTAATGTCTAGCATAATAATCAAAACTGTATATGTGGGATCTTTCATTTCAGATGGAGCATATAGACGTTTTAGTAACACCAGTGGAACTGTCTACTCTGAATACGGATCTTCGTGAAAGACCTGAGTTTTATAATGGATATAAATGTCCCGTGACTTCATGTGATGATAGACGATATCAAAGATATCAACAATATATGCGGCATTGGCGTAATTTCCACGTTTCGAATATCAGCATGTTTCATTGTATAGCCTGTACTTCCACATTTCGAAATAAACTTGATTTGCGTGAACACTTGATTTCAAGACACAGATATGAACGCCATTTCGCCAGGAACAGTACTGTGAATCTTCAAAAAGTCAAAGTTCCGAACATAAATTACTTAACTCCAAAAGATGTACGACCGCCAGTAAACATCCGAACTGAAGTCACGGAGGAAATTATTGTGGTAGAAGAGGGTGATATGATTTCTCGTGACATGGATTTACAAATGATTGAACGAGATGGTAAATTAACATTTGTTGCATTCCCTAAGAAGGACTTTTAGTGACTTGACTTTATTTTTCAAATTGTTGTATTGTATACTTTTATTTATAATTGTTTGATATGCTTGGATATATTTATTTTATGTTTGTGTGGGTATAAACCAATTTATAATGTGCATTGGTTTAGTTGGGGGGAATGTCACGGAGCAGGTTTTTTTTAAACTGTGGATATTGTAATTTGTCGGTATAGGTTGTCCTAAAGTAAAGATTTTGATTTTGTTCGTTAATTTATAAGTTCTATCATGTTGTAACAGAATGTCCTTGAATTTTTATGTCCAAAGTCTCTTCAGTCGTCCCGGTCAAAAACATGTGGTTTAATGGTGGTATTTGGGTCCGAGGAGTTCCGAAGTAAACTTAAGCTTACCTGTGGGCGCGTTCAGAATTCCTACTATAGTATTCTCGGCATTCGCCATACATAAGAATTACTTCGATTGGCTCTGTATTATTAAACTTTTTCATTGGTTAAAGTTGTTTATTTGTTTCTAAATTTAGAACTCTTTTAGTATATATACCTGTGTTCTGCCCATTTTCTTGGCTTTTTCATTAGAAAGCCACAGTCTTCAGAGACTTGCTTAAGGTAGGTGAATGCACTAGGTGCAAGCTATACAGTATAGCTAGGCTGTAGGTTTTTTCCAGGGGAAACTCCAGTATTTGGTTTACGCCCGCCCTGCCACACCTGAGTTAATTTTTGTTTACCACTTTCATATTATTTTGGGGGATAATAAAATTCAAGCCATGTAGTCCAGTAATTATCTTACATAATAATTTTGTTATTTTTTTTCAAGTGCTATTAGCTAGGGTAAACTCTGTATAATAAGGTATTTTTTTTTATGTTAATATTTTTGTAATTTTAATAAAATTTAATGTACGTGTACAACAGTCTTAGTGTTAATTCTAAATGCAGAGACGCAGATCCCAGTGGAACGAACCTGGAGTTAAAGGAGGATCAGTTATTTGAATAGTTAAGCTTATAACAAACAAAATACAATGGATCAAACAAGGTTTTAACACTATAATAAACACTGATACCCCTCCTTCCGGTTACACAACGAACGCATCGAACAGTCCCGTGCACGTTTTTCTTACTGTGGATTTTACTTCGATCAGTATGCCCGCAAAAAACAACAACAGCAAGTGCAATACGTCTAGTACTCCCAATCAACAGCAGCCTACACCCATAAAAAGTGACAAATCCGATTTAGAGAACTCAAAAAACAATGTTCAAGGTAAAAGAAAACCGAACTCGAAGAAAAGAAAAAAGGGGGACCTGTCTGATAGTGTGTCGAATACGGATTGTAAAGATAAGATTGAGTCGAGTTTACATTCGACGGCAAACACCCTTTCAAATAGTGGAAACATAACGGAGAATTTATCCCCGCTACAATCCTCGTCGTAGCCCCCTTTTGTAAGCACGCCGATTTCGTTACAAGGTTTACCATCCACACAGTTCTTCCTACAGGTTCCTCATATGCAAATAGCCTTACCAACAACAAATTTCATGACTCAAACGCAATCGAATGACATTGCAAAAATGTTCAGCGAATTAATGCTGCGTTTCAGTGCAATTGATGCAAAGTTAGGCCGCCTCGAGGAAATTGATAACAAGCTTAAAAATATTGATAGCGTTTGTACGGATGTCAGTAGGTTAAAGGGTAATATTGAATATTTTGCAGTGGATATTAAGTCTGTTAAGGATAGAATGAACGAATCTGAGCAGAGTATTGGGTTCACCAGTAACAAATTCGACGAAATAAATAGCAAATTTAAAACTTTCAAATCGGAATTGAAGGAGAATAAAGATACCTTGAACCGCGACTCGGCCAGTTTACGAACTGAGGTAAAGAAGGCAACTTCCTCTGTTACTGAACAAAATCAAGCTCTCAACAAAAAATTGCTACAGTCGAGCATCAAAACGTTAAGTCAAGAGCAGAACTTTCAAACCTGTTGAAGGAAAATAAATCAATACAAGACACACATATGGCTGATTGTTTGAAAAACATTCAAATGAAAAACGAACGTTTAAAAACGTCGGTTGTAGAGTTAAAATAGCAAAACCTAGCTAATAACCTAGTCTTCACGAGGATCGCAGAGCAAGGTGATGAAAATGCTTTAAGGGTAAGAAATGAGTTTATTAAGGAAAAATTAAAGATTGATCATAACATTGCGCTTACAAAAGCATACCGTATTGGCAAGATGGCCACAGGAAAAAACCCGTGCTATTAACGCTCCATTTGAGAACATTAAGGACCGTAATGACATTCGTTTTGCGGCTCCTAAGGCGTTAACTAATTATGGCGTAAGTGAGCACTTTCCACCAGAGGTCATGAAACAGCGTCGGGAACTAATACCCATTCACAAAGAGGCAAGGAAACGCAATTTGAATTCTTCCTTAAGGAAGGATAAACTGTTTATTTATTAATGGTGAAATTTTTGATAGAAAAAGCACAGGTATTTAGTACCTAATGCGGAAGTCCCTAATTTGGATACGGGTGGTATGGCAAGGGGTGCTGAGGGTGGTTCTAATTAGGATAGACTGAAGTTTCGTTACCGAGGTCAAATATATGAATTATCGCATGGAATATTAACGGTGGCTTAGAAGCGAAGTTAAGAGATCCGATATTCCTTAATTTTCTAAAGAGTTATGATGTTATATTTCTTTCGGAATGTGTGAAGAATAAAACATTTGAATTTGAAACTGATAATTTTACATGTGTATCGGTACCTAGAAAAAAATTAAAAATGTATACAGGGTGGTGGAGCTTATCTTATGGTACGGGACACTTTTAAAGATCATATTTTGATATGCGAAGTCGTAGAAGACACCTTAATTTGGTTGAAATTGAGATCGAGCTTATTTGACATTGCGGAAGATATCTATATGGGAGCAGTATATACCGCCCAATACATCAAACTTTCACCGTTTATATGACTGTGATATTTTCAAAGTACTTGAAGATAATATAAACTCATTTATCCAAAAAAGAAAAGTTTGTCTCATAGGCGATACGAATAGTAGAACAAGTGACAAAGATGATTTCGTTTGTGACGATAACATACACCCATCTATTAGTGATGTTTTCGGCTATCTCTTCACGAAGGGGCACTGAATTACCAAAACGCATTAACCTGGACAATACTTTAAACGATTATGGATCAAAGCTTATACAATTATGTAAATCAACCGGTATGCGTATTATGAATGGCCGTTACCAACGTGGATTTTCAAATGACTTTACGTTTTGTGGACCTAGATCTCTCTCAGTCTTGGACTATTTCATATCTGAACCTGAATTGTTTCCCTACGTAAATAACTTTATTGTTTCGAATTTTACTCAGCATTCTGATCAAGCAAGTTTACATTTGGAGCTGATCGTAAAGCATTCGAATGTCAGTTCTGATGAAAATTATGAAGAAAAACCGGGAAGTCTCGGTAGAAAGTGTTATCGATGGCAGGACCAGTACAGCGCTACACGTAAAGAGTCAATTCTTCGAGGTGAAACCCGTTAGAGAAGATATCCGTCATGTTCAGCCTTCTTGTTTTTCCAATACCGTGAACAGGTTTGATAAACCGTGGTTCAACGATGAATGCAAACGATTTCACAAAGTCTATTTGGATCTCTTAGAATTTGTAATGCTAATAAAAGCAAGGATAACCATTCAAAGCTTATAAGTGATAAAAATAAGTATAAATGTATGAAAATAGTTTGAAGCGACAATACAAACAAGAAGAAGGAAATATGCTCTCGCAGTTAAAGGTCGTTAATCCGAAATTATTCTATCGAAAATTCTCATTGTCATAAAAAGAGAGTGCAACCGAAGGTTCAGCACGGGACTTCTTTAACCATTTTAAACGATTAGCTTCAAATCTAGATTTGAGCTCAAATAGCGTTGATTTAGATGTTACATATAGCGAGGAATCTATTTTTGGGGAGAATTGAACGTAGAGATCTCTGTTTATGAAATTGACAAAGCAATAAGGCACCTAAAATGGAATTAAAGTCACGGTATTGATGGATTCTTGATGGACTATTGGGTAAAAGAAACGAATATGTTGTTTTATTGACTATTCCAAAGCTTTCGACGTTGTTGACCGCTTAAATCTATGGCATAAACTGTCAAGACTTGGGATTAAAGGAAAGCTTCTGAAAGTAATTTAAGCTATCTATACACATGTAAAAACTTGTGTTTTGGTGAAAAATGTATATACAGATTTTTTTTTGAAAATAATATTGGGCTAATGCAAGGGGAAGTATTGTCACATATTTTGTTCTCAATGTACGTAAATGATTGTGAGATGGAATTTTTAAAGAATTGTTGCAACCATGTTGAACTAAAGGACTTATCTCTATTTTTACTTATGTACGCAGATGATACGGTAATTTTTTCAGAAAGTGTGTAGGGTTACAAGAAATGTTAAATTCACTGTATACTTATACAAATACATGGAGGTTATCTGTAAATACAGATAAGACAAAAGTTGTAATTTTTAGAAAAGTTGGAATAGTAAAGGACTGCGAACAGTGGTTTTTTTGGTGGAATAAAGATAGAAATTGTTGACAAGTTTACATATCTTGGTGTTTTGTTAAATTTTAATGGTAAATTTAGTGTTACTCAAAAGCATACCGCTGAACAGGGTAAAAAATGAATGTTTGCTCTTCTGAAAAATGTTACCAATTTTGCATTTAATCATAAAACACTGTTGTCACTTTTTGATACATATGTTAGCAGTGTTCTCAGTTATGGATGCGAGGTATGGGGCTTCCATAATGCCGCTGACATAGAGAAGGTACGTCTAGATTTTTGTAAGAGGATTTTAGGTGAAAAAACAAGCACGCCAAATGTTATGGTGTATTATGAATTGGGTAGATACCCTATGAGAATGTATAGAAAACTACGATAATTTTATCTTTATTTGTCCTTTATATAAGAATTTACGTTGTCAATTGATTAAACCATATTATTGGACAAAGCCATCTGTATGTAAACTTGTGCAATTACTTAATACTAATAGTATCGGGGAATTGTGTAACCTCGGTAAATACATATATAGAGCCTTTAAATTGAGAGACAGTGTTATTTAGAAAAAATTGCATCAATGTTTTTCTGTGTAATTGAGATCTTTGGTCCATTGCTTATATTTTGTCTTGCCTTTTAATTTTTTTATTGTCATACATAAATCGTCCGCATCTTGTGTCTTAATTTGTCTGTACCTATATTTTGTAAAACATTTGGTAATAAAGAATATATAATTTAGCTAGCTGTTGTTTGCGCTGTTAAATTCACTATTTTCATATGTACAATAGCTCCAAAGTTTCTGACTGTTGATAATAATGTCAGTATTGATATCACTTGTGTTGTTTGTTTATGTTTGACTTTTCAGTTTTTATTTTCAAGCCATACAGTACAAATTTGACCAATTGATCTAGCTCTTACTTTTCTGCAAGACCGTCAATGTCGCAGTCAAAACGCTAGTTTGTGCTTCTTCTGCCTTCATTGACGAATCTTGATTATTCTTCGGTGTTATTTTCATACCATCAGACATTATTTTCTAAAAGAAGTAGTGAACAGCAAAGTTGAAAACAGACATCATTTTCTGACTGAAATTAACCAGTGCCCAATGCCCAATGCATGCTGCCGTTAAAGTACACTGTACTAGAAAGCCTTGTCAAACAATCTTTCTATTACTTTGATCAAGGCGGCATTGATATTCTGTCTGCTTCATAATCGACCTAAAAGCAGCAGTTTGGTACATGATTTCAAAAAGACATAACCTTGAATAAGAATATTCATACGCTCAAGGGAGCAGTGAAATGAAATTCGCTCCACAAAAGAATAAGAAAAAATTTAAATATAACATTTATAACCGGACTTAAAGGGATGCTGTTAGTGTTGTTCAGATTCTGTGACTATAAAGTGATGTGAAGTTAAAAACATTAATGACTTTTTGTGACTTTTGTGACTTCAATTTTGATTTTTCCTTGGAATTCAACCACTAATGGAGGACATGAACACATCTCACAGGTATTGTTTACATTACTGAGATTACTGAATACTGAAGGTACACATTTTACGTATATATCGAGAACAAAACATTGATGTCAACAAACACCCCCATATCACAAAAAGAATATTATTACGTACTAGTAACCCTACTCCTCCTGAACGTGAAGAGCTAAAAAGGTCTAGAGTAGACATGTTAGAAACGAATGATCTCAGTGACTCAGTCCATGAAATGGTGAATTCTGTTGTCCATCAACTAGTTACGATTTCCGATGACGATATACAAAAAATAGCAGACGCAGTGAAAAGCACCATTCTATCCGACATTACAGCCCTTATTCACTCATATACCCAACCTCTAGTAGAGAAAATAGAAATATTAAAAGATGAAAATAGAAAACTTCGAGAGGACCTGGACTCAGTCGAACAATACGGGCGTAGAAGTCTTATCAGAATATCTGGCATCCGTGAATCTGTAAGACTCTGTAAGACATAATTCTATCCTGATTAAAATATATCCGGTGGATAGTTTTTAATATTAAATTTTTTCCATGGGACTATATCTCACAATTAAATACTTTCCAGTCCTGTGAGATTTTCTCCACTGTTTAATTGTGTTAAGAACAATAGAAAGACCTAGAGACATTCCAAAGTTCAAAGTGGACACTATTTGATGGTATTAAATAATACCCTTAATCATGTTAATAAACAAGTTTACACTGACATGTGAACAGTGTTCAGATGTAAAATATAAAACCATGTTACATGTAGCTTTTCATAATTCATCAAAATGGAAGAGGATGTAATATTTTATATTTAATAATGAAATATTATTCTGGATAATATTTGATAATAAAATATTATCCTGAATAATATATAATGCTAAATATTATCTTGGAAAATATTGTATAATGAAATATTATCCTAGTATCTAATTACCCAAGTCAGATTATAAAGGAAAGAATTTAATAGAGGTGGAAAACATTTAATATAACAAAATTTCCCTGGAAAGAAATTAGTATTAAAAGTTTTCCATGGATATTATTTGATAGTGGATACTATTAAATGTTACAAATCCACTGACAAGACCGAAACGGCTGGTATAGTAAGGTCAATCATCTCAGAAATACCCATTGGGTAGGGAAGCGTGTAGTCAACCAAGCTCGTAGCTCACAACCAAGGCAAATTATCGTCCGTTTGTCTGAGCCAATGTTAAATTTCGTATATTGAAATGTAGGAAAAACTTGAAAACCTCAAAACAATTTAGTTCGGTTTATATAAACGAGGATCTTACTATGTTAAGGAATAAACTGTTTTACCACGTTGGAAAACTACACAAAAGAAAAAAGATAAAATGTATCTTATATGAATGAAGCACAACTTCTGTTTAGACCTCCCAATACACAATCATGTCTATTTAGCTCTATTGGTGTACAGTTGTCTAGTTAAAAACTAATAATAATAAATAAATAACAATTTAAATAACAAATACAAGCTTACAACTAGGACCCATATCAATTCGAAAAAAAAAAGAAATAATATTTATGAACTTAGAAGAATAGGCTTTTATGTTCTCCGTTACTTAATTAAAAATCCCATTTCTCATAATTCACATGAAATCCCAATCCACTTTCATTATGACACATATTATCTGTATCATATGTTTCTCAATTGTACTTGTATCACCTATTTTTCCATTTTTTTTCATGCACTTTGCACAATACACTGATGAATAGGATGAGTTATGAACTGGTCAGACGTTCACGGGTTAAACTAGAAACACCCCGAGTATTACATAATGGGTGTGGATATTCTTAGCTACCGTGAGAAGATTGGCCGTTTTTATTACAGGTCTTGTATTGTCAAAAGGAATAAACGATTATCATTAATATACCTTGTTTGCATTGCACTGTATATAAAATATGGTAGTAACGCACTCTATGTATTTATTATATTGCACTTTATATTTAGAAATGTATTGTATGATGTTGTTGACAATCATTACTCCTTCGACAAATGTAAAACCAATTCTGATAACAATCCATTACAAGCATATAAAGCTAACATTTTGTATTGTCTGAAAATAATTTGTATTTTGTTGTTGATATCAGGAATCGAACCAAATCCTGGACCAGAATTAACCGTATCTACGAACAGCTCTTTATCTAGCTATAGCGTTAATCATTGCATCTCATTTGTACACTTAAACGTCCAAAGTATTGTTCCTAAGCTTGAACTTATTGCGGCTGAATTCTGCAATCATGAAATTCTATAGTTCACTGAGGGCTGGCTATCCCCTGCAATTAATGAATCCGACATAACGCTAACATGGTATAAACCTCCGTTTCGTAGAGACCGGGTGGGTAGAATTGGTGGTGATGTGATTGTTTATGTTAAAGATAATGTGAACTGTTGCATTCGACATGACTTACAGGTCGGTAATGTTGAATGGTTATGGGTTGAAATTAAATTTAAGTATAAGAAATATTTATATGGAACCTTTTATATTCCGCGGATAGTAATGTCCATGTTTGGGAGGAGGTTGAACAATCACTTGATTTAGCTTCCTCAACTAATCTGGACATTATTGTGACTGGGGACTTCAATGTTAATCAAATAGGGGTGACTCTGACTACAGAATAGGTATGATAAAAACTCAGTTTAGTCTTCATCAACTTATCTCTGAGCCGACATATATTACAGAGCACAGCTCTTCATTACTTGATCTCATATTAGTAAACAATACAAGAATTGTTTTGACATCATACTTTGGTCCTCCACTACTTGATCAAGTCCGGTACCATCTACCCGTAGAAGGTATCCTCGATCAGCCTTCCAAGCCATGTAAATCATTCAAACGTAAAATCTTTGTATACGAAAAAGGAAATTATGAATCGTACCGAAATCAACTTTCAAACTTCGAATGGAATGTCCTATTTGTTTCAAATGACGTCGACGACATAGCATCAGTTATTACTGAGATAATCTTGGAAAAGCCTCACCAAAATATACCTAATCGTACCGTTACTATTAGGAAAAACGATCCTCCTTGGCTAACCACTGAGATTAGGAAAAGTATTCGACAGAAAAATCAATCACATAAGAAGGCAAAGAGAACTAACTCTGTTGGAGACTGGGCCAAGTTTCGAACTATTAGAAATAAGGTGTACGAAACTTGTTCTAGGCTCCAAGAATGTTTTTTCTCAAAGATCGCTTCCAATATTTCAACTGAAGTCAGGGGAGGTAAACAGTATTGGAAACTGATAAAATTACTTTTAAACTGCGACACTATTAACAATCGCAGTGTTCCCCCCTTACAGACTGATAATGAGTTGATTTTTGACGACAAGCAAAAGCCCGAAATAAATACTTTTGTATACAATCAGACCTAAACGACACTAACCATCCCACCCCGGACATACCAGACACCCAAACAGACGGACTTGCTTGCATCGACATTACAGAAAACGAGGTTGAGGACATAATTAATTCCTTAGACACATCTAAAGCATCTGGTCCAGATTGCACAAGTCCACGACTCCTAAAAGAAGCCTCTACTATACGAAAGTTTCCTTTGTGTAAACTGTTTAATGTCTCATTGGCATATATCCAACTACATGGAAAAATTCCAATGTAAAACCCGTTTTCAAAAAAGACTCGCTGAGTGACTATAGAAATTATAGACCTATTTCACTTATTAGTGTAATTGGTTAAGTCATGGAAAGATGTATTTACAAACATATCCACAATTATCAACGTATTAACCAAACTATCACACCAAATAAGTTTGGTTTTACTACAGGGGATTCTTCTATAAATCAACTTCTAAAAACCACGAACGACTTTGGAAAAGCATTAGATGATGGAAAAGAAGTAAAGGTTGTATTTTGTGATATCAGTAAAGCATTTGATAGAGTATGGCATCGGGGATTATTATGTAAACTAGAGGTATCTGGTATCAAAGGCACTTTATTAAAATGGATTGATAATTATTTATCGGGAAGGAAATTAAGGGTAGTAATAAATAGTTCATCATCGGACTGGGCTATTGTTAAAGCTAGTGTTCCTCAAGGGTCTATCCTGGGGTCTCTTCTTTTATTATCTTTATTAACGATATTGTAACTGATATTCAGTCTACTATCAAAGTATTTGCTGACGACACCATTCTTTACTTAATTGTAGATAGTCCAAGTGTGGCAGCGAATGTCTTGAATAGTGATATTGAAAAAATACATACATGGTCTTCTAAATGGTTATTCAGCTTTAACCCTCACAAAACAGAGACAATGACAATAACAAGGAAGCTTCACAAACCAGACCATCCGAAACTTTACATGAATAACGTACTGGTGAATGAAGTATCCAGTCAAAAACATCTTGGAGTGTATATCTCAAATGATGGCACATGGAATAAACATATTGAATTCATAATAGAAAAGGCATATAAAAGTCTAAATGTTTTACGAAAATTTAAATTTATACTCGATCGAAAAACATTGGAAATTATTTATCTAACCTATATACGTACTCTATTAGAATATGCGGATGTAATATGGTATTCTTATGTACAAAATCTTATAGACAAAGTGGAAAGAGTACAGGTTGAGGCCGCCAGAATAGTAACAGGAGCCACCAGATTAGTCTCGCTTGAAAAACTTTTTATTGAGACGGGTTGGTTGGAACTCAGTGAGCGAAGAAAATCTAAGACTGACTTACTTTTATAAAATGGAAAAAAATCGTTTGACCCCTCCATACCTTTCTGACCTAATACCGGACTCACTAAGTGATATCCACTGCCACAACACAAGGAATAGATCCACCATTCCACCTGTTCGAACTAGAACAGCACTCTATACAAACTATTTTGTGCCTTTAACTGTACGGTCTTGGAATTTGATACCTGAATGCACGAAGCTAAGTGCGTCGGTTTCATTCTTCAAGACTGCACAGATGAAGGCCCAACAAAAACCACAATATTATTTTGTCCGGAAGGGAATAGCACAGATACTTCATTATAAATGGAGTGTAGCTCCCTAATACGAGACTTGTACGGTAAAGATATAGTTGATTCGCCGCTTTGTCATTGTGGAGAAGTTGAGACAACAATCCACTACCTATTACACTGCCCACTTTTCAATCAACAACGCCAACATCATCTTAGCAACATTGTCACCCGTTCAGACACTATTTTATGGCTCACATTACCTCTCATACGAAGAAAATCTATTTTTGACAATTCAAGAATATAGACTTTGTACAAAGCGATATGACCTCATCTCTGCACTAAAAAACTCATCAGTGTTTTCCTGTATCCACAATTTTATTTTATATATCACTTTTGTTATAAAATATACAAGTTTATTTGCTTATGTTGTAAATAGTTTTGATCCTTTGAGTATTATTAATGTAACTGTAATATCTATAGGAAACGGATTAATATAAGTCTGTGACTTGTTTCCGGATCCTAACATTGTATACGATCTATTAACTATGTTCAGTACCACGAATAAAAAAATAGGTGACTAACCTTGTTACAGAGTACTCAACGATTGATAACGATAACAGAACTTTTATGTATACTAATATTTAGAGTTTCCGGCTAACTTTAAACACCTCTGTAGAAAAACCATAACGTTAGACGAAGCCAGTGTACCCTGTGAAACAGACCTCCGTCGTGAAAATTGGTATCAGTGGGCATGAAGGTTGTAGTCAATAACAATTAAGTCTTACCCAAACTCAAGACCTATAATACTAGTACATTTTGAAAGTATTTAGACAAGATCACTACCTCATTATTTTGTCCTAAAACATTTTCTTAGACAATATCTTCAGTTATAACATTTAAACGTTACTTAAATATACGTTTTGATGCGTTCTTTATGTTATTGATTGCTTTTAGTAGATGTTCGTTTTTTGCTTTGGATATGTAAAATAACAAACTGCATCTGTTTCATAACAGGGTTAGAAATTCGTTTCTCTTATTAAAATTAATATAGGTTTGGTCGTAGGGTTATTTTGAATCCACAGCTGTTTGACAACAGGAAGATGTATTAATTGACAGAACGGTGTCAAGTTACATTAAACAAAATAATAGCGTGATGAACCATAATATTGGGGGAGGTGGCGGATTTATTGATATCACCTCTGCGATAATTTGCATTCTTGTCAACTTTTTCATAAACGTTGTTGTGTTGCATACAAAAAGTGGACGTAGTCAAATAAAACTTAATTAGTAATATTAACATGTGTTGCCTTCGGGGAACATGACCTTAGTTGCCAAGTCTTCACATCGATAAATAAATGAGTATTGTTAGCATGATTATAACGAAGATACTTGATATCCTTATCTTTTTACAGTACTACCATTAGAAAACGGTGCCTGAGGTTAAACACACTGGCTGTCAGATTTATTCCATTAAAACTTTATACAAGGATAAAACAGTACAGCAAAAAAAAATACCTGTTTTCAGAATTCCGTTCTTTTCAATTTAATCACTTATATACTTGGGCATTTCCATGAAATCGTTTTCTTTAGAAAAAATTACAAAATGTATTGGGTAGGCATTACATATTTAAATTAAAGGTTCGTAGGTAACTGGTGCTTTAACTGGCAGAACATTTTTCAGTGCCATCGAACGCGTTAGAAAGTTGAATATTATACTGATATAGCACCACAGACCCATTATACTGATATACCGCCACAGACCCATTATACTGATATACCGCCACAGACCCACTATACTGATATACCACTACAGACCCACTATACTGATATACCTCCACAGCCCCATTATACTGATATACCACCATAGCCGCATTATACTGATATACCGCCACAGACCCATTATACTGATATACCACCACAGACCCACTATACTGATATACCACCACAGACCCATTATACTGATATACCACTACAGACCCATTATACTGATATACCGCTACAGACCCATTATACTGATATACCACCACAGACCCATTATACTGATATACCACTACAGACCCATTATACTGATATACCACTACAGACCCATTATACTGATATACCACTACAGACCCATTATACTGATATACCACTACAGACCCATTATACTGATATACCACCACAGACCCATTATACTGATATACCACTACAGACCCATTATACTGATATACCGCCACAGACCCATTATACTGATATACCACCACAGACCCATTATACTGATATACCGCCACAGACCCATTATACTGATATACCGCCACAGACCCATTATACTGATATACCACTACAGACCCATTATACTGATATACCACCACAGACCCATTATACTGATATACCGCCACAGACCCATTATACTGATATACCACCATAGCCGCATTATACTGATATACCGCCACAGACCCATTATACTGATATACCACTACAGACCCATTATACTGATATACCGCCACAGACCCATTATACTGATATACCGCCACAGACCCATTATACTGATATACCACTACAGACCCATTATACTGATATACCGCCACAGACCCATTATACTGATATACCACCACAGACCCATTATACTGATATACCACTACAGACCCATTATACTGATATACCGCCACAGACCCATTATACTGATATACCACTACAGACCCATTATACTGATATACCACCACAGACCCATTATACTGATATACCACTACAGACCCATTATACTGATATACCACTACAGACCCATTATACTGATATACCACTACAGACCCATTATACTGATATACCACTACAGACCCATTATACTGATATACCACCACAGCCCCATTATACTGATATACCACCACAGCCCCATTATACTGATATACCACCACAGCCGCATTATACTGATATACCGCCACAGACCCATTATACTGATATACCGCCACAGACCCATTATACTGATATACCACTACAGACCCATTATACTGATATACCACCACAGACCCATTATACTGATATACCACCATAGCCGCATTATACTGATATACCGCCACAGACCCACTATACTGATATACCACCATAGCCGCATTATACTGATATACCGCCACAGACCCATTATACTGATATACCGCCACAGCCCCATTATACTGATATACCGCCACAAACCCATTAGACATGTACGACGTCAAAAACATCTTCCGTCACATGACTTACAATATGGCCGACATCGAGAAACGCTTAAAATTTGGAATGATGCTGTCCTATAAAGTTAATTTAGAATTACTAGTAAAAATGAATTATTATTATTATTTATCAAGTAACCTTGACACATAAACTTATTAAGGGAATATATAATGTCTCTTAAAATATCATAAAGAGTTAATTCCACCCTTATTCCAATATTACATAAACATGATGATAATTATTGTTAGTTTTACAGTCCATACGCAAATAAAATTTATAAATCTGTGTCTTTGTCTTTATTGCCAGTTGTCCGTCTATGTTTCTTGTCCTGGATATTACAATATTTTAATTTTTTCTGAAATTGATGGGATTTTGATCACAGTTAATTTATTGTTGCAAATGCTGTGTTATAAGCTGTTTGGACAAAAAGGATTTCAACATGTAGCAAATTTGTCAACCTTAATCACGTTAGATTTGTTATTATAAATCCGACTTAGTACTGGATATTTTTGCTCCTGAATTGCACTAATTTATGTTCGGTAAACAAATGCTGTAATGCATTTTCTTACCTACTTTAACTTTACATTAGTGTAGTTCTGTAATCAATTTCATCAATAGGATTAAAGTTTCATTAGATGCTTACATTTCCTAAAAACACTTTTCCAATTATAAGCGAGTTCGTCTCGTCCAGATTTTAAATTTTCTGTTAATTTGCAGATGCGTTATATTTTTCATGCTTTCGCTTTTGAATCTTCTTGCGAGTGACTCATACTTTGTTGTTTTTAGGTATAAATGTACTAATACAGAACGCTATGGGCGCGGCTTTTTTCATGCATGAGCACAAGTTAAAGCAAACGTGATTAGTCAATAATAATTGTTGTAATAAATATATTTGGAAAAAAATCCAATCTTTGGTACAAAAATACACAATGAAAGCTTTTTTATTGCATTTTAGAGGATGAAATAGATTTTTTAATACGTCGGGAACCTCTTGGAAATTTGAAAAATAAGCCCCCGACCCTTTTTGACTCGCATTTTTCAGTAAGAAAAGCAATGCGAACCTATATTTTTAATAACACTAAACGAACCATCTATCATTTAACAAAGGTATTATGTCTTAATTTGACATTAAATTAACTTTTTGTTTCAACGAAATAGTAATCGACTACGGGTACCCCATATGGAAAATTGCATTGAAAGGCCAATAGTTCTATACTTGATGGAAGATTTTTTTTTGGCTTTTAAATAAGGGTTTTTAGCAGGAATAAACAAATGTACAGTTTGCAATATCCGACTGTGTTGATTGTCATGGATTGATATATTACCAGTATTTACAAACGTACACAAGAAAGCACTGGGGTTAGTTCCTAGATGCATCATATTCAATAATATACCGGTAGTTGATGTAGACCTGTTCGCGAAAATGTCGCTCTTCGGAAATTTCCGGCAATTTCCGTGTTTCTCTGTTTAAGTTTTATGCCACTTGCCCTTTAAAACAGTTTGATTCCCATTATCTTGCATATTTTCCTCTTTTTTCCATCGTAACCGATTCGTGATCGCTCAGCATTTCTTCAAATGGCTTCGAACGGCGGTCGGACTATTATGATTGCTACCGCCCGTAATCATGTGGGGTTTTCATCCCTAACTTAGCTCTGCTTATTTGTTGGCCAATCGGCAGCTATCCCCCTATTTAGCAGCCAATCAAGACACAGCGTTGGCGGTAAATAAATTGCAAATGTCACTTTTATTTCACAGTTATTTAAATACAGCTAGGTAACACAACACTATTCAAAAATTCTATCAAACAAAAATCCAATTGCGAAAAATTCAACTCAAGACTTACCAAAAAATCTATATGTAACTAACGAAGGTACCAGAACACTGGTAAAATACAGAAAAAACCATGGATCGACAACAATCCCTCATAAAGGTTTCTAAACCGTTGGAACGACTCTTGTAGTTCCAACGGTTTAGAAACCTTTATGAGGGATTGTTGTCGATCCATGGTTTTTTCTGTATTTTACGGGTAACATACCTGTCGCCTTAGGCTGTGTATCAACGTATTAAATAAATTGACAGGGTAATATACTAAATTATTACCTGATACCTTATATAAATGTAATTTGGTATTTTTTACTGTTTTCTGAAATTATAAAAACGTCAATGTTCGCGAACTGTTGACTGGTCAATAGTTTTGACTGTTTCCCTCGCGTGCTCTGGCGTCATTTTGTCAGTTTAAAATAGCAAAATGACTGTTTCCTTAATTTCTTTTGGACGAAATAACAGAGAAAAACAATACGAAAACATACAGACATATAAAATGTTGGCGGTGTGACATAGTTAAAAGATTGTTAAATCGTGAGAAAAGTTTAATTATTAACATATTTGCAAAGCTATTTTCTTGTTCCTTTTTTCTGCACGTACTGTTAAAACAGTAATTAATCAGGTAATAAAACAGTTATTTCATAAGTGATTTGGGAACAGTCAAACAGTTGTCCCTCGGTGTCAGGGATAGTGTTTTGAACTGTTGCCCTCGGCCTACGGCCTTGGGCAACAGTTCAAAACACTATTGCGTACACCTCGGGCCAACAGTTTGACTGTTCCCAAATCACATATGAAATAACTGTATAATGTTAGTTGGCTTAAATGAATCCTTTACAGTTCAGTGAATATAAATTCGAAATTTACTCAGAGTTATCATTTATAAAGGGGATAAGTATAAAATGTTCCGAATAAAAAATAAACGAAGTCCTTGAGATTTACCAATGAAAACATTTAATTATAAATTTGTTACAAAAATCCGTTTAAGTGCACGAGCTAGAAATCCACTTCCGGTTTAAACATGGAACAAGTCTGGTAAAAAATAGTGAAATTTTATACTTTTACTAATTAATGAACACACCTTAGCCCTTTAAATTCGTAAGAATCGTAAAGGTGAGATGTTCGCGAAATTCTGGTAAAATTTAAGTGAAAAATATGCCATCTATTCTTCAGAACATAAAATATTATCATGTGTCGAACCTATCATACAATAGAAAACTAAATGAAATTTCAAATACAGCAACGACGAATGCGTTGTAGAATAAGCAGACACGTATTTAGGCCGGGCGTGGAGGGCGTGCATGCGTCTCCACTTAATTAACCAAAGCATGGGTAATAAAAAAATGCTTTAGGTCGACCATTGGTTTCCAAATACAGCTGACTGGGATCCCTAGCCGAATCATTTCCTCACTCCTCCACACATGAAGTCAACATAATCACTCCGTGAAATCAAATTATACTATAAATATATTTACACATAGTTATAAGATAAACAACCTAGAACATATAATTTTAAAACATAAAGCTTGGGACAAATAGTCAGTAATATTTTTAGGTTTGTATCGTCAGTTATTTGTGTTTGTGACAAGGCAAAATGTCCTTTGTTTCATCCAAATTCTTCATATAATTCATTATTTGTAAACTTCTCTCGTCTCAATATAACCGAAACCGAAATACTGTTTGCTTGACATTGTGTAATTATTCAATTAATAAATTACAGTTTTGTAGATGGTTTGATTGGGTTCAATCAACTGTCTGCGACATTTCAGGTTGTATAGTTTTTATTTTGGCAGGAATCCGGAATACTCGTGGAGAACCCCGACTATTTTTGTAGATATAGCACTGTTCGAGCATATGTGTAATATAGGGGTACACGGATATACAGGTTATAATTTAATATGTACGAAATTTTTTATTAATCACACAAATAAAAGTCCGCCGCTTTGAACATATGCACCAGGTATTTGTTGAAGTTAATCGCTTATTATGCAAAATACTTACTTTTTTATGTGACAACAACAAAATAACACAATTGTGTCAATAAATTCGGATTTCATATCCATTTGGATACTGATTAGAGGGACATCCTTAGTCAATCCAAGCCAGGTGTTGGAATGAAATTTCAGGTAAATATTGTAAGTTAAGTCATCCAAAAATCATGCAAGGTGTGCTAGATGTGTAACACTCTCACCAATCAAGTGTTTTGTTTGTTTGTTTGAATGGTGTTTAACGCCACTTGCAGCAAATTCAGCTATATGATGGTGTTTAGTTTTTATCAGGAGAGGAAGTCGGAGTACCCTCGACGATCGGAAGGAAAACTAGCAATCATTGTCAATTAAGATTGGAGTCGGGTACACCCTCCCCGCAGTAAGGCTCGAACCTGCACCTGAGTTAATGTCTGCATAACACTGAATATTATAAAAAGTCAACAATTGTTAAAACAATAGGACTATATGGTTTATAAATTCTGGACACGCGCTTTACTTCATAATAAAACCATATAATAAATGCTCCCTAGAACCGACTTAAGCAGAAATATTGGTTAATGTAGATAACGATCTTACCTATTAATGCAGAGTCTATATAACGAGAAAAGAAATTTGACAAATATTGTCATACTATGCCGACATTAAATATTAAAAGAATAAAGTATATATTTTATCTTAACTTTGATTTAATACGCTGGTACGTTTTGAAAATTTCAAGCGGAAGTAGCTGGCCCTCTCTAAACACGTTATCCATTATCGTCAGCGGTCAGGTATTTTGGCAACCCCATACAAGTTTTAACTATATACCCGCCACCGTGGAATGCTAAGCAGCTCCATAGGTTGTACCGGGAATTCTTACCAGTACTAAGTTATGACAATTGATTAACAAAGATAAGTTGTAATCATTCCATTTCTAACTTTTCTAGACAAATAAAGAGTAGTTTGTTTAGATTGTGTTTACTATTTTGTTACCAGATATTTTACAAGTTAATCCATTCAACATCTTTATCCGCTATCTGGGACGTTCTGGGTAGGTATATATATTAAAACCTCGGAATCCTTTCAATTACCCGTCTCTGTGGATTGAGCCACGAAAAGCGTCCCTGAATCCAATACCGAATTTTTGTTAAAAGGTTTAAATTGGTATACAACATATAATTTTCCTATGTTTGCTAAACATAACTTTCTGATGATTAAACTATATATTTAATCAAAAATCAATTGTATACTATATAAAATAAAGTCACTTATCGTGATCAAAATTACATTATTGATACAGTACGCGTGTGTAACAAGTATACCTTTATATATTTTTTTCAACGGTCATCGCATATATATAGTCAACTATTCATTCAAATAACAATACTCTCAAAGTAACTTAATAGTTCAGGTTAGTGTCGAACGCTATACGACCATCAGCAAACAGCTGCATATTTGTTACCAACTTAAACGCCAATATTTTAGCAAAACAGAGTTGTAGTATTAAAATTTCGAAGTTAGTTAAGATAGCCAACTTACAAATCATTTTAAATTGGAAATATGATTAGAAACCAACATATTATTCACCGTGGATTTGTTACAGATCTGCAAAATCGGGATAAGATCCAATTTCCCAGTGTGTATCGACACAACACTACAATTCCAGATGCTCCGGCCTTTCGCAGTGTGTCTGCGCAGAAGTTACAACAGATAGTTGCTCGTTTAAGCACTCCTAATACACCATCATCAAGGCATGGATCAGAACATCAGTGTCGTCCACCAGTAAACTCAATTAATCGCTTCACTATTCTGCGGTTAAACCAACCAACCGTATCTAGTTACATCCGGTTTCAGCTACGTGCAGGAAATGAGTGGAAACAACATGTTCATGATATAAGGAAAGCTTGTGATAAACATAACAAACATCCTCGGAAAGGATATCTTCCAGCCATGTACAGGAATTGGATGTCCATAGAAGGTGTTAAAATAGAATGAAAAGTAACACGTGTTTTGTAAGATATACTTAAAATGTTTCATTCCTTAATATATGTTTGGGCTTTCGCATAGTTAGAGTACATTTTAAAATTGTGTATCAGTAGAAGTCGATGTATATAAAAAGAAAAAAAAAACGCGTCTTAGTTCATTCTGTATTTGAAAAGAACACTGTCATGACTGTAGCTTTTATTTGTTGACCAAAAACTGAGACAAATTATTAAATGCATTGTAAATTATTTATCCATTTTAGTGTCATAATCTAAATTTTGTTTCAAAATATAATTTTGTAGAACGTCAGGGTGCGACAACTTATTTTTTTAAATTTTACTGCGATTGTAGTAGAACAATAATAGTAAGCTAAATTAGTTGTATTACAAGTCTGTGTTTTTAAATGATGATATAGAAAGTACATATTAGTAGGATGCACACTTTTCTCATGTAACTTCTACCTTTGAAGAAATTTTTATTTCAACACCTAACTCCTTCACATTAACGATTTAAATGGTTTCATTAAATACCCTAATTTATAATTGTAGTGATTGCATGATTACATACTTTGTTTACGGAAAAAAGTATGCAACATTGGGTTGGAGCAAAAGGTGTTTTAAAAACGTATGGAGTGTATGATTCTTGGACAGGCTTTCCGTTATTATTGCCTAACTTCCGCCCTAAGAGAGGGCATCCCTATCCTCTACTTTAAAAGGCTCTTTGGATACCACCTCAGCATGGTCCAAGTTGATGTTTTAACAAAACAACCTTTTTAAAAATAACCGCAAAAATAAGCTCAACGTTTCTCCTATGTATTGTACCATTTTTATACCTCGGCACAGGCACTGGAAAGGTATTATGTGATGTCCTCTGTTTAGATATGTATTCAGCCGTTAACCACTCGTTGGTGTCCAGAACATAGAAAACGCGTTCAAAAATTTTGTTTAAACTGGGAACTTCTGTCAAGTATTTTAAGTTTTAAAACTCATGTTCAGGCACCAGCACACACTTATTTGTATTATTCGAATTGAGCCAATTAATATTGTTTTTGGTCAACAGTTGGTTTCCAAATGATCATTTATAACAAGGCAACATGTTTGGTTAAAATGTTGCACAGCTATAAATTGAAGTTTTTAAAAAAAAAATTCAAACTTTGGTAGTTTTCAAACGATAACTTAAAAAATGAATATTGTTAAAACTTTGTAAATCTCAGAGTAACTATGAATTGAAGATTAATTTAATTTCTCAGCAGAATCCCAGCTAATTGAGTTAAGCCAATTAAAAAAAATGTGACAACAATTTTGCAGTTGTCAGATACCTAAGTTGACAAATTGTATTGTTAGATGGGGTGTTATTATGCTCAGCTGCTCTGTACTTCAACAAATGTGTTCATGAATATGTGGCGGGTTGTGATTTAATGTCTCATACGAGGCCCTCCTATCTATATTTTTTTCTAAGACAGCTCAGAATCATCAAAGACAGCAGAGGTGGAAGTCACTGCCAATTTTGGAGTAACTAGTTGTCTTGTTGGCCGTGTCCTGATAATCATTTCTTTCTATTACAATATAGTCTGACTCTTACAGTTTTAAGGTTGCTATGGTGCAAGAATTGGCAATTTTGTCAAAAATCCTAATTTAAAGGGAGCCATCACACAGCTTCTGATTTCTTTGGAAACTTGATGTGATGATCACTTTGCGCTATGGGTCTTTTTCTTTACCTGTTTTATTGATATTTTCAGTCCTATATAATAACGAAATCCACAGATCAAAACTGTCAGATATCTTACGTTTGTTGGTTGTGGAGAATAAAAAAAATAGTTCTTTTTTGGAAAATGTACCGCTATAGATAAAAATATATAACAAGCTGATTTCTGGCTGTACTTATGTTTTCCAGCCTCTATCTATTACAATCTTTGATTCTGTTTATCATATGCATATATATGTTTTGTTAACTTCTCTCTTTACCAAAAACAAATTTAATATTGCCTATACACATTCCAATCAACTGTTCTACCCCCAGACACGTTTGAGCAATTAAATGTACGATCTATATAACATAACATAATTATATATCATTATATAACCAAGGACAAGTATGATACATTTTAAATAACGCATTTAAAAAAATGTGAAATGACCCACAAAATGTCAATTAAACGAGACAGTTATAGTTTGACTAATCTGGTTATAACAACATCACAATAATGTGTGACGTGTCGCAGATCTGATATAGGCATTTAATAGCAGTGGTTTGTAATTACAAAGTAGTAATATAAGGAACTTACATGGTTTCAATAAAGTGATGTGTCGTAAACTTGAAATTCTACCAAAACTTAGTAGGAAGGAGAGGTATGCGTTAATAAAAGAAAGTTTAGAAGAGGAGGAAATAAATGGCATTGATTATGTTGACAAACCGTCCGTTTTTAGGACAGTTTCGCTCACTGAAGCGATTGAAATAGGCAATCGATTGAGCAAGCCACATGTTCGACTAGAGGCAGTTCGCACTGTAAGGCCGTTAAGGCCCAAGAACAGAGAATTAGCAAACAAGCAAAATATATTTACAGAAAATCAAAGTGAAGAGAAAAGGTTAATCTCGTTCATGGATCAGAGAATGCATGTCAAACGAGTAACCGAGCCAACCGTGTCCAGTTACATCAGACTTCAGCTGTTTAGGGAGGGAGGATTGAATGGTAGCAAATTAATGAATACTTGTGAACGTTTAGTTCTGCAGCCATCTCAGAGATATTTTCCGTCAGCTTATACAAAATGGTTTAGAGTGAAAACCTTTAATGGAATAACTATTGACTTAAATTCGAATAATTTTATCCGAAACAGCAGGCTAACTGTGTCTACATGATAACAGTTTGAATTTTGTATAATTATTATAGTGATTAAGTTAGTGTTTTTAAATAACTTAAACTTGGTGGTAAATACATTTTAAATTGATACTAACCATTACATTGTTTATTTACATTTAAACTGATTAACACATTGCTATTACTTCCTATTTGTTATCATGTTTTGCTATGCACGAAGAGCGAGAACAAGCTGACACACACACGTCCAGCAATCTATTGTTTAGCTATGCTCGAAGAACGAGAACAAGCTGACACACACACATCCAGCAATCTATCGTTTAGCTATGTTTGAAGAACGAGAACAAGCTGACACACACACACGTCCTGCAATCTGTTGTTTAGCTATGCTTGAAGAACGAGAACAAGCTGACACACACACACGTCCTGCAATCTATTGTTTAGCTATGCTTGAAGAACGAGAACATGATGACATACAAAAGTCTACCAATCTGTTGTTTGGCTATGCCTAAAGAACGAGAACAAATTGACACACACACGTCCTGCAATCTGTTGTTTAGCTATAATGACAACTATAAATTAGGTATAACAAAAGATAAACCAAAGAATCCGTAGCCTAATGTAATAGACCTTAAACTTAGTTAACGTCAAAAATTTAAAAAAGGAAATAGTTTTTTAACGAATACAAAAATAACCCAAAACATTTCCTAAATCAAATGTAAATGTAGAGAACGAATACTAGTAATTATCCATAGCAAGGCAGAAATATGTACACAAACAGAAGAATGTAAGTTTTTTCTTTTCTTTGGGTAGTTTCAGATTTGTATTTACTTAAATACTGTAAACAATAATCAAAAACTCTGTATTTCGTGTCAACATAAAATTAAATTTTGCTACAGTAAACTCGAACGCCTGTTTAAAACTGAATACTTTATCGTGTATTTAATCATTTTGAAGAATATTTGCGGGATCACACTAATGTTATTTAAATATCAACTGGTGGTTATGTTCAAGGCTTTTCAAATTAATGTTATTCATTCGGGCGATAAGAGGTCACTTAAAATATTTTAAGTTAAATAATGATGTATTTATTATTATAGCCTGATGCTGTATAATTAAAAACAATATACTCCTTATGTATAATTTAAAATCCAGCTAGACACAATTTTGTGATAATAAAAAGGGCAGCACGTAGGTAAACAGCTTTTTGACAAGGATATCCACCTCTCACATAAGGTTGTACAGTTGACATGACACCGTTACTACAGAGTTCATTTATTCTGGACGTAACGTTACAGATTCTGTCGAGTTTGCACGACTACTGTTAAAATGACAGTGCCACGTGTTAAGCTTTGAATTATCGGTTTTGTAAATTTGTGATTATGGATTTTTTTTGGTTTTTGGAATATCTTTATGCGACTGATCTCACTCAGTGCGATGTTTGCATGCTTGTTAATTTTTTTTTGAGGGGGGGGGGATAATATCAGGTTCTGAATTTTTTTTACTTCGTGACTTCCAGTTTTTATTGGTGGAGCCGATGTACCCAGGGAAAGTCCCGACCTTCAAGAGGAAAACTTGCAATCCTTTAAAAATAAGGTTAGGGTTGAACACATCGGCCATCAGTTAGACTCGAACCCTTATCCTTAGTGTAAACAGTCACGCGATCAATATTAGATGACTAATCTCCGTTTTATGTATTCTGCTTTCTTCTGTAAAATTTGTATCAAAGTGTTTGAAATTAAAATATACATTGTATTATTAATATTCTATTTTTTTTTTTATTTTACGTGTCCCACATTCGGAAACAGTTTTCATGTGATTCATATAATAATTTGTATACAGCTGTCGCCGGCGACATAATTTTATAATGTTTAAAAGAAATGTATTTATGTACTAAAATATAATTCTATTAATATAACTATGTTTTTATCTTTTATAGTTTAAATTTCTTTATTATTTTATATATGTTTATATATACTATGAGATAACAGTATAGTTACAAACGTTGGTAGATGTTGTTTTTTTTTTTTTAAATATGCAATTTATAGACGTGTTCATGTCATGAATATTGCTGAATATTTCTTCCTGGACGTTTAGCATCAATCAATCAATCAATCAGTCAATCAACCAGTTTTTAACTGGTCAATAATTATTTCATAGAAAAGAGGGTACAGCTGACGTGGTCTGAAAAAGTTCTGGTGTAATAGTGTTTAAAAACTGTATAAATTATCAAATCACAACTTGTTACGACTTTATATAAACGGCACTTTATAATCTTCTTATAAAGTGCCAAAACTATAGTTAACATTATTCCGGTTTAATGTGTCTTAATTTAAATTAAACATGATTATGATCTTATGGATCATAACTGTCTCCCAAACGACCCCCATGGACACTGGAGTTCAGACATCCCTTCACATCAACTTTATCTAAAAGGAAACCAAGTTTTGTGCAAATCGGAGCATTTTCCACTTTTGTCGGCCATCTTGGATTCAAAATGGCTGCCATAAGAAGTCAACATGTGCGTCATATGGTGCGGTATAACATACTCTACTTATATTCCAATTTTCAGCGAAATTCGTTTACTTTTGGACTTTTAAGGATTTATTTTCATTTTCGAAACGGGCCACCATTTTAAGATGGCCACCATGACCAAATTCATATTTTGATGACCAACATCTGATCTCAACATGGTAATCTATCTTTTTTAAAAACCAAGTTTCGTGTGATTCCGAGCATTTTGCATTTTGGCGGCCATCTTGGATTCAAAATGGCCGCCAAAAAGTTTGACATGTGGGGCATATGGTGCGGTATAACATACCCTACTTATATTCAAATTTTCATCGAAATCAGTTTACTTTTTGATTTTTAAGGATTTATTATCATTTTCAAAATTGCCGCCATTTTCAGATGGCCGCCATGATCAACTTCAAATTTTGATGACTAACATCAGATGGCAACATGGTAATCTACCTAAAAACAAAGATTCGTGCTATTCCGACCATTTTGAATTTTTGGCGGCCATCTTAGATTCAAAATGGCCGCCATAAAAGGTCAACATGTGCGTCATATGGTGCGGTATGAAATACCCTACCTATATTTAAATTTTCAGGGAAATCCGTTAACTTTTGGATTTTAAAGGCTTTTTTTCATTTTTAAAATGGCCGCCATTTCAAGATGGCCGCCAATTTAAAAAAATTAAACCTGAAAGGCACAACTTCAGATCATGACCTATTTTAGTGTGAAGTTTCATGTCGATCCAATTTACGGTCTCCAAGAAAACAGCCAGACAACATTGTGGCGGAAAGTGGAAGAAAACAAAAATAATTAAACATGATTATTGTCTTATGGATCATAACTGGCTTCCAAACGACCCCATGGACACTGGAGTTCAGACATCAATTATCAGCAACTTTATCTACAAGGAAACCAAGTTTCGTGCCAATCGGAGCATTTTCCAATTTTGTCGGCCATTTTGGATTCAAAATGGCCACCATAGAAAGTCCACTTGTGCGACATATGGTTGGATTTAACATACTCTACTTATATTCCAATTTTCATTGAAATTTGTGAAGTTTTGGATTTTTAAGGATTTATTTTCATTTTCAAAATGGCCGCCATTTTAAGATGGCCGCCATGTTCAAATTCAAATTTCGATGACTCACATCTAATCGCAATATGGGTATCTACCTAAAAACCAAGTTTAGTGCGATTCCGATCATTTTGAATTTTTGGCGGCCATCTTGGATTCAAAATGGCCGCCAAAAAAGGTCAACATGTGCGTCATATGGTGCGGTATAACATACCCTACTTATTTTCCATCCTAATCCGTTAACTTTTGGATTTAAAAAAAAAATTTCATTTTTAAAATAGCCGCCATTTCAAGATGGCCGCCAATTTAAAAACTTTCAACCTGAAAGGCATAATTTCATATCATGACCTATTTTTTGTGAAGTTTCATTTGGATCCAATATACTGTCTCCGAGAAAACAGCCGGACAAAATTCAGGCGGAGAGTGGAAGAAAAACAAAATTAAACATGATTATTATTTTATGGATCATAACTGGCTCCCAAACGACCCCCGTTGACACACGAATTCAGACATCCATTCGCAGCAACTTTATCTACCTGGAAACCAAGTTTCGTGCAAATCGTAGCAATTTCCAATTTTGTCGGACATCTTGAATTCAAAATGGCTGCCATAAAAGTCAGCATGTGCGTCAAATGGTGCGGTATACATAATCTACTAGTATATATATATATTCCAATTTTCGTTGAAATCCGTTAACTTTTGGATATTTTAGGGTTTATATTCATTTTCAAAATGGCCGCCATTTTAAGATGGCGGCTATGATCAAATTGAGATTTTGATAACTAACTTCTGATCGCAACATGGTAATCTACCTGAAAAACCAAGTTTCATGCGATTCCGATCATTTTGAAATTTTGGCGGCCATCTTGGATTCAAAATGGCCACCATAAAAAGTCAACATGTAAGCCATATGGTGCGGTATAACATACTCTACTTATATTCCAATTTTCAGCGAAATCCGTTTACTTTTGGACTTTTAAGGATTTATTTTCATTTTCGAAACGGGCCACCATTTTAAGATGGCCGCCATGACCAAATTCATATTTTGATGACCACCATCTGATCGCAACATGGTATCTACCTAAAAACCAAGATTCGTGCGATTCAGACCATTTTGAATTTTTTGCGGTCATCTTTGATTCAAAATGGCCGCCATAAAAGGTCAACATGTGCGTCATATGGTGCGGTATAAAATACCCTACCTATATTTAAATTTACAGGGAAATCCGTTAACTTTTGGATTTTTAAGGCTTTTTTTTCATTTTTAAAATGGCCGCCATTTCAAGATGGCCGCCAATTTAAAAATTTTAAACCTGAAAGGCACAACTTCAGATTATGACCTATTTTTGTGTGAAGTTTCATGTCGATCCAATTTACGGTCTCCGAGAAAACAGCCGGACAAAATTCTGGCGGAAAGTGGAAGAAAAAAAAAATAATCATGATTATGATCTTATGGATCATAACTGGCTTCCAAACGACCCCCATGGACACTGGAGTTCAGACATAAATTCTCAGCAACTTTATCTACCAGGAAACCAAGTTTCGTGCAAATCGGAGCGCTTTTCAATTTTGTCGGCCATCTTGGATTCAAAATGGCCACCATAGAAAGTCCACATGTGCGACATATGGTTGGGTTTAACATACTCTACTTATATTCCAATTTTCATTGAAATCTGTGAAGTTTTGGATTTTTAAGGATTTATTTTCATTTTCAAAATGGCCGCCATGTTCAAATTCAAATTTCGATGACTCACATCTAATCGCAATATGGGTATCTAACTAAAAACCAAGTTTCGTGCGATTCCGATCATTTTGAATTTTTGGCGGCCACCTTGGATTCAAAATGGCCGCCAAAAAAGGTCAACATGCGCATCATATGGTGCGGTATAACATACCCTACTTTTATGCCAATTTTCATCCAAATCCGTAAACTTTTGGATTTAAAAAAAAATTATTTTTAAAATAGCCGCCATTTCAAGATGGCCGCCAATTTAAAAATTTTAAACCTGAAAGGCACAATTTCATATCATGACCCATTTTGGTGTGAAGTTTCATTTGGATCCAATTTACGGTTTCCGAGAAAACAGCCGGAGAAAATTCAGGCGGAGAGTGGAAGAAAAAAAAAAATTAAACAC
Organism: Limnoperna fortunei; assembly: GCA_944474755.1. Lineage (NCBI taxonomy): Eukaryota > Metazoa > Mollusca > Bivalvia > Mytilida > Modiolidae > Limnoperna > Limnoperna fortunei. The sequence goes on from OX104117.1 coordinate 85,665,372, forward strand.
GATTATTATCTTATGGATAATAACTGGCTCCCAAACGACCCCCGTTGACATACGAATTCAGACATCCATTCGCAGCAAATTTTATCTACCTGGAACCCAAGTTTCGTGCAAACCGTAGCAATTTCCAATTTTGTCGGACATCTTGAATTCAAAATGGCTGCCATAAAAATCAACATGTGCGTCATATGGTGCGGTATAACATAATCTACTTATATTCCAATTTTCGTTGAAATCCGTTAACTTTTGGATTTTTTAGGGTTTATATTCAGTTTCAAAATGGCCGCCATTTTAAGATGGCGGCTGTGATCAAATTGAGATTCTGATAACTAACTTCTGATCGCAACATGGGAATCTACCTAAAAACCAAGTTTCATGCGATTCCGATCATTTTGAAATTTCGGTGGCCATCTTGGATTCAAAATGGCCACCATAAAAAGTCAACATGTGTGTCATATGGTGCGGTATAACATACTCTACTTATATTCCAATTTTCGTCGAAATCCGTTAACTTTTGGGTTTTCTAAGGATTTTTTTCATTTTCGATATGGCCGCCATTTCAAGATGGCCGCCAATTTACAAATTTTAAACCTGAAAGGCACTACTTCACATCATGACCTATTTTGTGTGAAGTTTCATGTCGATCCAATTGACGGTCTCCGAGAAGGACAAAATTCAGGCGGAAAGTGGAAGAAAAAAAATAATAAGAAACAGAGCAAAAACAATATGTCTCCCAAACTTTGGGAGCCATAATAAGAAACGGAGCAAAAACAATATGTCTCCCAAACTTTCGTTTGGGAGCCATAATAACAGTATTTTCCTTTAAATATCTGAACAGGAGATAATAATTACATAATCAAGATTATGGCGCGTGACATTTATTTTAAACTAATACGACAGACATGACAGATAATATGGTGAACTGTCAATTCATGTTTTTCTTACGAAGAAAATACGGCGAGGAAACAATAAAACCAAAAATTAACGATTTAACGTCAGTTTTCAAATTAAAGACATTAAATAGCTCATGTTATTTATACTTTTATAATACATGACAATTCTATATCCCATAAGGGACAGACCATTTAACTTGAAGGAGGGGGGCCTTGGTTTTTTGTTTTGGTCAGAAAATCCGCACGGCGCGGATTAAATATTTATAGCTGCGTAGGGAAGATAATGGAACGGGTTATTTATAAATATGTTTATAATCACATGCAAAAAAATAATCTAATATATAAATATCAGTCAGGCTTTCTTCCTAACTGTTCCACTGTCCATCAGTTGTTAGAAATATATAATTGTATTTTAAATTCACTCGAGAAGAAAGAAATAAACTGTTTTGTTTTCTGTGACTTTTCCAAAGCATTCGACAAAGTTTGGCATAAAGGATTAGTATATAAATTAAAATCCTATGGTGTTGGCGAAAATTTATTAGAATGGTTTAAAAGCTATTTAAATAATAGGCAACAGAGAGTAGTTATCAAGCAATCGTCGTCGGAGCTTTGCAATGTATATGCTGGTGTTCCTCAAGGATCGGTACTAGGACCATTATTATTTATTATATATATTAATGATATAGCTGAAAATCTTGTTTCTCTTTGCAGACTTTTTGCTGACGACACGTCGTTCAGCTATGCTAGCCGTGATGTTTCACAGATACAATCTGTGATTGATCACGATTTGAGAGAGCTGAACGATTGGTCACGAAAATGGTTAATGTCGTTTAACCCTGACAAAACTGAAATTATGTTATTCTCAAATATATTACCAGCAGATATAAGATTTACACTAAACGACACAGATATTCCAGTTACTACTTTTCATAAACATCTAGGAGTCACTTTTAGCAGTGATGCTAAGTGGAACATACATGTAGAAAATATAATACGTAGTGTTTCTAGGCACCTGAATGTACTCAGGAAACTTAAATATAAATTAAAAAGAAAAATTTAGAAAAACTATATTTGGTCTTCATAAGACCACTTTTTGAGTATGCCTGTGAAGTTTGGGATAACGTTGGTGTGGGTTACTGCAATAAACTTGAGCAATTGCAGATAGAGGCGGCTCGAATCGTCACAGGCCTACCAAATTTTACCAATTCAATTAATATTTATACCGAAACGGGGTGGGAGCCTTTGGCTGAGCGTAGAAAACGTAGGAAACTACAAATGTTTTATAATATACAGCATAGTTCTGCACCAGCATATCTTTGTAATTTAATACCACCAACTATACAAAGCACGTCCGTGTATCCCTTGCGTAACGGTAAAAACATAATGACCCCTTATTGTAGATTGTCCCTGACTAACGAATCTTTCATACCGTCAACTATTCGACAGTGGAACAGCTTAGATATGTCAATCCGTAATGTCGAATCTATCTCTAAATTTAAATCCGAATTAAAAAACCTGAACCCGCATCGAAAAGTCCCGAAGCATTACGAATATGGACAGCGTAAATTTAATATTGTCCTAACACAACTTAGATGCTTCGCTTCATTTTTAAACTATGATCTGTACAAAGTTAATATTATTTCTGATCCATCCTGTCGTTGTGGGTCTAACCGTGAAGATTCGTATCATTATTTCTTTGCATGTTCTAAATATACTAATATTAGAGACAGATTATTTGATAACCTTGCCTGGCTACCAAATTACTGTCCAGTAAATTTAGAACTTTTAACATCTGGCAACCCGTTATTGTCCACCGAACAGAACGAAAAGGTTTTTAAACATGTATATGAGTATATCAAAGGGTCAGAAAGATTCCATATTGTCTAATGCATTAAACACAAGGTTTTCGAATCACACATATCATATCATCACATCATCCTTATTCTTTATTTTTTCTAATATCTGTAATATTTTTTTCTTTCCTTATACATTCTCTCTTTCTCCTTGTACATATTTTACTCTACACGTATGATATACTATAAACTATATTTAATTGTATGCATGCTCCACGAACGTTCTTATTGTAATATATTGTATATTTGGAGAAGACTTCATAAGTTTGTTTAACTTGTGTCTTATCCTTTTTGCATATTTGAGCAAATAAAATATGTTTAAACTAATTAAATATTTATTTTTTTCATTATTAGCATTATTTTATATAGCAGAAATTCTTCTTCAGAATATTTTATTTCTTATCCTCTGCTTCCAAAATATTTGTTTCATCAAAAATCATTTTTTTAAATATTTTTTAGGACAACACCAAGGCCCCCCATCCCTGCAAGTTAAATGGTCGGTCCCTAAATAATGCATTTTATTAAAATCTAGTATTTAAAATACCTTGCGTACAGGTGTAAAGTTGGCAGTGAGTTCGGTATTCGATATTAAGAAACAGATAATATCTTCATGACACATGTAATAACAGCTTGCAATGTATTCGTTGAGATATTGTCAAAAGGAATTTAAGACATCTGGACAAGCTCGGTATGTAAGGGAGCCTAACACTCAAATTTGTATTCTGAACTTGTAAACAATAACCTACGTGTGAATATGCACAACACAAGATGACTCCTTTATCATCTTTCAATCTTCATGAAACTTGGAAAGACAGCTTTCATTGTATAGCTTTAGATGCTCACAAAAGGTATTTTGCGCCATTTGGACGGGTTTGGTATGAAACTGAGCCCAATGTCACAAATTTTAAGATCAAACTTGTAAACAATCACCTACCAGAGAAGCTGCGCAACTCGAGACAAATCCTTTATTCTCTCTCAATCTTCAACAAACTTTACAAAACAGCTTGCATTATATAGCTTAAGATACAGTAAATAAGTAATTCAATGCATCTGGACAGGTATGATATGTTTAGAGCCCAACAGCAACAAACTTGAATATATGTAACTGAAAAAAACACATTCGCGTGAATATACACAACTAAAGACGACTCTTCATCCTATTTCAATCTTTATGAAACTTGCCACAACAGCTTGCATTATTTAGCTTTAGATACGGTAAAAATTTTAAGGCAAGTTATGGTAGCACATAAATGTTGTCCTGTTTAAAATAGTCAATTGTTAAGGCGCTGTGTGAGGCCTGGTATTGTCCTGTTAAAAAAACTCTTTTTTTGTCTGTGTAACGGTGTCAAAACTTCTCCAAAATGCATTCTGTTGAAGTCGGTCGCGGACTGTACTTTACTAACTACATCGGCTGTTGCGGCAATTCCATTTTGTAGATGAAATACTCGCATGTATCGATCTTGACCAGGGGTAGTAACGTGAAGTCTTCCACTTATCGGGCGATCATTGGTATAGCCATTAAGCTGGAATCAGTTGCATAGAAAATTAGAGAAATTATGCTCTGGTTTAGTTTTCAGTTCCTGAAATCTCACTTTACGATAATCCTGGAGACAACCGATGACGATATTTCGAGTAGCATGATTCGACCCACATAAAAGGTTCTTTCCAATAAATATAGTATTGTTTATAATTTATTTATTGTTAATATTGTTGTGATAAAGGGTTTGGAAATGGGATATATTAAAGTACATCAATATATAACTTTCGTGATTACCAATTTATACTACTTAAGCACAACAAGTAATATGTCTATGTGCTGAAATATCATTACAAACCGCTTGAATGATTGGAGAACTTTTCGTTGTATATTGTTTTGATACCGCATTTATTAGGGGTGTTACTTTACTTTTTTCTTCCAATATTTCGTCCTGCCCTATATAGCATGAAATTTTTGCAATTGTTGTCCTTGTTTTCTTTTTTGGTTTAGTAGCAGTTAGTAGCAGGATCTTTTATTGCAACTATCCGTATATTTTTAAGGTTTAGCAGATTTTTGAGGATAATCGACTAAAAGACGTCCACGCACCAGTACATTTATCATCATCTAACACATTTATAGACAATAGTATCTCTAAAACTGATGTCAATACTTTTACAAATAAAATTAAATTAAAACCCTGTGATAGTGAAAAGGCTTAGACTTTCAAAATAACAGTAACTGTGTAACTAGAACTAGAACAAAACTTTGAAACAAGCTGTTAGACGAAATGTAAACAAAAACAACAAGAAAAACTATGAGAAATACTCCCTTATTGATACCCCGCTCCCCTTATAAGTCCATGTTTTTCTGTTGGAAACCCAAAATATTATTCCGATCAAAATGTTAAATATCAGGTGACAAAGGCACTTGTGACAAAAATTCTGCGCAAGTTTCATCAAATTCCATTCAGTAGTGTAGGAGGAGTGGCGCACAACAGAACGTGTAACGGACGGGCGGATGGAGAGACGGACACCTCCATCACGATACAACCCTAGCGGGGTGGGGTATAATAAACCGTAGTTTGATAGAGACTAAAAAACAGCTACGCAACATTTTCTTAAAGCACAAAGAAGTCAAACAACACAAATGCAAAACACGTAAAATATGGTTAATGCAGAAATTAACTATCAACAAAATCTTGAACGCTTACTGTAAAAATTATTGTATTAACCTTTTGCATGCCTTACAAAACATAATTGGATAGAAATGCCAACATTTTTGGAAATTATTGAGTGGACTTAAGCAACAAGACCAGCGATATATTGACATTGAATCCATCTAACTGAAATACAGCCAATTTAGATGAACAACAACCGATTTTCAATAAAGAGGTTCCAAATATATCAAATAAATTTTTAAATGGCCATATTCCCCAAGTATTATGATCTATTTCCCAAATATTTAAAATGGCAAAGCTTGTGGTACTGATGACGAATATATTAAATCTAGTTCAAATCGGCTCCTTCATATGTATGAAAATCCTTAGAATTTAATATGCGTACTGGAATTCCGCCTCATAGTTGGATAACAGGTGTAATGAAACTTTTAAAAGGGAGATCAAAGAGACACCCAAAATTGCATGCTTATAACAATGTCAGTAGCCTTGGTAAATTATTTACTGCTATTTTAAATGCATGACTTGCAAGCTTTTCTGAAGAATAAAATATCATTGACAAGAATCAAAGTGGTTTCCGTCAAAATTGCCATTATTGCAGCGGCCATAAGTCGTCTTGAAAAGGATCTTATCTATAGTGAAATTAGGACATTGTGGTCGTTGGTTGCGGTCATAATAAATTTAGGAGCCGTCAGAAGTATCTTATATATAATGAAAAAGGACTTTGTTATCCTTTGTACTGGTCATAAGGCGCTTTAAAAAGGATTATATCTATTATAATCAACGTAAAGGCTTGGGTATTCCAACGTAGCAGCTCATTAACGATGGGGCATTACAGATCTGCCATCAGAGGACTTGCTGTAGGAACTGTCCCTGCTACCAATTAATAAAATATATATGAAAACAAATAGTTACTAATTTAGAAGACGCCAAATAAAAACCACTCAGTTTTTTAGATAGATTATACAAAAATTAATTATTTTTTAAAATTTGTAATTTATTATTAGTTATAGTAGTATGTTGCACTGAAAAGAAGAAACGATTATTAAAAAATAATCTACAAAACCAGTTAACTGTTATCATAGTTAAATAGTAATTGAAAGAAATTTTCTCTAATTGCAGTCTATCTCGCTCATTATTTTCATCATACAATGATCAAATGATGAAAATTGCAATATCGTTGTTTCTATCAATAACGGTTACGCAATAGAACCTTTGAGTTACTCGTTAAATGTATCATCAATACAATGATTCATGTAATTGTATTAAATCCATTCCTCGTGTATTAGAAAGACATCTTAAAATTTTGACTCCAACAATAATTTATGAATGCAGCAAGGGGCCTTTGTTGCCGAGTAGTTCGTCTTCTATTGATAACGTGGTCGACACCATCCTCAAAAGTCAGGGTTTCTGCGTCCACGAAACCCTGACAAACTTAGCTAGGAAATTCCCGGGTTAGAAGTCACTATTTTGATTCGCTACATCATACCTTAATGTAGCCAATCAAAAGCTCACTTTCATTCATGACTTTGTTAGGGGATATCCGGGTGTGTTGCATAGACCATGTGAAAATCAGTGTATTTTGAACAGTAGTGTTAAAAGTTTGTTATTATCGTTTTATTTATTAGTTGCTTTACGTTTTTTCCACAGTCTGAATGAGTAAGAATGACTTCTGTCAAACACTTGCTTCTTTCAAGCAATTTCATTGGTTGATATTTTGAATGATTGACGTCATACGAAAATCTTTTAGCCCGGGTAATTTCCTAGCTAAGTTTGTCAGGGTTACGTGGACACATGTTGACACAGAAACCCTGACTTGTGAGGATGGGTCGACACTGAGATTACAGGTTCGAGTCTCACTGCGGGCAGGGTTGCGCTCGACTATAATCTTCTTTGACGATGATTACCAGTTTTCCTACTTAAGACCGTAGGTTATCTCCGGGTACTCCGGCTTCCTCCCTAAATATATACTACTATTGCTGAAAGTGGCGCTAAACAACATTTTAACAAACGGACCTTTATAAAGTTATGACAGGACATGAATATAGTTGTAAGATATTGAGATATTGATCGCCGTAATGTAAATACATTCTTAGACTGTGCAACCAACTATATATGATAGGCTTTGAAACTTTTTAATATGTGCAATTTATTTTAACAAACAGACCACTTCTATATAAATATAGTGATTAAAGGCTGCTTAACTCTCAGAGACGTGTATTTTTCTATAATCATGACAAGAGCAAGCTAAAAACAATGAATCAACGGGGACACGGGATGACACAATTTTGACTCCCACTGTAAAATCATTGAGAATTCAATAGAGACGTAGAATTTAGCCATTTGTAACGGCTACAATAAACCTACTCTTTTATCAAAAACAAAAAAAGGGTCTTGATCGTGCAAGGATCATTGCGTGGCACATTACATAATATACAGTATATGTTCGCGGTAATGCTTTCGGTATTGTGACCAAACAAGCTTCTTCCTCACAAATAAGAGTGTCTTCACGATCCGTCACCTTGGGATGCACTGGGCACCTCTTTAACGTTTCCAGTAAGGAGCCAGCCGACTGATTAAATGTTTTTTACCATCTTTGTGTAAGTGATCATTTTCTCTTATACTTGGGAACAACTGGACGCTTCATTCAAATTTAAAAAGGCCATTTAGCAACTCCGTGGCAGTCATCATTTTTCCCATTAATCTAGAATCTTTATATCCTTATAAAACGGAACAATTTTTCAGTCTCTAGTTTAGTCCTAGAATCCTCTTCCGTCCAACGCATATTTAGACTTTGATAGAAGCGTGGGACGTCAGAGAGCTCTAAATTACAAAACAGTGGCTTTTTCGACTCGGGTCTGAGTCGGCACATTTCACAATCTCCCGATGTTATAAGCATTTTTGTTTGGTTCAAATATATATAAATCGCTTCCTTATATATTTTCCTTCATAAAAATAAAATAATCATCTTAATAATAAATCAAGTTAATTTAGCCCCTTTTCTAAGCTCGTATTCGACATAACTCCATCTTTCCTGCATTTCGCTTTCATTTTAACAAATAATAACGCGGTGATGCGCGATTGGCTTTCTATCGCAATGACGGGTAGCTAATGTAATAAATTGACCTATGTGGACAAATGGGTAAACACGGATAAGATAATCTTACGTTTTCTTTGCATTACTCAGCTCCCACAATGCTCGCGTTTCTTCAGAGTCTAAAATAGGAATTTAACATTTAACTGTTGGAAAGTAACGGGTAGTGATGAAAATATTAGATTAGAAATGGACAAAAATTAGCTTGATTGACGTTGATGATTATTGTCATGGAGAAAAATATTAAGAAAAGTGATTTACGTATAGATGAACCACGTGAAAATTTAAATATCCTCAACGTGCCGACATACACCATGTGACGCAAAAATCGTTGTTTTCTCTATGGAGAGCTCTTTTAAGTCCCACGGTCCCATCGAAATATAACAAAACGTGGTACGGCAGAGGATTCTCGGACAATCACTAGATATGAATTTGATTTTGAAAAGCAAAAAAAAAAAAAAAATAAAAATAAAAATGAAATAGAATTGATAAAAATAAATACAGAAATAAATAAATAAATATTTAACAGGCCAGCTGGTACCTATGTATATAGAGAATTCATTCGAAGACTTTTGATGACACTGTTCTTATTAATTTCTTGAAGCTCTCATAAAGACTACTAATAAGACAATCCACAAGACGTCGACAAATGTCTTTAAATAAATCACAACGATATCTATTTCCAATTACTTAAACATCTGCCAATCTTTTGTATAAGTCTTTAACAGTAAATCTGATGACACTATCGATTTTAAAACCAATTGTGGACAACTAAAAACCATAGAAAGATTTGAATAGGGTTTGACGCCACTTTCAGCAATTTTTAGGTGTATCATTGCATTCATGATGCATTGATGAATGAAGCCGGAGTAGACGATAAAAATTCCCATCACCTTCGACAATAAAACTGGCAATCCTTGTCAAGGTTGGTGTCCAGCACACCTGCACACAGTAAGGATCGAACTCACACCTCATTATGCTCCTTCCAACAGATAAATAGTTGCTTACTTACTACCGTTAGCACTTAGCAAAACATAGAAAAATATACAGAAGCGACGAACTTTTAACTCTTACACGTTGTGTTTGCAAACTCATGGAATGAATTATCAACAAACGCTTTGTTAAGTTTCTTGAGGCTAACAACACTCTTTCGGATAAACAGCGTAAATACCGAACATATTTCTCCTACACTTTGTATAATATGCATTTAACAATTGGTAATTTTAAACATAAATGGATAAGCTTTCAAATAAAAAATAATTCCAGCACTGCACCATCCAATAAGAGGTCCTACAGTTTTTTTTCTGAGTACTATGTTGGGGTAAAAAAGTTTCCGGTCAAATGTAAAAAAATAATTGCGCAACTGTAACCTAACATAAGCCACTGGGAACCGTCCAAATTATTGAAATGTGAGCCATAAATGTGAATTTTCTAAAAACAACGAAATTTATTTTTCATGTAATTTACTTCCACAATTAAAGACAAACCACAGTATAAAACTTTTCAACAAAATCTGAAATTAACCGACAAAAATATACAATTAACATTTTGGATCGTATCCTCCTATAATTATTCGTTTACTCATTATTTAATTACCGTTTTTCTTTTATCTTTCGGGTATGAATAACTCCGCCTTAGCCGTATTGATTTTTCTATTTTATTAAAACGCATTACAGATATCGCCTAACTTTCGCTTGAAATAGATCTACAGAGTCAGTTGCAATGTTCTTGGCTTACAATTAGTTTCTAGATATTTTATTCTGGATTTTCATCTTACTGATTTAAGGTAAAACATTTTACATTGTACAAACTGAAGGTACAAATCTGAGTTATCATAATACTTACTGTATTATTATACAGACTTATAAGCAGCTGAATGTTAATCGAGTCAAAAATATATTTTCTTCTTAAAAAAAGTAATACGTACATTAAAATTTATTTCAGTAGTATAGTTATCATTTTTTAATCGTTCCTGTTGACGTGTTTTTAATGTCATGCTCCATTTAAAAGATAATAATTCACATTCTTTATAAATCCATACTTTCATTAATAATATTGATTGTATGTTCCATATCTGCCCGAGTATCAGCCCAAGACTTTAGCGCGAGAGCTTTGATATGGACATGGAACAATGCAATGCCATAATTTGTTTGCCACATATTTAAAACAAACCTGTCATATGTATATATTTTTTGTAATATATATAATTTTTTAACTAAATTTTAAATTTCTGAACACTTGAATGTCTGACGCGCGACATCACCATTGACGACAGTCACGATGGTATCATGACGTTATTGTTGACGACATGCTGGTGCTATTAGGGGTGATACCGGTATACAACTTTCGGCTGTATTGCATGGGTAAATAGCTCCATATCACTGATACATATATGATAATCCAGCATATCTTATTCAAAACTGCAAATTCACGTTTTTCTGGGGTCACCAAACTTTCCCTCAAATTAAGGAAAATAAGTAAGCAAACAATTTATTAACCAATGGTAGGAAAATTTGAAATGCACACTAAAAAGGTATGGAGTTTTTGGTACGCACGTTAAATGTCGACTTTTGTAGCAGCTAAAATGTGTCTACTTTTTGTAATGAAAGAGTGTATATAGATCAAGTAACCTATGGCTCGCTCCAAAATAGGTTATCAACTATAGCTTGCGGCCTGGCCAATAATAAAGTATAACATGTCAACACCCTACTAAGAGGGTCTCCCTATCGTTCGGTTAGGGATGTATAGAGAAGCTGGGTGGGTTGATGCTTAGGAATCCTTCCCAGTACCCAGTCAGCCATTTGACTTCATTTTATATTTTTTTCTTGCTGATTTTCTTTTTTTGCTGTTTTGCTGCTTAGCTTTTACAGCAATATCAGCTATGCTGAACGGTAGCGACGAAAATAAGTTATGAAACTTAAATTTTTAACGATGATTGATGGCTTAGATGTTTGCTTTACGTCCAGCGAGCAATACGTCAGCTATATTCAGGACTAGAACAAGTTAGCAAACTATTACTTAGGGGGAAAAGGACAACAACTTTGAACAATATGGGGTACGGGAAAGCGCGGGAAATTTAGCCTTTGTAGCGGCTACAGCGAACCTACGTTTGTTGCGAAATCGACAAAAGGGTCTTAATCGTGCAAGGGGCATGGCACTCCCCAAACAGATCACCCACTATGGTCCGCGACAAAAATTTCTGTATAATGACTTGAAACCCACCCCACCCCCCAAACGATAAGGCGATCCTATTAGGCAACCAAGAGACGCTTTAGGCATCTCTGTAGGTCGCACAGTGGGAACCCTCCCAGAGTGGTTCTAGTTTTAACGACGACGACTGACGCAAAATCACTCATATGTAACTTTATCCAGATGGCTAAAACTGTAAACACATACGGAATAGGCTTTAAAAGAACCCGCAGAATCCAATTATATCAAATGACTTGTAATATTATAGATCTTTGTTTCCACGATATTCTCTTTGACAGACACAACAAACACACACACAAACTAAGTGACTCGAAACCCAATAAAAACCGAATCAATGTGCTCCGGAAAGGTTAGCAACTCCTGCATACTCCACACGCGGCACCCTTCGTGTCAGTCAGGTTAAAATCCAATTTAACGTCATATCCGGAGATAGTCATACTCCAGTAAGTAAAAGGGAAGTAGTTACGACAAACGGAAGAAGTAATGGTGAGACTCAATAAACACCTGCACTTCCACGTTTAGACTATCCCTATAGAGAGGGTATACCCTATCCGAGATACCTTTTGTATGTGGAGTCCATACTGTAGCAGGGTATTTTTAAGTGAAACGGAATACCCGTTCTTATATACAGATTAAGTTCTATATCTGAATCCGTCTGTATTAACACTTTAGGAGTTAATAAAATAAGATGTACTACAATGATGTTTTCATTACTTTGTTGTTATTGTTGTTATTGTTTTTGTTTTTAATTTTTTCTAATGCTTTTATAGTGCTCATTAAAACTCAATCTTCTTCGCTTAGATCTTACTTGTATTTTACTATGAATAATATTGAAGTCCTGAGTAGGCTAAGATTTCATGATCGCTCAAAATGAAAACAATATTTAATGTAATGTTTATTGGAACGAGTTTAAGATTAATAACCTTTTAATAAATAATCTATGTTCGTCCTTTCATCAAAGACAATAATAATAATAATACAAGACAAGCAGGGAATCTCTCTTTCTGTATTTTAAATGCCTGATTATGAAGGCATTTTGACATTTTTTATGTTGAAATCTGAAGTGTATGTAATGAAATTAGGGATGATTTTGAAAATTAGATAAAAATGTTAAAAACGTCTAAGCATCTTAATAAGATTTGTGTACTTTTTATCTTAAACTGTGGCTTATAACCATTAAAAGGGTTATTTGTTCTATAGTAATGCCGTACTGTTCAATATATCCAACTCTTAAGGAATAGCAAAAGAGAAAATTTGGACTTTTGTGTTCACGCTGACATGTTTTGACATTCACCGGCAATTCATTCCACAAATAACTAGGATAATGACATATTGAAGCAAAAACAACAGTTTCAAATTGCATCAGAATATTGTTTTGATCTTTTATGATTATGTAAAAATAATAAGCATAGAGTTTGAATATATTGCTAGAAATAAATGCCGATAATTTCCAATCGTTTTTGAATCCGTGTTTAGCCATTCTTAACTGCTACAGAGAGTGAAGGCAAAAATTGTTATTATGTCAGTTTAAACATATTGATTTCAATAATAACATACACAGTTACAAGTAGGCATATACATAAAAACACAAAAGATTCGGAAATAAGCTAATAAAAGCTTATATCTGGACCCTTTCCTAATTGTTCAAAGATTACTTTTTCATCAACTTGTGTAAACATGCTACATGAAGGAAATATGTTCATATAATTTAACCCTTATTTGACAGTATATATCTAAGGAATGAAAGAAACAAAACAAAAATGAAAAAAAACTGTAATAATGAACGGCAAGAAAATAGATATTGCGTAGAATCTTTTACTTGTTATGATAAAGTAATGATTTTAGATAAATATATATGTATTTTGTTAAAGCGTTATGCTCTCTGACCCAAATAGTAAAAGGTTTACATCAACCGATACATTACAGTTAATAGTAAAAATGGTATCATCTCTATAGTTTTTGTATATATGGCAATAAAGTAAGTAATGAGCAGTGACTCAGTGTGTCCACGTACACAGTTAGTTGAGTCGACTAGATTACGTGAGAAGAGGTGTTCGTTCAGAGAATAACAGTTCATGCGTGATATAGAGTAGAATATTTGACCTTGTCTAGAGCCAGCATAACGATATTTTGGAGGTACCTTATTACCTAGATTTTTCAAATTGTTTTTTTTATACAAATAAACGTAGAATTTCGAATGTGAGGTGGCAGCCTGTTCCAGAGTTTTATCGTGGAAGGTAGAAAGTAATCCGAATAGAGGTTACTTCTAGTGCGCATTTCAAATATACTAGTATAATTTGATTGTCTAGTAAAATGGCCATGTACAGACGCCACTGAATTTGGAACTAGGTTTCATCAATATTCTGACCTTTGTTGGTTGACATTCTTATATAAAATCATTAATCAATGTCTTCCCCCCTGTCCGAACAATTTGCATCCCGTTTCTGTGTAAAGGTTTTTGAATAGATGTCAATTTTGTTACACCCATAACAATACGCATCGCCTCATTTCGGACATTCCCATGAAGTTTATTTTTCATGGGCATTTTTAACAATATAATCAAACGATTGTTATATTGTTGAAAAATAACTACCATTGTTTGAAAATATAAAGCGCTTACGGTTCGTCTTGAAGACTGTAATTATTCGCGAGTTAAGGGAAATGAACTGGCTTCACTGACTTCCTGGATATTGCCATGGTTTCGGTTTTTTGTGGATTTAATTAACACGCCAACTTTATGACATTTATATATAGACTGACAGGGAGCATCAACAATTATATTGATACTAGTGTCGTCAGCAAAATGCTTAATGCAGGCACTTAAATTAATAACTATATCATTTATGAATATTTAGAACTGACGAGGGCATAGAATGGAACCCTGGGGCACACCTGTCCCAATTGTTTTCTTCTCTGAGCACTCCCCATTTAACACCACCCTTTGATCCCTTTCCGATAAATAATTTTTGAACAATGCCAAGAGTTTCCCTGAAATACCATAATTATGTAATGTAAACGGGAATAACTTTATTTTGCAGTTAAAATTTGTGGGTGTTTTTATATAAAGGTTACAGGTTAGAAAATAGTTTAATCATAAACTACATGTATGATTAAATTCTTAAAGATAAATTTAATTATTCCCAAAATGTCACAAATAATATCTGGCATTTAATTTAGTGAATTACACAACTTAATGTAATTTCAAATTAACGTTTCTAAAACAAAAAAAAATATGTGTAAAAAGTATAAAAATTCGGTGCATAAAAATTTTAAGATTTACAATATCTGGGTTATTAAATAAGATATACATTGTAAAATAGATCGCATTTAAAAAAAGTTTTTTCAGATATTGATCAACCCCACCCTTGCATGTAACAATGAATAATATATGTTATTATGCGAAGTTTAATATCTAAACGGAACTATCAGTTATATTTAAATGTCAATAAACAGCGTTTAAATTTAGTTTTCCGAGTTAAATGACATGTACACCTTTGTTAATCTAGTCAGAAAGATATAACGAACCGTTTGCGTAGTTATTATTCATTTACACGACTTTGTTTTCAACTTCTATAATAAAAATATAGTTACAATTATTTAATTATTATTTAATCTAAACCTTTTTGTTGTCTTATTCACTTTTATTTGGAAACATGGAAATAAATATGGACGAAATACTCTTACATTACACAAAATCTCTTATTCATATACTCAAAACTTATTTGGTGATGCATGTAAACGTGCGATATCAATCCATTAATGCAGCATTAGACTATATCTAACGTTGCCGTGTCGTTCCGACGGGTTTTGTCTGACAATATGAAAAACTGCTTACCGCGTTTGGTCGAGTTTATGGTCCTTTTGTAGATCTCATTTGTTTGAAATCATTCATTATTTTCCACAGTTAAACGTCATTTTGAAATGCGGCTGAAATTTTATTTTGATAAAGCGATTTTCCATACTAAATTTTGATCTTGTTTTGAAAGGAAGTATACGTTAGGAAAATTCCAATGTTTACTATTCGAAATCCTTCGGGAGATGTCGTCTGCAGTTAAGGCAGGAAAAATCTCGCGGTTTGTCCGAATACCATTGTACGTTACGAAAGCAGACGAACGTTTGCAAACAACATTAGACCCCTTAACAAACAAAAATGGCTGAGTTCCTAAGGAAAATTCAGCCGCATTTCAAAACAACGTTTAACTGTGGAAAATACATGTAATTGATGATTTCAAAAACTGTAATATGATATATATATATATATATATATATATATATATATATATATATATATATATATATATATATATATATATATATATATATATATATATACAAGTCTAGAAGATTATGCAACGATACAAATGACGGTGTTTTTTGTCAAAACTTTAGACAAAGACTGACCAACGAATGGCCTTAGTCATTGAATGTCAATATAGATAAATGACGTAAACAAGTCATAACATATTGATCTTGAAATTTCTCATTTCCAACTTAATCCAAAATAGTTGCTTCACAAGTCCGCCAGCCGCGGACGTGCCGTGCTGTTACTTTGCTTTGCTCAAATATTCCAACAAGATGTAATCAAAATTACCAAGGTGACAAATTCATTACGCTAGACGCGCGTTTCGTCTACTTAAGACTCATCAGTGGCGTTTAACTCTAAATGCTTAAAGTATTTTTTCATTAGGTGATGGAATAATATAAGTCCACTGGGATCGTGTAAAAACACAATACAGGTAGTTTAAAATATTATATAAAAGTCTAAAGAGTCTACCAACCAGCAAGCTTATTAAGTATCGGATCGACAAACATAACGATACAGCATAAACAAAAAAATAATATACAAGTCTAGAAGATTATGCAACGATACAAATGACGGTGTTTCTTGTCAAAACTTTAGACAAAGACTGACCAACGAATGGCCTTAGTCATTGAATGTCAATATAAATAAATGACGTAAACAAGTCATATCATATTGATCTTGAAATTTCTCATTTCCAACTTAACCCAAAATAGTTGCTTCACAAGTCCGCCAGCCGCGGACATATATATATGTTTCATAATTGATAAAAGTGTGTAAATGAAGGTTAGATATTGTTAAATTATTAACGTACGGAATGACGTTAAGTCACAATAAATCAATCTCTTAGCCTTAAGGTTATTTAATCATGCAAGCTATTTCTTCCTTTTCAGAGAATATGAATTTACCTGGAACTCCTGAAAATTGGCTGAATGCCTCTACCAATCAAGTATTTATTCATGCCAACAAGTCTGAGAACACTGTGGATATTATAGCAGTAATATGTAATGATTATGTTGGACCTTTTCTGTGCGTATTTGGTATACTGGGAAATGTTCTCAATTTAATTATCTTGAATAAAGGCAATCTGAACGAAACTCCATATCTGTACCTCAAGGCACTTGCTTGTACTGATATGTTTTCTTTACTGCTATCTCTGATTTATTTGACAGTATCCAGTAAGTCAACATTATATGGCTGGCAGTTTTTTGACGCTTACGTTTTCTTTCCACTTGTAAACTTTTTTACTGCTGCCAGTGTATGGATAACGGTTGGATTAACCATTGATAGGTTCGTATATGTTAAAGCACCACTTTGGGCTAGGACCCAGTGCACTTTAAACATAGGTAAACTACGCATTATATTTATTTTAATATCAACATTTATAATTACAATTCCCAGATTGAAGTGTTATAGTCTGAAGGGAGATGTAGACCGCTATTATATTACACCTACACATTTCCGTTCGTCCTCAACATACAGAATTTATGACGTTGTGTGTATTGCATTGTTCCACTGTGCACCACTGGTGATATTTATATGTACGAATACATACCTAATATATGCCGTACATCGCGCAAAGAACATTCGTCATGAAAACAATATCAGAAACAACAAGGAGAAAGAATGGAACCGAGAACAACGTAGATTTACAATCACTCTAATAGGCATTGTTGTTCTCTCTATTATTGCCATACTGCCATCAACTGTTGGGGACTTTACTCGTTTACTACATATTCCTTTTGCTGAATATCATAAACTGCGACACACAAGTAATATTCTTTTACTTTGTAATTTGTCTATGAACTTTGTATTATACTGTGCGTTCAACAAGAGATTTGTCCGTGTAATGAAATCGATGTTCAGTGGAGGATATTTAAGAATGAAGTCATCTATAAGACGTGGTAGCAGGTCCACAAAGTTTTCACGTACGGAAACAAATGTATAATACATCAAGTACTTTCAGTGAGTTGTCATTTAATACCCATTTATCTTAAAGATGACATAAGATGCACTTTTGCAGGAACTACTTCTTAATGAATGATTATACCAATGAAAGCCTTAGTACTCTAACGAAATGTGCCTTTATAATGTGACTATTTTTTATTTAAAAAACTGTTTGAAAATAAATAAATTTAAACATTCAGTTCTGTTCTTCCCTTTTATCCTTATTAAATTTAGGTAAACTTACTACATACATTTAGGTGTGTGTATATCCACCTGTATCATCAGGTCAATCCAGTTGCATCACATCTCGTCTCGTAGAGATACTGATGCACACAACTGTCTCGGCGTGATGCAGGCAGATGTACCTTATGTCATGTATATATTTCTAAATTAAAGTATCAAGTTTCTGAATTGTGTGTCGTTGTATATGATTTCGTCTTGTTTTTGATTTTGTCTTCACATATTGATTATGCTTAACCATCGTTTGATTTCCTTACTGTAACATAAATTTATTCTGAATGATCCACGATCAGGCTTTCTGTATATTAACCTGACACACACTGTTCCTAAAGATACGGCTTTCTCTATCCACATAATGTTTTACCTCTTGTGTAGCTCTGGGTTTAGTTTTTTGTATCATCAACAGTACCCTGATTTTATTATGCATCCAGCTAATGCGCTGTATAATGTCAACAGTATTCAGATTCTTCTATCCGCATCCGGGTTAAGCCCTTTGCAGCTTTGTTCAGTCCGTTGTATTCTTAACAGTACCCAGATTCCTCTATAGACATCTTGGTAACTGTGCAGCCCTGGGGGAGTCTTTTTTTCTGGTGATGCTCTGTGCAGCGGTGAGTGAGTCCTCAGATTGTCAGCTAGAATCCAGATTCCTCTATATACATATCCTGGTTACTTTGCAGCCCTTGGTAAGTCCATTTTTCTAGTATTGCATTGTTCAGCTATTTGTGAGTCCATTGCATCGTCAACAGTACCCATATTAGTATATCGGCATACTCTGCACCTCTGGGCGAGTCCTTCGTATTGTCAGCAGTACCCATATTAGTATATCGGCATACTCTGCACCTCTGGGCGAGTCCTTTGTATTGTCAGCAGTACCCAGATTCCTCTATCCACATCCTGGTACCTTTGCAGCTCTAGGTGAGTTCATTTTATCCTCAACACTACAGAGATGATTTAAATGAGCATATTATGTGTTTATAAAAACGAAATTTGTATGTTTTTTTTTAATTTAACCTACAGTTTGGTACATTGTTTCTCCTAATGTTTAGTTCTTTATATTCTGGTATTAAATAGAAGAATTGAGAAGTGGATATAACGGACATTTTGATTCTACAGGCCGAGTGGTTAATCTCATTTTAGAAAGCATTCTGGCTGTATGGGATGTACACATATTCTATTTTTTTAATCAATATTGGATGTGAATATGAAAAACAAGTTATTGTGTTGGAAGCGTGACATACTTGTTTCATGAGCATTAATTATAATGCATTCAGCGATGGTCAGCTAAGGGGCAGAATTTTTCATCCCAACTCAATGAACCTCCTTTTCATTAGCAGGTATTGTTCACCAAACATGTTGGTTCATCAATCAGTTGATGAAATCTACTGATTGAGCATGAGTTACGTATCAAACGTATTAATCTTATCGATAGTAATTTTTGACTGCTAAATATGATTTTGTTCTTTTTTCTATTAAATATTCTCTTTTTGTTGTAGAGAATATTCTTCCTCAAAAATATCTCAAAACTTCAAACAAATTAAGACGTAGCAAATCAATATCCGTGTTAGTTCCAGACATTTGACATTTAATACTGTAAAATAGAAGTTATAATTTCGTAATACTGGAGAATGACCTTTTTTTCTTTTTTTAAGTTTTATTATTGCCTTAATAGTCTGTGAGAGTACTGATAAATGAACTCGACAAAAGACCCTATATGTAAAGCTAATCTATGTCTTTTATCGAGTTCATCTATCGCTCACCTGATTTATGTCGGCAATATATGATGTATTTCTGCTTCGTTCTGCGAGTTGCCGAGCAATCTGCTTTAATTTTCGATCAAACTAAAAAGTTTAATTTTAAAACTGGACAGCCCAATTAATATTTACATACAATATATTGCTTTAGTCAGCTTTATAATTTAAGATAAGGGTTAATTTAGATATATATTGGACAGGTATCAATGTTAAAACGGCGGCCATGTTAAATTGGATGTAAAGAGCCACCAATAACTATTGCTGATACGTTTAGGGTGTCACTGCAATGTTGCAAAACGGCAAAATATAATTCAATGAAAAAGTTTACAGACGAAGACGCTTAAGCAAATTGATCAAAAAACTTACCTGATAACTAAAACAAAATAATTCAAAGATGCAACATTGCACCGATTTCTTGTTTTTATTTATTTTGTTTTAAACGTTATCGGTTTTTGCCTCTGGCCCGATAAATGCTGGTTCCTGTTTACGGGAGGCTTAGTCTACTGTCAACAAAACATGGAAGGTCCTGCAAAAGATATTATTTTACCTCCTCGAATTTATTAATTTTCGTTATTCAACCTGGTTAGTGTTCATGAACGATGAATTACATTTTCATCGGCGGATTAACATACTAAATTAACTCTTTAAGTTCTAGATGAAGAAAAGCCGAGACTTCTGTACTAACAATTGAAAGCATAATACTGACATGTGTGAAATTCCAATGATTGTCTATCCGTTTTTAAAGGCCGAAATGGTTTTTACGTTCGTGTGCGCACTTTGCAGGGTTGAGTATTTTCACGAACAAAACCGCTAAAAGGTTACGAATAAAGTCTATTTGTTTCGAACTACCTACTTGACTTTAACGTTCTGTTGCGCAAAGCGTGGCGTTCAATATTTTAAAGTGCGAAACTCGTAAACAACTACGCGAATGTCAGCATGGTTGTGAACCTTGTTCTGGACAGAATCTGATATGGTAACGTTAGAACGAGCTCAACGTGTAATTCTGAGATCAATCCAAATGTTTGTCTGGCTTACTTCATTTGAGATATGTGTGTGGGATTTCTTTCTTTAATAAACTGCTCTTGAAATTGATTATTTTCACCGTCGTAAAATGTTCAGTATTGACAGTAACTCTCAACAAGTATTCATTCCAAATCTTATCAGATGTTTTTCGTAAAAACAATCTTCACAACATTTGGTAAAACTTGAGTCAAAACCGAAAAAAAAATTCATTGAAAACGTGTTGTAAATATAGCAGTCTAAAGTCATGGTTTCGTTGAATTAATGTCGCGTATGGTGTACGATACGCATCCCTTTTTTATCCACACAATAATTCATTAATTACAGCAATAAAAAAGAGAGGTTTGCAATGTCTATACTAAATCAAGACCAAGCCGTAGTTTCTTCATTTGGGGTTGGATGTTGTCTTGTTAGCCAATATCCGGCAGTTTTTTTATTTTTTCTTAGTATCTTCGTTGATATGATGACTTTTTTGTTTTTAATGAGAAAAAGATGTTTGCAGTACTTGCTTCAAATATATTTGCATTTTGTTCAAATTAATAAACTTTTTGTCAGTTGTCCGGACCTCAAAAAGAAGTAGATCCCAACGCAGAGTATTTATAGTCCAACTGACTTCATGTATCCGGCCGGGTTTACGGATAGCCTGAAATGATCCGACGGAGATGAAAACAAAGTTGCCCGAATACTATGAAAACAAAGGCAAAAGCAAAAGGAAATTAATTAACCAACCTTTGAAAAGCAAGTACAAAAAGTGATTACCGTTAAAAGCATACTCTAGAAAATATTTTGCAAAATACAAAAATTAAGTTTAAAATTAAATTATGATGCATAGATTAATCTGAAAATCAACGTATACAAAACAGATCACTGTGTATATCATTTCTTAAAATAAATGTACCGTCACAACTGCAGTTAGCAGGATATGTAAAGAAAACCATAAATTAAGAGCAGCTACTATTTTATACTTGATAATTTATAATTTATAGCATGGATGTAAATGAGGATAAATAACGGTGCAAAATTGTCTGCACGACTTCCTCACGGTATTAATGATCAGGATAAAAGCAATCGTAATTTTAATGTATGTAATGTACGCATATTAGATTATATTATGGTACAAATTTATCGACAATGTATTTTAATTAAATGCAAAGAATGTATAACATTTATTTTATAAATTTCCTCAACCGTTCAGCAATATTCTGCATTTCTTAATGAATCGTGTATGCAAGAGTATGTTGTTAGTGTACTTATGTTTGGAATCGTCACTATTTTTTGGGATAGGCATAGGACAATGCTACAAGAAAAAGCGTCTCGACAACGCCGCCAATAAGTTTTACTATAGATGAAATTTCTTTCAATATCATGTGAATAAATGATTGCAGAAAGATTTTCCCATTTTTGAAATCATTAGATAATGACTGTACTGCGATGATCATTGTATACACCTATTACTGTCTAGCGCAGTATGATACCCTACCTTTTGCATCAAAACAGAAATAGAATCGGGGGTTTGGCATGTAATTAAAACTAGTTTAACCAACAACTTCTTTTTAAATGTCATTTGATACACCTTTAACTAACTTTGGTGAAATATACCCAACGTTTTGGATCAACACACCAACTCACAACCTACAGTAATTCATGCCGAAATTAAGCAAAATAAAAAACGAAAAACGCACTATTTCTTTGGAAATGCCAGTGGCAATGTAGGATCGTTACTGTAGTTGCTTCAAAGTTTGCGATTTCTAGATAACTGCATAAATCCTTGCTCAAATAACACTATCGTTACGGTTGCAATTACAAGGATAAATTTATAACATAAACCATAAAGTACTAAGCAAATACGTAATTAATTTTGATTAATTATGTTTTAATGCTTAGCAGTAAAAGCAAATCAATTACGGTGCAACATTGTCTGCACGACCTCCTTATAGTTTTAATGATCAGTGTTGAACCAATCGCACTCTTTATAAAGTAATTATGTACATATTAGGTTATATTATCGAAATATCATTCAACGCAATTGTCTAAATGTTACATTTCAATAACTTTAATGTTAATAGATTTAATTTTAATGTCAAACATTGATCTGTATGCAGTATATAGATTGACGTCTTATATCAAACAAACTATAGTTCGTACCATTTAAACTGTCTACGTCAGCTTGAAACCACAGCTAATATTTGCCCTTTCAGTTTTTCACATATACCACAAATATTTCGTAGAAACAAAGTGAATAAGGCAATAATTGTATTATTATTTTTTTACGTAGTTTGCAATTGATATATTTGTCTGCCACAATGCTTTAAAGCTGAAATGAGTGTTGTAGACGGTTTAAAATTGGCTCAACACACGAATCTATTTTTCAAATCTTTTTTTTTATAAGAAAATGTGTTGAACATTGCCAAGCACTGGTTGACGTTTTCTCAAGAGGTTGCATGGCATATAAAACATAAATAATCAGAGTGATTTACATCACAAATGACCCTAATCACATAACAAACAAAGTGTTTTTTGAGCTAATGCTCCCTGATGAATATGTAACTTTATTTACACACACCCAGACCGATACCAGAATACCATATGCCTCTTATGCAGAGTGGGGATATTATAAATCCCCCAAAATTGCATGATCATACAAAGCTATTGACAAAACTTTAGTTTGGAACATTTAACATTGATGAGAATGTGTGACAGAACTGCTGACAATTTAGTACGTCGGTAAACAGGAAGTAGAGAGGTATGTAAAGAAATCCCACGATATGTCAAGATGATATAAAGCTAAGAATAAAATTTCAGTATTGTTTGTTTTGCCATCATAAGAGAAATATGACAGAAATGGTTACGGATGACTAGAAACTGGCGTATGATTTCTGAAAATTAACAAATTGTCGTCCAACCGTTTAATTACTGCTTATTAACTTGTTATCGTTCTAAATATAGTTGACATACCATTCAATGGACATATCTATCAATCAATTAATTATACTATTACTATTACCCAATATTCGGATAAAAACTGTTTTTTTGTTTAAGTTAAAGCATGCAGAAGTTCGTCTATATTCAGAATATACATATAAAGTAAATCGAACAATGGAAATTACCAAAAGAGAATATATTGTACACAGCAATAAGTCAAGAAGCTGTTGTTGACAAACCTATATACTTAACTTACGATTGCGCCCCGCTTCCGAAATATGCAGGCAAATATTCCCATAATATGTCAATTAATAAAAAGGGAGATTGAATGGTAAACAATAAAGGCCAGACACAGAAGCAACGTCTATAAGAGCTAATTGATGGGCGTTCACAGTGGGACCCGCCACGTTTAAATGGAATCTAACCATCAGTAAAAAATCTTTCCGGGGTGGGTAAGCATGGCTCGACCCACAGAGCTTTTTAGTACGTCCTAGGATAGCGAATCGAGGAGGTCATCTTGTTGGAGGGTTGTAATCAGACGGAAAGTTTGGCCTCTAACCGTAGTTTATTACGTATTTGGAGAGTGCCAGGCTCTTGGCGCGATTGATCGCTTTCGTAGATTTCGAAAAGCCTAGGCTCATTGTAGCCGCTACAAAAGGCTAATTATTTCGACCCTAGAATACTACATACTTTATCGGTGGCAGTCAAAATTGTGTTTAAACGTATTCCCGTGTAGTGTAGAAACTACAGTAATGGAAGCGGGAGTTAAGAAGATTGAAACAAACCTGTTATAACACATCATTTATTTTAAAATGCCAGTTGTAAGTCAGAATCATTGCTGTAGCGGCTTCAGAGTTGTCACTGTCTTAGATTGTCGTTTTGACAGGTTGTTTAGTGTTCGGTATTTTATTATTAACTTCATTTCCGTAGGAAAAACAAACCTTTGCAAACAGAAAGCTGCATAAATCCTTGTTCAGATAAGGTAACCATTTTGATTGCAATTAAAAGTACAAATGTATAACAACAAAAATAAAGTACAGAGCAAATACGTAATTAATTTTGCTAAGGTATAATTTAAAGCTTTGCAGTAAAAGCGGATCAATTACGGTGCAACATTGTCTGCACTACCTTCTTTCAGTACTAAAATATCAGTGTTGAACCAATCGCACTCTTTAAATCTTTATAAAGTATTCATGGAGATATTAGATTATATTATTGAACTATCATCCATTGTGTTCAACGCAATTGTCTAAATTTTACATCTCTATAACTTTAACATAAATAGATTTGGTTTAAATGCCAAAATATTTATCGTAATTTAGTATATTGATTCACTTCAAAGCAAACTATAGTTCGTTCTTTAAAAACTATTATAACCACAGCTAACTGTGCACATTTAGGTTTAATATACACCGCCATTCTCTTTCTTTTATATTGGGTAAACAAATGCTTCCGATAAACAAAGTTAAAAAGACAAATATTTTATTATTATTTATTTTGTTAGTTTGATATATTTCCATGTGAAATTGCCTTAAAGCTAAACTGAGTGTTCAAAAACATTTGTTGAAAATTTCTATTGTCAACAACTATTGGACGTTTCCTCGTCTGGTATTTTGAAGTTATACATCATATACTTACATAAGCAATCATAGTGATTTAAAGCACACAATGTATTTCAAAGCATTAAATGACCCTCATCACGTAACAATTACGTTTGTGCGCTAATGCTACCTGATGACTCCAAAACGTTTTGCACACAAACGCAGATCGAAAACAGTATACCATATCTTCCTTATGGGGAGAGGGGATAAAATGAATCCCATAGACTAATTGACTAAATTTCAGTAATTGCTGAGAAAAATGTGACGGAAAGTGATTACTGAAGGCTGAAAATTCACGACTTCGATAAAAAGGAAGTAGAAGTCTCAGAGGTATAAAAATGAATCTTACGATATTGCATGATCATACAATACTACTTACAAATTTCAGCATTGTATCACTTACTGAGACAATATTGACGGAAAATAATGTCGGAAGTTTACACTAACCCACAGAGAGAGAGAGAGAGAGAGAGAGAGAGAGAGAGCAAAAACGGTAAACCCTTATATCCCTTTTGGAGATATAAAAATAATGCGACAAACTTACAGTATTCAGATTGCATTTAAAGCAGCCTAAAATTATAATGTAATAAAAAACATAAAATTAAAACTAACAGACGGCGACACAAAACTATTTTACAAATATCTGTTAAGATAATTATCTACTATAAGGTTAAAAAATTACAATAGCGGTTTTGGGTTTTTGCTTGTAATTGTTTGAATAACTTGGTACTTTTCCAATGGAGGTAAAAAAATGTATTCTCCTTATTCCATCCTTTACCCCTGTTTGTTTACTGTTTAAAAACTTTTTCTCGCTCTTAATATAGCTGACATACTGCTGACTGGACTTTAAGCAGAAAATCCATCACTCTATTAATCATGCTTATACCCATTATTCCGATTAGAACTGTTTATTTCGTTTTTATAGTCAAGCGTGCAGAAGTTCATCTATATTCATGAAATAATATGAAGTAATTCGAAAAATGGCATTGACAAAGCAAGAATTTTTTGCCATTAAAATTTAAACGACAAAATAATTTGACTTGTGTTGCTGCTTTGACGCGTCTTTTTTGTTCCTGCCTCAATGCGACGGCGGTAATAAGTAATGGCCTGCGTCCGTCCGTCACATTTTTTGGGATACAACTTTGAAACCGCTAACGGATTTTGTTTAAATGTTAAACACATTTTTCAAGGGTTAACACTTTTTGGATGGAACGTTTTTGTTTTGTGCACACAATTCCTATGAAACCGCTTAATGGGTTTTGTTCAGATCTTGTAGAATTGTTTGCCGTCATATGTTATTGGTAATATTTCTGTATAGTGATAGCAGATCGGGTCGCTATAAACACAAACGTCTTACCATGATTCACTTTTCCGCATTATAACTGAACAATACCCCACATCAAAAATAAAAACAAAACATCAACAAGCATCTCTTATCCGCCAACTGAGAGGATCTTAATGGCTCCAGATTATGAGCATTAATAACCCTTTCCAGTACATAATAATAGGATAAGTAGTTGTTGTTTACAAATCTGTATATAAATAGTTTCGGGGAAGTTAAATTACCATTGCGCCGCGTTTCCGAAATATGGAGCATTTTATTACATCAATATCTCAATTTATAAAACTAGAAAATATAATGGTAAATAATAAAGGCCAGACATAAACGCAACGTCCGTCAGAGCTAATATTCAGCTTTTAACTTGAGAACACACTGAAAGGTTCTCGTACAGTAAGTAAGCCATCAAAATTGCGTGCTTGTCAGGCTATAATTTAAATATTTTGACCACAGAACACAATTGGTAACGTGGTTGAAGGGCTCCAATGCATGAACAAAAAAGAACACTTTACTTGATTTAAAAAAAACGATTAGATTCATGGTATCTTCTACAAAACCAAATTATCCGCTCCTTCACAATTCTCCACAGTTTTTCATTGGTAGTTCAAATTCTGATCTTGTTGTTATATGCTCTTTACACATTGATTCGTTTGTAAACTTGTTCTTGTCTTAAATGTAACGGAATATTGCAACATTCAGTGACTGAACTAATATAGGATTAAGGTACAAAGATTATGATTGATATTTTCTTAACAAATAAAAACCAAATACATGCATTAAAACTATAAAATCGACTAAATGGCACTAAAGATGTTAAAAATTGTGTCGCCAGCGACAGTTGTAAACATATTATAACAGGAATTTACTGTAAATAAACGTTCGCATACAGTTCCTCAAGACTAAAAATTTTATTTCAAGATTATCTTGTTCTTTACAATAAATATAGTAACTTTTTAACACGATCTTTGACGACAACTGTCAATGCAACTTTTTTCATCATTTTTACCCGTTTTTAAAAAATAACACATCGTCAAATGTGTTTTTGTTTGTTTGAAGCAATTTCATCGGAATTTATATCTGAACTTGCGATCAGTGAAATTTAATTTGAAGAGCAAAAAGGCTGCATTTGTTTGTATGTTTTTCTATATTGTTTTCATAAAGATATTTGAAAACACAGTCACCGATAAGATTGCCTTAATAAGCTTCTTAAAGCTCCAGGGCATGGAGAAAATTCTTGATGTACAATATATAAAGAATTTGGACACAAAATTTGTGAGCTAAACCATAAACAACAACCAACGTCCAATTTCAATCAAGCATGTGATATATATTGATAAAGTAATACATCGCTCAGAACCCTACAGTCTGAATACGACTTCTTGATTTATTAAGAGAAAAAAAGTTAGCCTTGAGTGACATATATTACAAAGAAAAATAGTTTCTTTTACAATATGGATAGGATTATTACACAAATTTATTTCTCGATAGGGTTAGATTTTCCTTTTGTTACAAAAATGCAAGAGTTTTTGCAGTAAAGAACTTAAAAGCATTATAAATTTCCCATTTTTCATATTTGTAGTTGAAATTCAATGATATAAATTTTGTTTGCAACAACATATAAGGAAATGGTCACCCAGTAAGGAAAGGTCAGTGTTATCTTGTAAAAATTTGGCAAGTTAATTAACTTTAATAATAATAAAAGAACAGAGGGGTGATACCATAGGAACACCCGTTTTTTGTTCAAACAAAGTAGGAAGTATACCTTTTAACCCCGTAAAAACATCGACACATTATTGTTCGATTCTTGACCAATGCGTTTCGAATATATTTTGAAACGCACTAAAAGATCTAAAGTGCATCTCCGTTTTCTGCATATTTGAATTGTATATCAGAAAGTAGATTATTGAATTCCATGCAAGGCGGGTAAAGATAATTTTTTCTTGTTCTTGTAGACACAAATATAAGGACTATAAGCGTATAGTTGGACCGTTAAATGTGGTCTCTCTCAAGTTATTTATTAATCCATCTAATAAACTTAACAGAGTGTAAAGTAACTGTTTATCTTTTACATGATAGAAATTTGTTTTATTGCTTTTACTTCTTATTGAACAGCTCACATTCTAAACTCATACTTATGCAGTAATTATAATAGTGTGACGGCACGTTGTCTTAAGAAACTAACGATAGTATATGTATATAACGATAGTAGAAAGAGATTTTCTCAGTCTTCACAAGGAAATTACACAAAAGAGCGATAATTACCCGTAATCGTATATGTTTTTCCTGTTTTTTTCTTGTATTTATGCTGCTGTGACGTTTCTAAATAAGGATTATTTCTGGTTCGGTATTGTTTAAGAGCTGATGCTTTATATAAGTGTGATATATTAGCGTTATTTTTAGTCTGTTTTGTAAGAATTTTTCAATAAATGGCGCAGTTTGGTAATGCCTTCAAATAATGTTTTCCGTTTCAAGCTAGTTCTAAATGTGGGCATGACCGTTCTGGTATTTGTGTTTCGTTATGTTTTAGTGATTCGTTTTTTAGCATTTTGCACGTAGACGTAAATGTGTTGAATGTTTCTGCTGTTTACGTATGATTTACTTTGTAGCTATATTTCTCCAGCCGGAGAAAGGGTAGTGTTATGAGGTGCTTATTTTTTTACTCAATTGTTTAACCTTAGATTTGTTCTTATGCATATTGACAATCTTACAAAAAATAATTGTATTGTAATCTTTTTCACATTGTGTTTACTTCAGAAAAGAATGGTGAAGATTTCATAAACTGTTAAAATCAAGTGCATGGGTCTATCCTTAAAATAGAAAAAGCAACTAAATGTAGAAACTATTAGAGAGACTATTAAAACTGAAAAAAGAAATTAAAGAATAATATTTTAATATTATCATTTTTATATTCTTTTTTATCATTTTTAATGAACATGCATACAATTCAGCATCTCATGTAAGTGTGTACTCGTATTTTTCATTTAGAAAATTATCCGTACACCCTTTATACCACCAAACTCCGAACACCGATACACACTTTTACCGATCCTACTGTCGATATTTTTGTCTTTAGTGGTAAACTTCATTCCATTACTATACTTAAGGCCGTTTCCTACAATCAGTAAAATACAAAACAATGAACACATAATCACTTATTATACTATTTAAAGTTTTATATTTTGTTTACCGATGGAAATATCATATTTCACATTTTTCTAGTAAATAATAATTGAAGATTTGATAGAGATTGAAGAGAGGAAAGTGGCAGATGTTTGAGAAATTGGTAATGAATTTGATCTGAACCACAGGATTTATGGTTTATTAGAATCTTCTGAAGTTTTGGATTGAAAATTAAGCTTAGATTTTCAATTTTAGGTTTTGACTTGAAATTGGGTGAAAATTTTCAGTAGAAGTGTTTTTTGCAAACGTTTCGTCCCATTTGTTTGATATCTGACTATGATGTTAGCAAGTCTGGTCTATCCTTTAAAACACTGACAATTGTTTTACAATTTTACTTTTAATTTTTCGAATCATATTCAAAATTGTATTCATAAGGGTGTGGTTTTCTAGTTTGAAAAAAAGTTTTGCCATGAAGTACATGTTCTATTTTTTGTTACCATACGAGCCTTTGCTCGGAAAATTCGAAAGTTGTTCAGATTATTTTGGATTGGTTGTTTATTAATGCATCATTTGGCATTCTTACGATCTTTTATAGTGTCCTAACAATTGTCATCGTACCTTAGTTGACTGGATGTTTTTGTTTGTAGAGGTTTTGGGAATACTCTCATCATCAATTTAAAAAAAATCTCTTTAAAGTTTAAAAAATGATTAGAAATGCCTTCAAAAGTTAAATTAATATCATGAGATAAGTCGTCTTTTACAAGACGCAAAAACATTGGTATTATGGGAAAATTATCATTGCCACAGAGATCGTGTTGAACTTTCAATGAAAAGTCGGACAGGAAAAAAGTATCTGTAAAAGTAATATAAATCTTCAATAAGAACTATTCCCATGCCCTAATATGCATTGGAATCATCGATAAATTTGCACAGGTCTTTCTGTGCTTTGTGCCTTCAATTTGTTTGCCATTGTCATTTAATGTTTTACTACCCCAAAGAGGATTGTGTCCGTTGAAGTTCATATATATGGGGCCAACAGCGGATCAGTAAAGTTTTCTTAAATCGTTTATATATACAGGACATTAAATCGTAACAGCAATAGATTGAAGATCAGTTGGCTATTTGTTGACTTGGCTATATAATATTTGATCTTTTACAAGGAGAGTAGAGCCTCAAGCAGCTCGTCTATTTTCGTCAACATTTGTGATATATAGTATGCATTTTGAAGGATATCTTATCATTTTCCTTCAAGTGTGTTTCTAGAAGGCAAAATCCCACAGGACGAAAGGATGGATTGCACATGAAAGGTAACTTCAATTTAATTACACATTGAAAACATTCTATGGTTGTGTCCATCATATCGGGGGACGAATGGGGAAGAAAATTATAGTACACTGTGTGCTCCTCTTCGGCGGTTGGCCACTGTTTTTAGTTTCTGTTGTTTTGTCAAACTTTCTCTTATCCGCAACTCCACCTGCGCCAATGCATGGGATTTGACGTCCGTGCATCGTTCTTACTTCGTGCGTATATCGTTCGTTTATGGTACCGTATAACCTATAGTATAACGTGCATTTTTTCTCCGGCGGACATCGTATGGTGAATCGTTTGCTCTATCGTTCAGCGTATGACTTTCCATTTATATTAGCGTATGGTTGATCGAACATCGTTCGCCGAATGTTTTTTTTCTATTTTATTAGCGTACAAAGTATAGTGCTTGGGCAATTAGATTTTACATGTACATCGTTATTTACCTTGAATATACTACAACAGTAAATAACATCTTTCTGCTCCAAGGATAATAACTGTGCATAAATTGTTTTTATTTCATGTCAGTAAAATTATGTTTGTTTCAATTGGATAAAACAAGGTCAGCTGGTATTAATTAATCTGCAGTAACTTGACACAAGGACGTAAATATGCCGGGATAACGCCCACGGGCGTTATTACGTCGTGGTAATGCCCTGTCCAGTGATTTAGAGTTAATCTTATTTATCATTAAAGGAGACTAAATGATTGATTCGATTCACGCATAAAAATCAAATATACAAAACATAAATTTAAATCTTTTTTCAATATACTTGTAGATTAAATAAATACTGAGAAATAAAAACATGCAAAACTGAATTTGAAAACCAAATACAAGCAACATAAACTGTTTTTTTTTTAATTCTTCAATAAAATAAATATAATATTTGCCTATATAGATGGCATTGTCATGATACTTGATGGCCCTCCGGACAGGGGTATTGCCTTTGACATTGATAATGTATGAGGCAATACCACTGTCCCTTGTGCAGTCAAGATATCAATTAAATAATTAAATTAAATTAAATTAATTAAATAACTTAATGAATAATTGACGTAAACAAGTTCCTATACGTTGATCAATATTGCATTACACAGGATCTGAATTTAGTCTATAATCTAGTCGTCAGCTAAAAAGTAACCAAAATAAAAAAAAATAAACAAATATACTTTTCTGATACAATACATCCGAACATACAAAAAAGGTGTATTTAAAGTCGATATGGTTTACATGTAGTCCCATTGTGCGCCTGATATTTTACATTTTCATATGAATGATTTTTGGGGATTTCCATAGAAATACATGGACTTTGTCATTAACATATGGGCTTACAATCTCTTATTCGCAACTCTACCTTCACCTCTGAGTGGAATGTGATAAACCTTTCAAAGATACTTTGTCAAATAGTTCTGTTGTGCACCTGATATTTAAAGTTTTAACCAGATAAATATTTGGGATGTTTTGAAAATTACGTTAGGGGGTATCAGTTAGTGAGCATTGCTCTGTTTGTCTACTTCGAATTAAAAATGTATGGATCGCTTGCGAATGTTCACATTAATAGATTTAGTATTCATGTGAGAATGTATGGGTTAATTCCCTTACACTGATGGTATATGTGTTGAATCCACATACGTTTTGTGTCATGCGTGTTCGAAATGACATCAATGTCTGACTTTTAGTGTAAGAAAATGAAAATAATATATTTTCGATACATATATTTATGTCAATTAATCTTTATGTCATTGCCGGTATTTGTTCGCAATGGATCAGTGGATGATGCACTGAAATGACACATCAATGGTACAGATAAAACACGAATTAAGTAAACAATTTTTTAAAAGTTGCTTTAATAAATTTTAATTAGGTAACACCAGATCTTTATATATTACCTGCATTTCCAGAGTATCCATCGATGGTAAGTTTGCATTTTGATACAGAATCTCCTACAACAAACTTTGTATATTCGGCATACTTATGGCCTATCGGTGGATGCCATAAATCGATTCTTAGCTTATATCTAGCACTGGATGTCATCTATGTATCAATATTAAGACAAAACGCATTTATAACAAAAATATTTTTAATTGGATTAAAGCTTTTTTAACGTGTCGGCCTTTGTGCACATAAAGTAGTTTAGATTCGTAGACAGCAAAAGCTAGATTACCCGAGTTCAAAACTAACTCTCTGTACATCTCATGTCACTCTTTAAGAAAATTAAACCTGAAAACATACAATCCGAAAATTGTTTTGGTTATATGATGGCTACTTCGTATTTCGATAATAAGTACGTTATCTGTAAAGTTTCTAATTTATATTTTGTAAACATCTTATCGGGCTCATTTTTGTTTTACATTTTACATTTTCTGTTTACAGCTTGCACAATATTTGCACCAAGAACTTTGTTGGAATGGGACCGTTAGTGTTGCATAACTTCTACATAAAACAGACTTTTTTGTAATGCGAAATAACTTAAGCAACACATTAATTAATACCTTATATAAAATCAAGCTACCCGCTGATGTAGCCTACATTTATTTACAATAGGCCTGATTTATATTTTAATCAAATATGGCGTCATTTGACAATTTCTGTAATGTTGGCTTAAATCACATCTCATTTTATTGATCATTTTGGAAAGAGAATTCTAATACTCTGACAATAGACATTCTACTTTTTTCGTAGTTAAAACTGTTATTCCCTTAGATTAAAAATTGGATACGTTTTATACAAGGGTATAACTTATATAAAGATTCTTTAAACAACATACGGTATATATATATATATATGATGTTTGGCAACAAATTATATTACTCTGATAATCCACTTTTCTATGTACTAGTATGAAGCTGCGTTTTTCAAAGGTGTATCGAGAAACAACAGGAAAGATCGGCCGTCTAGACTTTTGTTTTACATTTCGATATATAATGTCTAGTCACTGAATCAATCCAAGTCATAGTGAGCTCGAAATGAAATAAACTGCTGATTCTTACAGGTCGGCCTCTTAAAACAACTTGAATGAAAAACTATACAGTGACTAAACAACAAGTGCGAAGACTTCTAATTTGCAACAATTGGCAACATTTCGTTCATTGATACCAATATTACTTCAGCGCATGCGTACGGTGCTCACATCTGGCGACAGATACCGCATGCTGTATTCCGATTTGTTAGATAAACGCTCCGGCTAATATAACTTTGACATCTTGCACCAAAGATGATGGTATCTCTTTAGACATTGCGTCAATCTTTATGAAAAATCTGTTTCTTAAATTCTATAAAACGTTTTGTCTGAGCCATAGTGAAGATTTCTTTTCTTGGATTTTTTTTTAAAAAGACATGACTATGAATGGACTTGTGTATAATCAGATTTGCACTGCTTGACTCTTATGAGGCATTTTGGTAAATCCGACAGGTTTTTCAAATTTTTTATTTGCTTCGGGTTATTCGCTTTTGTTTTATGTTTTTTTATGTCGGGTGTCTTTCTTAATAAATCCGGGTTGTCTCACTGTCTTATGCTCTTCGATACTTGTTTTCTTACACTACAGCCATTTTGCCAGTTTTCTATATCACTAGTGCATTTCTAAACAATAACAAAAACGCTAACATACGGGAAAATAGTAAATAAATGGCAAAAGACCTACACAGATTTGAATCACAATGTGATCTCGTTGGATAAATTCTGATTCCTACAGTTATTATAAATTACATTACATTTTAACCTTAATTAACATATAATAATATATTGGAAATATTTACATGATAAAAAATATACAAAACCATCTACTCAGCGCCATCTGTAGTCATGTGACAGTAGACTTTGACTGTTTGAAGTGAATCTCCAATTACAATATAATCGACACCCGATTCACTTTTGTAATTTCTAATATCGGAGCAGTCCATCGGCTTTGTTGGAGAACATTTATCTGCAAACTTTTCAATTATGTAGTAACCTTATTTTTCAATCATTGTTTCAGAATAAAAAAAAACTCATGGTTTCTAATTATTTTAAATTGTAAGTTAAATCAGCAGCACGTATGTAAGTTCATATGAAAACTGATTAGTTTTTTTTCGAAAATTGAAATTAAAATACAATTTAACCAGTCAGAACATTTAATTTTTGTTTGATTTTTGAAATCATTTTTAGGACAACTGCAAAATTAAGAACGAGATTTTCTAGGCTGCAAATGATGAAGTCAATACTCTTTAAGCCAGTGCAACAATAGTCCCTCCAGTTGAGGTCTATATTTATTAATAATTTCAATGAAGGTGCACCGGAAATTACGAGACAACATACGATCGATATCGACTTTTATAATTTGTTTCAAGTGAATGAAGTTGATCTTAACAAAACTTGACAGGTAATTAAATTGTATTTGTAAACTGCTAAAGTACAACATGTAGATAAACCTGGTTACAAGTAATTGTGTTAATGCATTTCTTCCAGTATATAGGGGAACAAATAATATTCTTTGGGTTTTCTAAAGTGATTTTTATAAATACATTTTGCCTCGTTCAGTTTTAATTTGAAACATTGATCTGCCACCGTTTTAAATCGGAACTTTAAGTAGTTTTAAAGCAATAAAAATAATTCATATAAAGTATACTACTATTTAAAATGAATAAGACTACTTTATTTTCTGGAATATCTGAAATAGAAGTATATAATTTGATAATCTGATTTTTGTATTAAATGTTGTTTGACGCCAAACATACCGTTACTTTTGGAGTAACAAATGAAATGAAAAATTTTCATTCAAGATATTTGAGTAATGGCATCTTCGCGGATTCTACCATTCTAGAAGCACGTGTACATCTAATAGACTTTCAAGACAAAACAGCGATCAGTGGAGTATGATGTCGTTATCATTTATTACGTTAAATAATTTAAATTTCAACTTTACCTACTTGTAAGTCTCTACTAGAGAGATCATAACACTTTGTTTGGTTAAATAATATACATGTAGGATGACTTTGACACTCAAAGTCAATGTGTGAATCATATAAAAAGGAGTAACAAACATGTCGTTATATATTATCCCAGAAATGTTTCCAAATTGTTATTGCCGTATACAATAATTATGATGCGATGATCACTGGATAACCTATTGCTGACTAGTGGTGTGGTGTATAATAATATACTTTTTTTTTATTATTACACTCACCATTTCACATGCTGCAGTAATGGAAGCGGGATGTAAGGCATGCTATAAAACCTGGTTTAACCCACCATTGTGGGAAATGGCTGTATCTAGGCAGTACATTTGCTGTATTTGCAATTTAAAAAAATTTTTTTCTCGAGTTGCCAGTTTCGTGAACTTTGATTAGTGTTTTGTATGTTTTGACAATTCTTTGCAATTTGATATATTGTTATTATCATCACCATTGTGTATTGTATGTATGTTGTTGTCAGCAGACTGAAGCTTTCACCCAATAACGATCTTGAAAGAGCAAAGCTAACTGATCAAACAAACAAATTACATGTATGCATGAACAGCAAATATTTGTTTGACAATTAAATATCATTGTTGTCAACATACAAAATATGTTATAATTGAACGGCTGAAATAAATTGTCAGTTGTGTCTTTATTTAGAAGAATGTGAGTGTCTAACTGTGCCATATTTCCGATGAATATTATATATTTAATTACTGTATAATACTTATTGACTATTTTGATCTTCGCTGAACACTATTTCAACAT
Organism: Limnoperna fortunei; assembly: GCA_944474755.1. Taxonomy (NCBI): domain Eukaryota; kingdom Metazoa; phylum Mollusca; class Bivalvia; order Mytilida; family Modiolidae; genus Limnoperna; species Limnoperna fortunei. Next base: position 85,702,316 of record OX104117.1, read on the forward strand.
ATATTCCGTAGTAAGGGTTATATCAGACACAAAGCCATAATAAACAAATTAAATGAAACCTACTTAACTCTAATTATAAATCCACGCTAGTGTCTGTTTATAACTTGCATATTTGAATAGTTTCTCTCAGAAAAACTTTGCTATGTGGCATGTTTTGAAATACCCAGAATGTTTAGTATATTGAATTAAGATGCGTTGCCTAGCCTTATTGACAATTTTGAGATTATCAAAGCTAGTGTATATAAAAACATCTTATATAGTTGGTTATATTAAAGTTCCCAAAATGTGTGACGTAAGTTTTCTTATTTCAGTCACAACACTAAAATGATCGTGTCTTGATGTAAGAAAACTAAATCGGAAAAAAAAGAATTACGGATATTTGTTTTTGTTTTATATATTTTATTTCCGCTTTATTTTTCAATAATCGTCACGGCGTGAATAAAATTTTTGTCATTAAATTGGAAGACTAATTGGGCATGTTCCTAGAACGGTTAACACATTTTTGAAACGAATGAACGAAGGAGGAATGTTGTTTTAAATATACTATGGTACAACCTGCAAATTTGTCAGCCAATAGCCCCTTCAAGGGCAAATGTAGGTTTGCATTTAGATACATTTCGTATGCCCAGCGTACGAGGAAAATAAGGCAAAATAACAAATACACAGATTATCACAGATCATAAGGGCTTTTATGGCTCATATTGTCCAACAACAAAATGTCAGAAATTTTTGTGTCATATGGCAAATAGAATATAATCTTCCAACTCTTGTTAACTCTGGTGTGCTGATTTGTTTTAGGGTATCGAACTATTCACGAGTATTTGGTGAAAGGCTTTACATTAGGATTTCGTGTTTACTGTAAAAAGTTTGAACCTTTACTTCGCTACGATAATTTTGGAAAGGACTATTGAATTGAACATAAAATTACAGAAGGCGATAGATGTAGAACGAATGGAAGGTCCGTTTATAATTCCTCCTTCCAAAATATACATTTATCATCCATTCGTCTTTGTGAAAAAAAACAGCCGAATTCATAGATTGATTCAACACTTACGTATCCAAAAAGGGCATCTGTGAACGATCGCATACCAATTTAATAGTTTGAGTTATAATGTGTACCGTATAGTAAATTGGAAGCTGTCATACCGTCATCCAGACAATTGGACTCGCTGTTTATGGCAAAAAGTGACATAGCATCATCTTTTAGGATCTTTCCATTACGACGACAGGATTATCATCTGTTTCATATTTATTGGGCGGTCAGTACTGTTTTGATGTGTTTACCCACGGGGTGCTCGTCTTTTTGCAACATTTCGAAATATTCAGTTCTGCCATTAATGGATCGTTTGCCACACTATATGCTAAATTATTTTGTTTATTACGTTTCAGATGAGTTTATTTGTGTATGTAGGTTAGTACAGGAATGTAAAAATAGTCTGAATACTTTTCATAGGATTTATTCGAATATTGGAATTCATATTTCTGAAAAAAAACAGAAGGCCGTAGTACTAAATTAACCTTTGTGGGAAAATAACTTGATACCGTTTCTCGGATAGCACTGATTCAAAACAAATTTTAATGTTGTAAATTGATGAAAAAAATTTAAGTGATCCATATCTCTGCACGGGACAGATAACCAATATTTGGTCTGCCTTAATGGTGTCATACGTAACGACCGTAGATCGAGTTATCGTATCTAAAATATGTTTTGGTTTAACACAACTTTCTATCTAGGCTTGTAAATTGTATAACCTTGATATCTTTGATGACATTTTATTTGCATCTATTGGACAGTTAGTCCTCATCGGTACCACCAGCCCGATAGTTACACGTACTTTGGTGCAGAATATCATTTATTCTTCTAAATTTTGTATTTTTTTATTTCAATACTTATATAGATTATTCATGTTATTACATCTGGAATTCCATATCTGCCCTCATATCTTCCTTCGACCTATATATTAGGGCAAATGTGGAACTTGACAAGTAATAATCTTTATGTTTATCTAAAAACAAATATAATATATACCTACTGAACATATACCAGAATTATATGTAGGAACTTAATTGTTGAAATATGTGAACCATAAATGTACATTTTGTATTGTATTCAAAAGTCAAAAATTTACCTGATAGATCAGATTCATTTCTGATTGTACATTATGTATCTTATTTATTTTTTCTTCCTGGAAATGGCTATGAAAACCTTTAATTAGAGTCAGGCCCCGTGCGGGATCCGGGTGGCCAAAAGAATAGACCGCAGTCGCGCTAGCTTGTCGTAAAAGGCGACTAAATAGCGCCCAGTACCCTGACCGGCGTTTCAGGTCGGTTTGCCTAAAGACCGACTGGGATGTGTGCCCCAGGTGGTTGAATGGGGTACCCCTGGCAAGCTGGGGTTGTCAGGCCATAATACGGAAAAGCTGACTGCAAACCATATTAGTGCACCGTGTTGGGAAAAACGCCACGTTCCTCGCACGTTAAAGAACGCTGCTGTTTTATTCGCTATGAGTAGGGATTTCGATCCCGCTACAGGAGGCTAAATTGCCCGACCCTACCCATCCTCCCATTTGCCAGTGGCAATTTAAAATCCGTTACCCCTATTTTTCCTTGTGTCCCATCCCATTTTCATTCATCATCATTTCATGTTCATTTTATCATCCATTTCATGTTCATCGCCTGAATATAGCTGAAATAATGCTGCTCGGGCGTTAAACATCATTAATCAATCAATCAATTAGAGTCAGTCACTGCTTACTCGCCAGGAGCAACCGTGTGACCAATGCTTTTCATAAGGTAATGAATTGTTTTTTTTCTTTTCCTTTCTTATTTCTTTCGTGTATGTATATGCATCAGAATTGTGACCTGCCCTACGATTTTTTTATGGTTATTTAGATCGTAAATGTGTATTTTTGTTTGAAGCAATTTCATCGGAATTTATATCTGAACTTGGGTGTGTTTTATGTACGTTTTTCTATATGGTTTTGTAAACATGTTTGGAAACAGTCACGGATAAGATTGCTTCAATTAGCTTCTAAAAGCTTCAGGGCATGGTCGGAAACTTATCAGCTTAACCATAAAAAACCAATGTCCAGCCGGCGATCTATATAGGTTACAGTAATTGAGTTTGAAAACGCAACACTTTTATCAATCCGATAGCGATCCGTCAGCGTTTCAAAATCCGTCAGCAATCAGTTATCAATCAGTCAGATCAGTCAAATCTTTTCCAACCCGTCTGATCGTTCCCAATTCGTCCATCCGTCAATTGACGGATTTGGAACGATTTGACTGATCTGACGAATTGATTGGACTGATCGCTCCAATCCGTTCATTCAACTTTCGGTTAGTAAAATTAATATTTCGAAATGTGAAAATTCGTTTCACTCGCAAATATTAGAATGTCCTCTGTTATTTACTCATTGATGGATCGTTTTACCTAATAATAAGGCTAAAACTGGTCTAAAGTTATAAATAAAAAAAACGGAAATTCCCCAATCTATTACTAATGCATCTGTGACGAAATATAAACATTACATAGTGTCATTTTTTTTACAAAATAATTTAAAACAAAGTAAATTTTAAAACACACAAACCATGACTTAAAAAAGCACCTCGCGTGCCAAGGCGCACGTCTCGTATTTTGAAAGCGGAAAAAGTTTAGTCTAAAGTTATAAATGACAAATGGAAATTCTATCCCCCCCCCCCCTGAAAAAAAAATCTATAACTAACGCATCTGTGACGGAATATAAACATCACACAGTGTCATTTATAAAACAAATAATTGTAAAAAGAAATGAAACCCCCCCCCCCCTACACACACAATACATTAAAAAATATTTGACCTCGTGTGCCAAGGCGTACATCTGGTTTGTCTTCGAAATGTTTTAAAGCGGAAAAAGCGAGAAAGACGAAAAAAGTGAAGGCGGAATCGTAACATTTGTTCACTTCTCGCGTTAGCATTAATTGTATGTATTTTTGAAGTTTGTTTGACACTATTTTCAAAAATAATATTAATCTATAATATGACGTCGAGTGTTTATAGGGAAGAGCTGGAGTACCCAACGAAACAGCAAACCTTCGACAGGAAAACTGGTGTTCTTTGCAAATTTATAGAGATGAGTCGAGCACACCATCTCGCTGATAGGGTCGAACATACAACTCGGTGATCAATAATAGATAAATGCTACCTTAACAACCGAGGTCGAGGTTTCTTTATTATAAACGCTTAAAAAGAACATTTGTCGTGGTTTGATAAGTTTTCTTTCTGTGCCACAGTTCATAAGAAATCCGCTGTATAATACTGAATAAGATTAACGACAAAAGCGAAAACATCTATTAATATATGTTATTCACTACCCCATTGTGTCACATGAATTTACACAGAATTAAATAAAGAATAAACTTCTGTGCAACAGTTCCTAAGAATTCCGCTGTTATATACTGAATCAGATTTACGACAAAAGCGAAAACATCTATTAAATATTGTTACGACCAAAGTATTATTTTGTAGTTAATTGTAAATCGACACTTTACTATCAACTTTATTACTTCCCTTGGTTTTCTTGTTTACGTTATCGAAGTGCCATGTGCTGTAAATTTTCTTCGAATAAGAATTATTTCGAATACCATGGTCAACCAATATGGTAGGTTTGTTCTATGAGTGCTTAGGAAATGTGTGTGCACATATAATATTTTTACGAATGTGTATTTTTGATAAATTTCGATATCTTTCCATGCACATACCAATGAGCCTACTTTGATTGGTATTTTTATATTGTATGGTATATTGTGTAGAATATTAAACCTTATAAACAAGATATTACATACATTACCGTAAAATGTCATTTTTAATTGCGAAACTGTTGATTTTAAAGGAAACTCACGCCGAAATATTTTTTCTCCGTTAAAGTGTTCATTTTCATGTATTGATTCTTGCATATTCATAGAAAAGTTGAGTAAAGTTTAATTTTGACTTTATGAGTGTATACTTACCTGTTGTAATGCAAATACTTACCAGTTTACTGCTTATAAATGTATTATTATTCCACATTTCATTAGTTTTGACACAAAATACTCTTACAAGTTACACAAAGCAAAACATATACATGGTTTTTCGTATTGTTTTATGTATGTTTCTTAAGCTATGCACTCTGTAGTTATGTTAAAATTTACATTGTCATTCATTTTGTATTTTTCAGTCAATCCTTTTGTTATTGAATAAAGAGATATGACATTGACTTTTATGGTATATTCAATTCCGGGATACAATCCACATTTTATTGACATATTGTGGCTAAAGTCATAGACATGTCAACTAAAGATATAGAATTCGATGGCATAGAGGTTAAAGAAGATGATGTTGAAAACACACAGAGGCGGAGAACATTTACTGAAAAGGGAAAGAACTACGAATTGGAACAAATAAGTAATGTATTTAGTGGTCTTAAAAATATCACAGAAAATATTTTAGAGCTCATTTCCAACCATACATCAGATGAAGTAGTGAGAAGCAAATATTTTGTGTGGATGGAAAAATATGAACTATACATTGAAAAACATCACAACATTATGTCGAGGCTTTCTGCTACAGATAAAGAGGCATATCTTTTTGAATTTGAAGATCGTGATGCGTGTCTTCAAAATTTTAAACGTACTGTTGAAAATTACTTTGCTGTAAAGAAAGAATCTACACGAAGTGTGAGTAACCATAGCCATGCATCGAGGCATAGTGCCAGTGGAAGTCGAAACTCCACATTGAGTAAAATTTCTTCAAAACGAATGATTGAAGAGCAGCGTAAGGCTGAATTGGAGGCCCAAAGAGATGCACTACGCAGAAAAAAGGAAATAGAAATTGCTAAAATCCAAATACAAATGGAAGAAGAAGACTTAAAGTTATCAACTGATATAGCTGTTGCTGATGCCAAGACTAAAATTTTAGATAAATATGAACAATTAGAAGCAGAAAGATCTACAGTTAGTAGTCATAGCAGTCGTATGCAGATACAAACAAGGCATGTACCGATACTGAATGAGATTACTCGTGTTGAACTCAACCCAGAAGCACAATCTTTTGAACCAAGAAATAAATTGGTAACTGACAAATCATTTCATCAGACAAGTATTACAGAACCACAATATTCCGATACTTACAATAGAAAAGAAAGTGACTTCAATATGAACAGACAAAGCTATAAATCAAGCATGAAACATATTGATACACCTCTTCAAAAAGAGAGTCGTAGTACTTGTGAGAAGAACAATAATGATATAGATGCCGTAAGTGCAATTGTAAAAAGTCTGCGAAAACCGACACCTGATATAAAGAAGTTTGGAGGTGATCCTCTCGAGTTTCGTAGATTCGTTCGTCAGTTTACGGCTAAGATAGTTACGAACTGTGATACAGATGATGAGAAAATGACTTATCTTGAACAGTTCACGTTTGGAGAGGCTGGCAAAGTGGTTCAAGGATTCAGTCATATAGAGGGTGAACATGCATTCAAAGCTGCTATGAAACAACTGGAAGATAGATATGGGGATACAGAGGTAATTGCAAATGCATACATCAAGAAAGCTTTGGATTGGCCCAGCATTAAACCAGGAGATTCAAACGCACTTGATCAGTATGCCTTGTTTTTGGTTGAATGCAAGAATGCTGCGAACAGTATTGATGCCATGAGAATTTTAGAGTACTCCGAGAATATAAGACAATTGTTGTGTAAGTTACCTTTTCATTTACATGATCGCTGGAGGAACATTGTTCTTCGTACTAGAGCAAACAAGCAAACTGTTCAGTTTGAAAGCTTTGTCAAGTTTGTGGAAGATGAGGCTAAAAAGGTGAATGACCTTACTTATGGAAATGAAGTAGTAGGTGCTAAAAGAAAAATAGACACACCTAGCGCAAAAAGAAATTTCAATCAAAGAAAAGAAGTACGCCAAGGAAGTGCCTATGTGGCTGATATTGATAAACAATCAATAAAACTGACAGAAGAGTGCTCATATTGTAAGAAACCACACAAGCTTGAAACCTGTATGATAATTTCGAAATTGGAACATCAGAATAAATTGAACCACTTAAAGAGTTTGGCATTATGTTATGGGTGTCTAAAGCGAGGTCACATGACCAAAAAATGCACAAACAGACTAACATGTTCCATATGTAAAAGAAAACACCCAACTATTTTGCATTACGAAACGAAACCTGAAAACAACCAAAGTACAAACAGTTCGAGTTCAAATGTGAATACAAACCTGAAAACATTTGACAATCATGATATAGTGAGCCAAGTTTCGGCTGGAGATATCAGTAGTTCTTGTGCAATGGCGATTGTGCCAGTCAAGGTAAAATTGAGAGACAAACCTAAAATAGTAGACACCTATGCATTTTTTGATACAGGAAGCAGCGTCTCATTTTGTACAGAATCATTACTCAAAGAATTAGGCGGTAGTGGAAAATATAGACAAATGACACTCAAAACAATGGGTGCTCCATTAAAAATGAAAACAATAATGGTTGATGGTCTGCAAGTGTGTGAGATTGATTTGAACAACATTATTGATTTGCCAACAACATACACGAAGGATGAAATGCCAGTAACTGAGGCACACATACCTACAAACGATGAAATTTCAAAATGGTCTCATTTGAACGGAATAAGCTTTCCAGATATTCAGAGTAGTGTTGGTTTAATGATAGGCAATAATGTGCCGGATGCTTACACACCGTTTGAAGTCGCAGCAGGAGAGAGTGGCTCACCTCATGCAACTAGAACCCGCTTGGGTTGGATAATTTGGAATTTAGTTAGACATGATACAACAGAGTTATTCGCTGTAGTTAACAGAGCTCAGATAGCAGCAATCAGTAGTTGTGAAGAAACTGATAAACTCGAACAGCTTGTAAAACATTCAATGAATTTTGATTTCCCTGAAAAACGTTTTGATGACAAGAGAGAGAATTCGTTAGAAGACAACAATTTTCTAAAACAAGTCAATGAATCAGTGCACTTCGAGAATGGACATTATAGTATAGCTTTGCCATTCAAAGATAAGTATATAAAATTCCCGAACAATAAAAGTCAAGGATTACAACGTCTAAAAGGTCTTCAAAATAGAATGATCAAAGATTCGAAGTTTAAAGATGATTACGTTACCTTTATGAATAATCTCCTAGATAAATGTCACGCAGAAAAAGTACCAGATTCGGAGTTAGATCAGGACGATGGACGAGTGTGGTACATTCCACATCATGGAGTGTATCACCCAATGAAGCCTAACAAAATAAGGGTTGTGTTTGATTATACAGCTGCATGTATGGGAGTATCCTTAAACAGAGCACTGTTACAAGGTCCTGATCTAGCAAATAACTTGCTTGGAGTTCTAATGAGGTTCCGCTTAAACAAACTTCCCTTATTAGGAGACATTGAAAGTATGTTTCATCAAGTAACTGTTCCAGTGCAAGATAGAAACTATCTTCGTTTTCTATGGTGGCCAAATGGCGATTTTAAGAGAAAACCTGAAATTTACCGAATGACTGTTCATTTATTCGGTGCTACTAGTTCACCAAGTGTATGTAACTTTGCGCTAAAACGTACTGCTGAGGAACATGGAGATCAATACGAGAAAAAGGTTTCAGAAGTAATTCAGAAGAATATGTATGTTGACGATTGTTTGGCATCAGCTGACTCAGACGATGAAGCGATTTCGTTAGTTAAAAATGTAAGATCACTTTGCAAAAAGGCGGCTTCAACTTAACAAAATGGATAAGCTCTAGTCAAAAAGTTTTGGAGTCAATTCCGGAAAAGGATCGTGCAAAAGGAATCGATCAATTTGATTTTGATGCAGAGGATTCAGTAGAACGAGCACTGGGAGTGTTCTGGTTTGTCGATAGTGATACATTAGGATTTCAGATTAACCGAAAGAATCAACCAACTACGAAAAGAGGGATACTGTCTACCGTTAGTTCGGTGTATGACCCGATAGGCATTGTTTCGCCATTTGTACTTTTAGGGAGAACTATATTACAGAACTTGTGCAAAAAGGGAATCGGATGGGATGACGAAATCCAAGAATCAGATCAAAAGAAATGGAATAATTGGATAACTCAGTTGAATGACTTGCCAAGTGTGAAAATCGATCGTTGTTATAAACCCATGGATTTTGGAAAAGTTACGTCTGCACAGCTTCATTGTTTCTCAGATGCAAGTGACATCGGCCTAGGAATGGTATTCTATCTTAGATTAGAAGATGAAAACAATAAAGTACATTGTTCTTTTGTACTTGGCAAATCAAGAGTTGCACCTCTCAAAACGATAACTGTTCCTAGGATGGAACTTACTGCCGCTGCGAAAACTGTGAAGTTAAGCAAGATCATTTTGGATGAACTTAGTTACTCTATCGATAAAGTGTTTTTTTGGACTGATAGCATGACTGTCATACGATACATTCTCAACCGTAATACCCGTTTTCACACTTTCATTGCAAATCGTCTTGCTCTCATTCATGAATCTACAGAAAATAACCAATGGAATTATGTCAATACAAAGCTCAACCCAGCTGATTTAGCCTCTCGTGGAATGTCTGTTACAAAGTTCAAACAATGTCCTCAATGGTTAAGAGGGCCAGATTTTCTTTGGTTAACAGAAAATGAATGGCCGAAAGTTACCGTGAATTTAGAAATTCCAGTTCATGACGTCGAAGTCAAACATATGGTAAACACAACAACAATTGAAAGTGTTAATCAACAAGATGGAGTTAAAAGGCTAATTTCAAGTGTATCAAGCATCGATAAAATGCGAAGGATATTTGGGTGGATATTAAGAGCCGTCCGAAATTTGCGACAAAAAGTTCAGAATAAACACGATGCAAATGATCCAATAAATCCACAAGTTCGACGAAACAAACATACGAGCTGTACGAATTTTGTTGATTTGCGTCTTAGTTTAGAACAAATTAGGGAAAGTGATAATGCATTGATTCGATTTGTTCAACATCAACATTTTGAGGATGAAATGTTCAAGCTAAAATGCGACTCTCCAGTAAAACGATCGTCAAAGCTGTACAAGCTTGATCCTTTTATTGACACTCATGGAATTCTCCGAGTTGAAGGAAGGCTACGACGCTCAGAATTACCTGAAGAAGAGAAGCATCCTATTATCCTGCCAAAAGACTCAGAAATATCTCATCTTATAATCCGTGATATACACAGGAAAATTGGTCATCTTGGAAAGAATTCTATACTCGTACATTTGAGAGAACGTTTTTGGGTTATTGGTGCGAATTCGATAATCAAAAGTACAGTGTCCAAATGCGTACTGTGCCGTAAATACCAATCTCCCATCATGGAACAGAAAATGGCAGATTTGCCAAGTGATAGAGTAACAGCAGATGAGCGTCCATTCACAGCTGTAGGAATCGATTACTTTGGACCGTTTGAAATAAAACAAAGGCGATGCACAGTTAAACGTTACGGTGTTATATTCACTTGTCTAAAGATACGAGCAATACATTTAGAAATAGCATATTCGTTAGACACCGACTCTTGCATCAATGCAATCAGAAGATTTATTGCTAGGAGAGGAAAACCGTCAGTAATCCGTTCAGACAATGGCACAAATTTAGTAGGTGCACAACGTGAACTCAAAGAAGCGATAGATAAGTGGAATCATTATCAGATTGACAACTTCATGTTGCAACAAAATATTGATTGGAAATTTAACCCACCTGCAGCTTCAAATTTTGGTGGAGTGTGGGAAAGGCTCATTCGTAGCGTTAGAAAAGTACTGTATTCAATTATGACCGAGCAAAATGCCCGTCTTGATGATGAAAATCTGCACACGTTATTTTGCGAAGTTGAGGCAATTCTCAACGCAAGACCTATTACGTTGATCTCAGATGATGTCAGTGATCCAAAAGTGTTAACTCCAAATGATATTATTCTTCTAAAAGTGAAAATACATTGCCTCCTGGCATATTCGTGAAAACTGACAATTACGTTAAAAGGAGATGGAAACAAGTCCAATATCTAGCAGATCTTTTTTGGAATAGGTGGACAAAGGAGTATTTGCCGTTACTGCAAAAGAGAGCCAAGTGGAACAAACCTCAGCGAAATCTGAAAATTGGTGACTTAGTTCTGATTGTTGACAATACACCAAGAAATACATGGACTGTTGGGAGAATATATGAGGTCATTAAGGACAACCTTGGCACAGCCCGTGTTGCCAAAGTAAAAACACCCACAACAGTGTTAGAGCGTTCTGTATCAAAATTGTGTTTAATTTTAGAGTCAGATATAGACAATTAAGGTTTTTGTAGAAATGGCGTTTACATGTATAAGATACATTGGTATTTTCAGAATTGTGTTATTTGCATAGTATTAGACAGTCAGAAACGCTTTTGTTAGTGACGTTTGATTTTTGAGAATATGATTTTGAACATTTTATAAGATACTTTGGTCATAGTTTTATTATAAGGATAATTGTGTTTTTGATAAAACCCAATTAAGGGGCCGGTATGTTACGACCAAAGTATTATTTTGTAGTTAATTGTAAATCGACACTTTACTATCAACTTTATTACTTCCCTTGGTTTTCTTGTTTACGTTATCGAAGTGCCATGTGCTGTAAATTTTCTTCGAATAAGAATTATTTCGAATACCATGGTCAACCAATATGGTAGGTTTGTTCTATGAGTGCTTAGGAAATGTGTGTGCACATATAATATTTTTACGAATGTGTATTTTTGATAAATTTCGATATCTTTCCATGCACATACCAATGAGCCTACTTTGATTGGTATTTTTATATTGTATGGTATATTGTGTAGAATATTAAACCTTATAAACAAGATATTACATACATTACCGTAAAATGTCATTTTTAATTGCGAAAATGTTGGTTTTAAAGGAAACTCACGCCGAAATATTTTTTCTCCGTTAAAGTGTTCATTTTCATATATTGATTCTTGCATATTCATAGAAAAGTTGAGTAAAGTTTAATTTTGACTTTATAAGTGTATACTTACCTGTTGTAATGCAAATACTTACCAGTTTACTGCTTATAAATGTATTATTATTCCACATTTCATTAGTTTTGACACAAAATACTCTTACAAGTTACACAAAGCAAAACATATACATGGTTTTTCGTATTGTTTTATGTATGTTTCTTAAGCTATGCACTCTGAAGTTATGTTAAAATTTACATTGTCATTCATTTTGTATTTTTCAGTCAATCCTTTTGTTATTGAATAAAGAGATATGACATTGACTTTTATGGTATATTCAATTCCGGGATACAATCCACAAATATTTTATTCACTATCTCATTGTGTCACATGAATTTACAAAGAATTAAATCTCAAATAAAGATTACACTACTAAACGCGTCTGTACATAGAAGCTTATGAGTTAAAGATGCGAACATGTAAGCGTTATATAAAAATCAATTCTGCTTTTGCATTTTAGCCGCCGCAATTTGTTTTTTACGATGTTTGTTAAAGTCATTCCACAATTAATGATATATAAGTAAAAATGGTTTCTTTTAAATTCGGAAGTATTTGAAATTGTTGGGGGTTGGGGTGGTTCGGGTAACATTAAAATTGCCGCGAACCATAGTGACATGTTTGGAGAGTGTCAAGCTCCTTGCACGAAAAAAAGTAAATTTTACGCCCATCTTTCTTCCTAACCCTAACCCTAACCATCTTTATTGAGGGGCCTTTGTGGAAAAGTGGTTATGTTAGTTCATCAACTATTGATCACGTGGTCTTTTAACACAAGAGGTTGCAGGTTCGAGTCTCACTGCGGGCAGGGTGCACTCGACTTAACTGAAAAGGAGTTAATTTTCCTTCTGAAGGTCGGGGGTTTTCTCCGGGTACTCCGGCTTCCTCCTCCAATAAAACTGGACTTCATGATATAGCTGAAAAATTGCTGAAAGTGGCGTTAAACAATATTTAAACAAACAAACACACAAATCTAATTGATTGATATTTAACTTATTCTTGACATAAAAAAACCGAGCTGAAATACTCTCGCTGAAAGAAAAGTAAACATCCAATCAATTAATTAATACAATAAGTTATTGTTCAAATTAATTGACACTCTTTTAAAGGGCAAGTTTTGAAAAGGTTCTGTTTTATCGATATGACACTGTAATGACAATGTTAAGACCTAACGAATTAAAGACGTTTTGTTAAAAAAATTACTTTTTCGTACTATAACACGTGTCTATCTGAAACACATTTTACGCTTAACTTCAGTATTCGCAGACAATTCTCCCCCGGCGTTATTGGTGCCTCGGTGGCTTATTGGTTTGTCATCTATTAGTAATCGCATGCCTGTGAACAGGTAGCGGATTTTCAAACCACTGCAGATAGGGTGTGCCTGCCTCCAACTTAATTGACACAGATTGCCCGTATTATTTGAACCTGTACTCCGTCTTCATCCCACCACACCCCAATAAAAAATAGACGCCACAAAATAAATGAAACAATCCAGAGTAATTGTAAGTATACTCTTTTAACTTCTTTTATTGCCTGTCAAATAAAACTTGCGATCAGAATCGCTGTATATTTTACAATACAACATTTTGTTTAGTAAACAATGTGCTTTGATTGACAATGCTTGTTCAACAGTTCAACAATTGTTTATACACCGTTTCATAATTTTATTTAAAAATGTTGTAGACTTAATAAAAACACGCAGGAATACATTAAAGTAACTAATAATGATGTCAAAAAGAGGCCACGTTCTTTCCAAATGTGAAATAAATCTGTTACTGATTTATGGAGTCGGATCGGCTTAATATATGACAACAAATGTACATGACTTGTAGCAGGTCGCAAAAAATAAAATCCCGGGAATAAAAAAAAAGAGAATCAATAATGTATTACGAAAAGAAAACATTTACCTCGTCGCTACTGATGTGCCTTAAATAGAAGTCTTTTGAAGGTTTACAGGGCTCAACCTGCAGATATGTCCTCCTTAAAAGAAATTTGCTTAATTATATAATATAAAGAAAATGGTTTTTTTTTACTTTAAATATGTTTATTTATTTATTTAGAACGAGGCATTGTATTAAAAATTCGTATAAACGCATGATTTTATTTTATTATAAATGTTATAATAAATGCATATATAATATACAAATGACGCAGAATTTGTTTTATCTTTAAATTATTAATTTATACGAATCCGTCAATAAACTAACCGATTTATGCATATAATTAAATGACGGATTCTGGATCGCACTGATCGCTGACGGTTACCAAGGTAATGACGGATTAATAATTTTGGACGGATGTTTTCATCATTAATCAGTCAGCGATCCGTCAGCGTTCCAGAATCCGTCAGCAATCAGTTATCAATCCGTCTAATAAAATTTATTGTGAAGATTTAACATAGTGTATAGAAACTGTTTATCTTTAACATTATGGAAATTTGTTTTACTGCTTTTACTTATTTGACAGCTCATATTTTAACTGTAATCACAGAGTAGGGTTATTTAATTTTGCATAAAAAGTTACGACAAGAAGTGCGGTTTTTTGTGTTTCGTTAACCAGCTTGCGTTTGAAAAATGTAGAAATTCGTAAGATTATATATGGTTGGATATTACAGTCGTAAAGGCTTTCTGAAGTTTGTCGAGGTTTTGCGAATGGTCTCGTGAGCAATTGCCATTTTAAGTTCAATAATTAGTTTAAAATAGTTACAAATGCAATCAATCATTTTTGAATTCATACTTTAAATAAGGAACAATTATTACATTTTAACTAGAAACTCAATCATTTGTATAGGTCCATATAGATTTTTGCATAAAAATATACTGATCACTGTCACAAAGATTTAATGAAATGTCCATGAGAAGTCAGGAAGAAGAAAAAGACATGTCTTTCTTAGGTATAAAGCTTGCGTTTTTTCTTTTCGTGTCTTTTAATGATGTATTCCCGAAGTGGATCGGATGCGTTAAAAGTACTATATTGATTGGTTGTTTTCTTAACGTCATTGAATATTTAGGACGAGAACATAAAACAGTCTATACATCGTCTAGGAAAGGTTGGGACGAACGGGAAAAATGACTGCAACAAGAAAGGAAAAAGTATAGAGCCATGCATAATGACCGCGAATTTAGCCTTTTTAGCTCAATGAACTAATTCGTTTAGAAAATTTACCTAAAAGGTGTTATCTTTCTAGGAAGGGGTACTTTCGGAACACGTTACCTATTAGGATCCGGTCCGAGTGCAGTCTTTTTAATTTCAAATTGTGTTTCTACAAGAGGATTAAATATCGCACAAGTAGGATGTCCGTCTCCAGACACAAAGAATGAGGCAAAGCTTATTAAATAACGGAACGACAACCAATATCAATAGGACATCTCTATCCTCCACAACTGTGTTGAGCTTGGAAAATCCTAGTAAAAGACCTCGGTTTAGAGAAAGATACACATTATTTTTTCTCGAATAAAACTGACATATTGATCTCTGTATATTTAAAACCATGCATTATATACAAACAGTATGCTTCCCACGGAACAAGTGACATTTTAATGCCATGAAAATGTCAGTGCCTTCTTTTTTAATGAAGTATTCATGTTTGTTAACATCTTAAATATATTCAAGCAATTGTTTATCAGAACTATAACTCTTGATTCAATGGAAGATAAATAGTACATGTACATTGATTTAATTTTTTCATGTTAACTTTGGTGTACTTATCACTGGCGCGTATCAAAACGCACTGTCTTAAGATTGAAGAGGCATCATAACATACCTCCAGTATTCCAAAATATTTAATCAATCAGTTATCGATCAGACGAATCAGTCATATTGTTCCCAATTAATAGATTTGGAACGATATGACTGATCTGACGAATGGTGTCGGACTGATCGGTCCAATAGGCTTCCGGTGATGGATTGATTGATACATATATATATATATATATATATATATATATATATATATATATATATATATATATATATATATATATATATATGTATCAATCAATCCATCTTATATATGTATATATATATATCGAAATTAAAAATCGTTTCCCCTGCGTTTCTGGACAATTTAAAGAAAAATAATATAAGTAATTTTACTATATGTTATGAATAAATTATAAAGAATTGTCATTTATATGTAAATTTAAAAATAGAATAACTTTTCTTATTTAATTATAACTGATAAATTTGTTTAACAATAAGCTATCAGATGTTCATAAAGTATAAATTATAATTTGAGTTTATAAAATAAATATATTAATAATAAAAACTATTTTTATTATACTAACACATGTCATCTTTGCTAATCAGATATTGGTCATATCCAATTAAAATATTATTTCTACAATTGGTATATTTTAACAACTTCTTGGCAAACCTACCGTTTATAAGTATGAACAACGAAATTTAATGGATTAATACACATAGAATTTAATAAAGAATAGTTTTATTCTCAATTCCGAGGATACACATTTTGAAACCGAGGCATTTAAACATAAACTTGCCTATAACGTGATTATTTGCATAACATTTGTAATTTTCAAGTAAAGAGATTTGTTGTTTTAGTCCGAACTTTTCAGAAAAAAACTTGAAATTAAAAAATATAATAATTATTAAAATATTTGAATTTAAACTTATTATCATATTAAAACATAAACATTTCCGGACGTTGTGACAGTCGCATTTATCTTATAAATCGGAAATGTAATTGTAACAAATTTTGACCTATTGAACGGAAACGAATTCTGCGACACCATATTGTAACGGATACACTTGACAACGTCTTCCTAATTATTTGCGCATATGAAAACTATGAACAGTTTTTGCTTTTACTTAGACACAAAGTTTCTTTGAGTGATGAGAGACACCTCAAAATGAGCGGAATAATTTCAGTTATATCACATTAAATTTTTGCAAATTTATAAAACCTCATGGGTAACCATTGAACGCACAAACATACATAACGTAGTCAAGAAATTGGCAATCGACTTAAAACAGCCAATACATTTAAAAAAATTATCTAAATAAATTTATTTATAAATTCTTTATGAAACTGCTTTTAAAATACAGCTCAACTATCAAATTTCCATTGAATAATAATTATCAACTATCCATCATACATTCGTCGCAGCCATATACTGTATCAAAATAAGAACTAATTTTCTCGCTGTCATTGAAGGTTCATTTACAGAGGGTTGACATAAAATGACTGTCACAGTTTAAACCATTGTTTGGCACAACGTGTTTACAAATGTAATCTTTTACAAGTAATGGTGCGTTCATTTGCAATCAATTTTAGTCAGTAACTGAGAGAAAACAAGTAGCTGTTGACAAAAAAAATCTGAAAAGTTCTAAAAGCGCGTAGATATGATTTCAAAGAAACTGTAAATTTATCAATACAGACAGTTTTGAACTGATAACATCTTTATCTTATGAAAATAGCAAAGAAAACCGGTCGAACAACATTAGCCAAACGACAAGGGACAGTTACAAGTCTGGATATAGACAAACACAACACAAAAACTAAAAACATAAAACACAGAAAGAGAGTAACCCACACCCAATAAAACCATGGGTGAACTAAGGTGCTCCTGACGAGTAAGCTGTACCTGCCTCTAATTAGATACCCGTCGAGTTACTAAATGTCATGTCAAGGGAAAAATTCACATCCAGGAATATCTTACATTTATGAGTATTTTTAATCATTGCAATAAAATTTTTTAATCATAGGAAACTTTTGAAGTAATTATAATTGTGTGACGTCACGTTGTCTTAAGAAACTACAATAATATATGCATATCACAATAGCAGAATGCGATTTTCCCAGGCTGCACGATCAAATGCAAATGACACAAAAGCGCAATCATTACTGTAATCTTATTTGGTTTTCCTGTTTTTTTTGCATTGTACTTAGCTATGACGTTTCTAAATAAGGGTTAATTTTGTTGGTTCTGTATTGATTAAAAGCTGATGCTATTTTAGTGTGATATATTAGCGTTATATGCGTCTGTTATGTAATAACTTTTTAAAATAATGTTTTCCGTTTCAAGCTTGTTCTAAATGCGGGCATATCTGACCGTTCTGGTATTTGTTTTTCGTGATTCGTTTTTCAGCATTTTTCACGTTGACGTAAATGTGTTGAATGTATCTGCTGTTTACGTATGATTTACTTTGTAGCTTAATTTTTCCAGCCAGAGAAAGGGTCGTGTTACGAGGTGCTTATTTATTTTAACTTATTTGTTTAACCTTAGATTTGTCCTGATGCATATTGACAATCTTTAAAATATTGTATTGTAATCTTTTTCACATTGTGATCAGAAAAGAATGGTGTAGAATATTTCATAAACTGTTAAAATCAAGTGCATGAGTCTATGTTAATAGCGACCATGTCCTGCTAAGAGCAAAGATCAAGCTGAAACTAAGAGCAACAAAGGAAACAAACACTAGACGGAAATTTGCTGTACATAAACTGAAACAACCAGAAGTAATAAATGAGTTCACACTTAAGTTACGAAACAGATTCTCAGCCCTAGAAACAGAAGATCAAACAATACCAGAAAAGTGGAATAACATTACCACAGCGTTCATATCTGCAGCAGAGGAAACGATAGGGTATAGAAAAAACGCTAAAGAAGAATGGTTATCAGATGGAACTTGGAAATTAATAGAAGACAGAAGAACCATCAGAGGAAAGATAGTATTGAAGAGAATCGTAAAGAACAGCTCTCAAAATCATATAGAGAAAAAGATAAAGATGTAAAGAAAAGTGTTAGAAAAGACAAGCGAACAAGAATGGAGAAAAATGCAACAAAGGCAGAGGAGGCAGCAAGGAAGGGAGATATGCGGGAACTTTACAAGATCAAAAGTTAATGGCAGGAAAATTCATCAATAACAACACCGAAAATATAAAAGACAAAGATGGACAATTACTGTCAAAGGAGAACGACATACTGAAAAGATGGGCAGAACATTTTAAATCAGTTTTAAACCGTGGAGACCCAGATAGTCCACCTAACATAAACCTGGAAAACAACGACGTGCCTGAGCTCGACATTGATATTGATATAGAAGTTATAAGCAAAGAAGAAATAGAGAAAGCAATAAGGTGTTTGAAAAACAACAAGGCAGCAGGTGTAGATAATATTCCTGCAGAATTACTTAAAGCAGACTTAGAAACATCAGTCAATGAAATCCACTCACTATTTCTTAACATATGGCAAACAAACTGTATACCTGAAGATTGGAAAAAAGGATTCATAGTAAAACTGCCCAAAAAAAGGAGATCATGCAGAATGTGCGTGGCATAACTTTATTACCAACAATCAGCAAAATCTTTACAAAAGTCCTTTTAGAAAGAATAAAAGATCAAATTGACAGTAATCTTCGACAGGAACAAGCTGGATTTCGAAGAGGCAGGTCATGCTGTGACCAGATATTTGTATTACGCAATATTATAGAACAGTCTATAGAATGGCAATCCACCTTATATTTGAACTTTGTCGATTTTGAGAAAGCCTTTGACAGTGCGCACCGTGTTAGCTTATGGAAAATTCTCAGACTATATGGCTTACCAACCAAGATCACAGAAATCATAAAAGCTCTACACCAAGGATTTGAATGTAGTGTTATTGTCGGTAACAACACCACTGAATGGTTTCCAGTAACATCAGGACTTAAGCAAGGCTGCCTCATGTCTCCCCTCCTCTTTCTGGTTGCCATTGACTGGATTATGAGAGAAACCACCAAAGATGAAAGCAATGGCATTAGATGGAAAATGGACACCAAGCTAGACGATCTAGATTACGCAGATGACCTTTGTCTCATATCACCTTCACATCAGAATATCTGTAACAAAACTGAGAAACTCCACGAAAAAGCTGCACACATGGGTCTAAACATCAATCTGAAGAAAACCAAAGTTATGAGAATTAATGCACGTAATAACAACCCTGTAAAAGTTAACACCAGTAATCTCGAGGATGTCCTTAGTTTCACTTACCTAGGAAGTATTGTCACAACAACTGGAGGAACTGACGAGGATATTACATCTAGAATCAACAAAGCTCGTTACACCTTCTCCTTATTAAAGCCTGTTTGGAACTCTTCCCAGCTGTCAAACAACACCAAACTTAGGATCTTTAACAGTAATGTGAAATCTGTGCTGCTATATGGATCAGAATGTTGGAAAATAATAAAAGATCTAGCACACAAACTCAGAGTATTTATAAATAGATGTCTAAGGACCATTTACAAGATCAGATGGCCAAGAAAAATTTCTAACAAAGCCCTAATGGAAAAAGCAAGACAACAAGACATCATGGTAGAAATAGCAAAACGTAAATGGAGGTGGATAGGCCATGTATTTAGGAAAGACCAAAAGGATATAACCAGAGAAGCCATCTTCTGGACTGCTGATGGGAAGAGAAAACGTGGACGACCAAAAATGACATGGCGAAGAACAGCTGAAAAAGAGTTAAAAGAACATGGTCTGACATGGAGAATGGCAGAAGCTAAGGCTAGGGACCGGGTAGAATGGAAGGGCTGCGTGGATGCCTTAAGCGCCTGCTGGCGCGAAGAGGATTAAGTAAGTAAGCAAGAGTCTATCCTTAAAATATAAAAGCAGCTAAATGTAGAAACTATCAGAAAGATTATCAAAACTGACAAATGTTTTAATATTATCATTTTTATATTCTTTTTATCATCATTGTTGAATGTCTATACAATTTATCATCCCACTTAAGTTTGTACTCGTATTTTCCATTTAGATAGTTATCACTACATCCTTTATACCACCAACCTCCGAACGCCGATACACAGGTTTTACTGAAATAGCTGTTATTATTATCTATAGTGGTAAACTTCTTTTTATTCTTATATTTAAGGCCGTTTCCTGTAATTAGTAAAATACAAAACAATGAACATATAATCACTTATTATGCTATTTAAAATCATATATATTGTGTACCAATGAAAATAACATATTTCAAATTCTTGTACATAATAATTGTATTTGCTGTATTACAAAAAATAAAATAAATAATAACCCTATTTATTGCTTGTATGTTTGTTTAAATAGTAATCAATGCCACCTTCAACGTTTTTTTCAGTTGTGTCATGGTGTCTGGTTAATTGAGGAGTATTAAGGAGTAGTCGTCGAAACCCACCGACCTTCTGAGGGAACACTATCCTTGAAAATTAAATCAGGAGTCAAGAACATTTGAACTATAGATTGATTGATGTTTAACGTCCAGCAGGAATATTAATAGTTCTAAACCACAGGCTGTATCGTGTGATTTATGTAAAGGCAAAAACATGGTTTATTGGAATCTTCTGAAGTTTTGAATTGCACATTAAGCTTAAGTTTTTCATGTTAGGTTTTGACTTGCTTAAATTAGGGTGGAAATTTTCAGCTGAAGTGTTTTTTTTTCAAAAGTTTTGTCCCATTTGTTTGATATTTTACTCTGATTTTAGCAAGCCTTGTCTATCTTTTCAATGATTGACATTTTTTTATAATTGTACCTTTAATTTTTTGAATCATACTAGAAATTGTATTCTTAAGGGTGTGTTTTTAGTTTTGGAAAAGTTATGCCATGAAGTACCTATTCTATGTTTTGTAACCATACGAGCCTTGGCTCGGAAAATTCGAAAGTTGTTCAGATTATGTTGGGTGTTTATTTATGCGTCATTCGGCTTTTTTACGATCTTTTATAGTGTCCTAACAGTGGTCATCGTACCATGGTTTACTAGATGTTTTAGTTTGTCGAGGTTTTGGGAATAGTCACATCAGCAATTTTCAATAAAATCTCACTTTAAAGTTTAAAGCATGATTAGAAATGCCTTCTAAAGTTAAATTAATATCATGAGTTACTGTCCCCTTTAACAAGACCGCAGAGACTTTAGTATAACGGAAAATGTTCCCAACTTAAAAAAATGCATTGTTACAAAAACACTGGCTTAATCCAAAACTTAAATATTGTCACCTTGAAATCGAGATCAAGGTCATATGACACCTTCTAACTGTCATATATTGTCCAACAGGAACCTAAATTCCAAGTATTATCATTACACTATGCATAGTTACACTGATCTAATCCACAAACTTAACTTCACTGGACTATGATATTGAAGGTCAAGGTCAGGCGAAACTTGCACTATTCAGCAGGAACATATATGCTGTGCCACTAATTCATCCTACCATGCATAGTTACATCAGAAGTACCTTATCCACACACATTAGCTTAGTGATTATGAATTCTAGTGAAAGTCAGGTGACACCTGCGAGACTTGCATGTACTATTTGGCAGCAAACTATATAATAAATATTGTTATCTTACAATGCGTTGTTACTGAGAATCTGATCGAAATCTAATAGCATTAACGTAGTCCCCTTACTGTGAAATTGATATTAAAACTTTACATTTTTAATTGCATTAGTATCAGAATTAAAAAAAAAAACATCTGCAATTTATGTTGGTATTTGGGGTGTATACTTTTGACAGTGTATAGGTTCATAAGAAATCGCACTGTGTGGAAGATTATCAATATTACATACATATGTTACGATAGATGGAACATTAGAGAAAAGGGGCAATTATTTAATGAAATTATAATTTCATACATAAATAAAGACTTTTTTGCACTGAATTATTAATGACAAAAACAAACAAATATTCGGTGAATTGATTCAATATTACATTATGTTAGCTTTGAGTTGACACAGAAAATGTTATCTGCTAACACAGCAAAGTAAAGTTGCATTGTTGAATTAAAGCTATAAATTACAGAATTTACCGACGTTTTAAGAAACGACTTTAAGATGAGACCTTCACAATCAACAATTACTGTAAACTCTGTAAATTAGTTATTTAATCCTTGTGGAAAATATTTTAAACATTAGCTAGAAAATACTTAAAAAACCAATATGATTTTGTAAACAAACCTAAAAATAATTTGCGTGCGATAAAGGAGCACAATGGATGATCCAGTGAATTGACATATCCTCGTTACAGATAAAACACGCAAATTAAGTAAACTATTTAAAAAATTGCTTAAATAAATTTCAATTAGGAAACACCCCCATCTTTATTTATTACCTGCATTTCCAGAGTATCCGTCGACTGTAAGTTTGTATTTTGATGCAGAATCTCCGACAACAAACTTTGTATATTCGGCATACCTATGGCCTATCGCTGGATCCCATAACTCGATTCTTAGCTTATAATTAGCACTAGAAGTCATCTGATGTATCCATTTGTTACCTGTAAGACAAAACGTTTTGATTACAAAATAATTTTAATTGGATTAAAGCGTTTTACAAAGTGTTCGGCATTTATATAAATAAAATAGTGTAGATTTATAGAGAGAAAAAGCCAGATGATTACCCGATTTCAACACTAACTCTTTTTATATGTCATGTTATTCTTTACAAAAATTATTCCTGAAAACATACCATAAGAACACTGTTATGGTGACATAATGGCTAATTCGTATTTTGACATTCAGTAACATCTGTAAATTTTATATTTTATACTCGGTAAACATCTTATCGGGTTCATTTGTTTTACATTTTTAACATTTTCTGTTTACAGCATACAAAATATTTGCACAAAGAACTTTGTTGGAATTGGACCGCTTTAAGTGATGCATAACTTCTACATAAAACGAACTGTTTTTGTAATGAGAAAGCAACATGTTTATGTATACATTATATAAAATCAATGTAGTTGTACTCCGCCACCCGCTGACATAGCCTACACTTATTAAAAATAGGCCTTTATTTATATTTTAATCCACGTCATTCAACAATTCTATAATGTTGACTTAAATGCACATTTCATTTTATTGATGATTTCGGAAAGCGAATTCTAATACTAGAAGTCTGCTGACAAAAGACATCCTCTTTGTTTCGTAATTAAAATTTTTATTCCGTTAGATTAAAAAAATTGGGATACGTTTAAAACAGTGATATAACTCGTATAAAGACTCTTTAAACTGGAGCCCCGTGCGGAATCCGGGTGGCTAAAAGAATAGACCGCAGTCGCGCTAGCTTGTCGTAAAAGGCGACTAAATAGCGCCCAGTACCCTGACCGGCGTGTCAGGTCGGTTCACTTAAAGACCGACTGGGATGTGTGCCCCAGGTGGTTGAATGGGGTACCCCTGGCAAGCTGGGGTTGTCAGGCCATAATACCGAAAACCTGACCGCAAACCATCATCATTTCATGTTCATTTTATCATCCATTTCATGTTCATCGCCTGAATGTAGCTGCTGCTCGGGCGTTAAACACCATTAATCAATCAATCAATCTTTAAACTGGATTCTGTATATTTCAGGTTTGTGAACAAATTATATTCCTCTCATCATCCACTTTTCTATGTACTCATATGAAGCTACGTTTTTCAAAGTGTATTGAGAAACAACAGGAAAGACATCGGTAGTCAAGACTTTTATTTTACACTTCGATTTATAATTTCTTGTCACTGAATTAATCTAAGTTCGATGACAATTTACATATTAATTATCATAGTGAGCTCGAAATGAAAGAAACTGCCGATTCGTTTAATCTCGTTTGCCTCTTAGATCAACTAGAGTGAAAACCTATAAAGTGACTTGACGACAAGCACGATGTCAGCACATTTGTCAACAGATACCTTACGATAAAACTTGTATGCTGTTTTAATTTGTCAGATAAAACGCTACGGCTAACACAACCGGGATTCCTTTTATCAAAGCTAATGGCATTTCTTCATAAATGCCGTCGATCGTTATTAAAAATCCTAAATTCTATTATACGGTTTTTCCCCTGGATTTTTTAAGAACAGACACGGCTATGAGTGGACTTGTGTATAATCAGAAACAAGCACTGCTTGACTTTTATGGGGTATGTGAGTGAACCCCACCCCCCCCCCCCACCCCCAGGTTTTCTAACAATTTTTTTTCGGATTATGAGCTTTTGATTATTATGGTTTCTTTTTTTTTTTTATTGTCGGGTGGCTTTCTCAATCCGGATTGTCTCACTGACTTATGTTTTTCGATACTAGTTTTCTTACACTGCAGCCATTTTTCCAGTTTACTATATCTCTAGTACATTTAAAAACAATAACAAAAACGGCAACATACGAGAAAATAACAAAAAATGGCAAAACCCTTGCACTGATTTAAATGACGATGTGGTCAAGTTGGATAAATTTTTACCGTTATTATATCTTTAAATATTTTTATACCCCGGCGAGGTGAAGTTCGTGATAAGATGAACCAACATGAACAGTTCCTGAATGCTCATGATCATTCATCAATTATTCATGATTAGCTGTTCATGAATATTATTCATGAACTATTCATCATTTGTTTTAAGGGACAGTTCATGAATTTATTATGAACATTTATCATTCATCAATTGTTCATGAGTTTTCTTCAGGAATATTTAGAGAATTTTCATGAATAGTTCTGTGTTCATCATAATTCATCAAATAGTTTATAACTGTTCTTCAAGAATATTTAAAGAATACTGATGAATATTTTTTGTTCATCATAATTCATAAAACAGTTCATTAACTTTTCTTCATGAATTGTATAAGAATTTTCATGAATTATTCTTGTTCATCAATTTATCAATTAATTCATAAACTTTTCTTTATGAATTTTTAAAGAACTTTGAGGAAAAGTTCTTGTTCATCATTATTCATCAAATTTCCCCTTGTCGTAACTCCTCGGATTTTTTTGTGTAGGATTAGCGAAAGCTGCCGATTGTACTTGACTGACGATCTCGTTCTAGAAATGGATTACAAGGGACATTACTCTATTATCGGTGAATCCACATTTCAAAACTGACAGTTCATTGGCTACAAACGTTTGGAATTTCTATCATGGAATTCGATTCGACAATACGTCAAAGCGCGCTATTGCTGCCGTTCCATGCCGCCTGCAAACGAAAAACTTAAAATGTCGATATACGCACTACTGGAATGGGAAGATAAGTATGTGAGCATCATTGACGTGTTAAACATCATCCATCCAAGAAAAGATGTTGATAGATATTTTGAGGGAGAAATAATCACAGCTAAATATAAAGGAAAACCGTACAATGCAGTAATTGCTGAGTTAAATGGTAAGTCGTCAAATGTGAAGAACAATCCATGATCATGAATCATATCGGGTGCACACCTTTTCACACTCACATTGCTTGCAAATTGCCTGAAAAATACGTATACGGATTTCTGGAAATTACTTCAATAAGGGCAACTTTATGAGGCACTTATGATGACGTTCTGTTGCAGGCTTGCCAACTATCCCAATTTAATCGGGAAATCCCGATTTTCGGATTTTGTTAATAAAAAAAATCCCGATGAAGATGTTTGTTTACCTTAATCAGCTGATCACTGGAAAAGTTTTGATTACCTGTTGATTGCTCCTAATTGCTCCTTGCAATCAATAGTGACTTTCCATAATATCTTTATGATATTTGGTTATGTGTAATTATCAGTGGTAATTATAATTAATTGGCATCAGCTTGGCCTCAAGCTTCAAGTATTTCCATAAAACAAAAGATACCTATACTTGTCTCCCTTGAAAGATATTTGTAAATTTAATGGCCAGTCTTTGAAAAAAAGACTGGATAAAATTGTGTCCTAGCTATGAAAAAAATTGTTTACTTGGGGCAGAACAAGGTTGGGGAAATGTTCCGAATGTACACTATTCTATAGTTACCTGTGTTCTGTTTTATTTTTGAACCCGGGAAAATTTTGATACTTACTTTAAAGATATATTCTAAAATAAAGGATAGTTTATCATTTTAGTGAAAAAAACAAATGATGAATTATTACAGGTTGGTTTGTATTTACGAAGAATCGATCGTCAGATTTTTTTAGCTCACTTGGCCTAGGAGGCCATGCGAGCTTTTGCCATCACTTTGCGTCCGTCGTCGGAGGCGGCGTATGTTAACTTTTTACATTTTGATTTTCTTCTCTGAAACAAAAACAAATATTTACCATTCAAAATGCTTGTTTTCACCAATAATGGTTTATTTCATTTTTATCATCTTTTTCATGATTTATAGATGATAAAAAGATCTTAGATGAGCAGAAAAGAAAAGGGATCTTAAAATTCAGATATACATCATGTAAAGAGAATGAGAATGAGAAGCCTCAAGGTAAGTGATACATGTACAAAAATGGTAAACTGTGTATTAACAAAGATTAAATGTTGAACAGATATATTCCTTCAGTTGTAACTTGTATGACCAACTGAGTAGGGCCAAACAGAATATTAATAATAATATAAAAATTTCATTAGGCGTTTTGGGTTTCATCCTTTTATTTTTACTTTTTTACAACTCTATGTTTTTCCATGATAGCAGTTTGACATTGCAGGTCAAGAGTCTCACTACAATTTCTGTTATGAATAACATATAAAAACTTTTTTTTTGACAGATACTCTTGGTAAAAGCAATACTACTTCTGATAATAATTCAGAGGGATCCAGTAACAGCAACAACCATGATAGTGACCACCAAGAAAATATTAATGACACTAGCTTCGATTCTCTGTCAGAACTTGACGACGATTCTAGTGTTAATGACCAATCAGGTATGATTATTATTCCAAAACAAACACATCACTAGGTGCTTAATGGGGAGATATTGGCTTGAAAGGTTGTAATGCCAGTGATTTAAATTCTGTGTGACTTTTGCAAGTTCAGAGGGGGGATTTTTTTTTGTGTAAGTTGTCAATTTAAAATTTCAAAGACATAATTCAGTGTTCTCCCTAGGCCCATGAAGCACTGTGGTACCACAGTGCTATATTTTGAATATTTTCAATAGAATGTACAGGAGCCACAGTGCTATAATTTTCAAAAAATCACAATGGCACTGCTTTCCACAGTTCTATGGAAATGTTCTGGGGAGAACACTGCATATAAAAAAAAAGGATTTGACAGATTTTTATCAGAAACAAATAATCAATAATCAATATTATTTTTATGCCCCATCTACGAAAGTAGAGGGGCATATAGTGTTCAGGTCCGTTCGTCTGTCCCAAATCATGGTTCAGTGATGTTGCAAGATGGGGCATTATGTCTTTGGAAGTATTCTTGTTATATCTTTTATTATTATTATGTATACACCACATTGATTTTAGTGTTTCAGTTTGCTGAATCCCCCAAAAATGACATATGCACAAAGGATTAATTGTCTTGATATTCATGTTTGGCAAGTGTTTAGAATTCGATGGATCATTGTTTAAAATTAATTGGATCATTGATCAGCATGATTTGATGTGCATACTTAATATTGTTATTGGTAGAATTTTTATGCCCCATCTACCAAAGTAGACGGGCATATAGTGTTCGGGTCCGTCCGTCCGTCCCAAATCATGGTTCAGTGATGTTGCGAGATGGGGCATTATGTCTGTTGGAAGTATTCTTGTTTATTTTATGTTTTTTTTTTACAAGTAATTAGATTATTTTCGGTGTCTATAATAGTAAGTTAATAAATTTATACTTTAAGAATTCAGAATATAGTCTGGGCCTGTGATATGATATATGAGGGAGCTCAGGCTCAGGGATTGGGAAGGCAGGGCCTATGGGACAGTTTGTCCATTTAAATTAAGAATGGACCATGCAATCTGATAATTTTGTAAAGAATAATAATGTTCTGTAATTATTTATTATTTTTCTTTATAGTTACGGAAATATCTGAGAATACCGCAGATGAGGATCAACCAAGCTCAGGTATATTGTTGTCCTGGTTTTGAATTACCAATGATTATATACTTTTAGGGAGGGGGCATAGTATAAAGCAAGAAATTAATCTACAATTAACGTAGATAAGTTGAACTAGTTCAGCATTGAGAATTTTCTTAAGTTCTTTATTTAATACCCCCTTCCTAGCTGGGGATTTTAAACCTGCATGTTTGAATAAAAAGGGTATAATATACATTTGTAGTGTTCTTTGTGTCCATCCTAAACCACTGAATGGAATTTGATTATAATTTCAGAGAATCTTTATCACATGATGCCATTTTGCACCTATTTTACATTTCGATCTGACTGAGTTTTGAGGTTTTGTATCAGTGTCATTTTCATTAGTAACATTTAGGTTAAGAGTACAAAATTTCATAATTTCATGGCGTCCGGCCATCTGTTCAACTTTTCAAAAATCTTCTCTGAAACCTCTGGATCAATTGGAATGAAACTTGGTATGATTGTTATTGAGGGTGTCCTCTACAAAACTGCCATTGGGATTTTTTGATTTGTCAAAAAAATGGCCACTGTTGCTAAAAACAGAACATAGGGGTAAATTGAAGTACCGTAACATATATAAAAATTCTGGCAGCGTTAAAAGTGATCTTCTGGATTTTTTCAAAATTTTGCACTTATTTAGCCATATGTCTTGAAAACTATACAAAAATGTAAATTGCATATGATTAAGCACATCATGATCTACAAAATATGTAATAGAGTCAAAGTCCTAGGGTGAAAGTCATCAGCACATTTATATCTACCTGCCATAATATTTTCTTACAACTGATGTAGGAGTTAATGTTTTAGACTGAACCGTTTGTTATTACTACCCTTTGAAAGCAACAGCTCTAAAACAAGATCATGTGCATAATTTTTAAACTGCCATTTTTGATTCAACAAATTTATCGAAGCAATTGGACTTTATCTTTTTTTAGTCCAATATGGGGGATATGTGAGTACGTAGTGAGAGCACAATCTAATTAATGACCTTTAAATGGAATTTTTTTTTCTTAAAACGGATTGTGAAGTCATAGCGTGCAAGTCAAGGATATTTTACTATGGGTAAATCCAGTTGAAGAACCCCATATTAGAATTGAAATAAGTGAATTTCTCATCATGTTTTAACAAATTAAACATTTAAAGAGTTGATTTCTGTGAATGCTTTTATCATTTCAGCTCCTGAATCCAGGTCAAATATTTTCAGCAGCTTGACTCCCAAAATATTAAATGTCAACCAAAGGTAAATACATGTATCTGTATTTTACATAGTTTTAACTCATGTTTTTACTATAGCCTGCTAAAGGGCTGAAATGGTAGCTTTCTTACAATATTTACCATCCTTTTACTTCACAATACTATAACAAATGATTACGTGATGATGTGTAGATGCTGACACGTTAGTGGTAGTGGAAATTTGGCATTTAGCCACACAGTAATATGGTATGAAAAAAATTGTGGCTAATGTTCAGTGTATTTGAATGAGACGTTTCAAAAATTTTATTAGCCACATTCTAGTTTATAAGCATTTTACAGATTTTTGCTATAATATTTTGAAAGTATAATAGTTCATAAAGAAAGTTTCATAATCACATTTAAGTACAGCTTTTTGTAAAAACCAGGCAGGTCCTATAAGTACAGTGATTCATGACAAAAAAAGATTCCACAGATGTTTTTACATTTTTTGCATTGGTTTATGATATAAAAAGGATATATTAATTAGTTATAAGCATATCTTCTTGGTTACTGCAGAAATTTAGATTTCATTTTTGTAAAGAATTGCATCGACAACCTATGCGGATTAAAGAGTTATCTCCCTTTTATAGTGCACTCTTTGTAGTTTTTTTCTCCCATGAACAAAATAATATTTTAAAAATATTGTTTTCAGAAATAACATTGTATTGTACAGTGAAAAATATGATAAAATCGTGGGACTTTATTTTGCTTGAATCACCCTTTGCCTCGTTTTTAGAGAGAACTGTACTTAATTATTATACTATCAAACAAACACCTTTACCTCGACATATCCCAAGCCATGGCAGGACTGCTTTCCAGTGAATCCACACACACATATTGTTAAGTTAACGATACACAGACATTTTTGTCCCCCGCCGCAACGCGACGGAGGGACTTAGTTATGGTCCCCGTGCGTCCATCACGTTTTTTGTGGACCCAACTCCTCTAAAACCGCTGATCGGATTTAGTTCAAATTTGGTAGGATTGTTTGTCACTATATGTAGTTGATCATATTATACCGCCATTTTGATTGGACAATTTTTACAGGAGTTATGCAGATCTTTTAACTTAAAAAATTTTTCCCAGGCGGCGGGGGACAATGGCTACGTGTAGCAATCTTGTCAAGGCATAAAGTAACAAATACAATATATATCTGTTACTCAGTGTAGACAATAATAGAATTTCCGACTGTAGTAAAATCCATCATGGCGTCAAAATGACTGAACTCAATTTAAGATTTAAGTTCGATGTTTGTTGCCAAATGAGCAGTGTCTCATTAGAGTTTTTGCCATTGTTTCTGAGAAGTTTCTAAATCAATCTTTCTTATAGGACATTAAACCAGATGAGCCATTCAGGCTCACATGTGAGACTTGTTTGTTAATTTTTACAAAGTGCAATCATGCACTTTCTTCAAGTTACCGATTTAATTAATTATATTTTTAAGTTTTTACCAATTTTAGTTCTCTTTTCATCTTTGCAGTGAATCGAAACCAGTTGAAAAACGCCGTTCACTCGAAGATGATATCCATGATTTGCAGTATGATATTAAAAAGCTAAAGAAGAGAGTGAAGTTGCTTGAAAACGCTGAGGGAGAACACAGTCCTAGAACCCCCTCAATCAATTCAATTAAGTATAATGGATTACATATTGATGATCTGAAAGATCTTATTAAACATTCTGAATTTACTCAGTCAGTGGACATTGTTTTAAAGAAAATCTTCTCCAGTGAAGAAATATTAACCAAATCAATTAGTGGAAAGAAAAGCATAAAATCTTCAGCCAGTGGTCCTAGACCCGCTATGGATCAAGACAAAATGAATGTGCTTTTTGATGTACTGAGATGGAAATTCCCCAATTTCTCTAGAAAGGATGTGGTAGAAAAGATCCAAAACATCCAGAAAGTGATGAGGAGGGTTGAAAAAAAGAAATAATGATACACTTTCATGTCTTTATACTTAAAGTTGTGTTACTATAATATGTTAATCTTTTGTAACTGATTTGAAACAACACAGTGTATATATGTTTAATATTTGATTTAAAAAAAAATGTTATTCAGAGCAGCATTTGATTTATTAACGTGAGCCACTTTTTTGCTAGAAAAGTCCTGAAAAGTTCATGAATTGGTATGAACTTTTCAGTAACCTAATAAAGTTCATGAAATGACATGAACTATTCATGAATATGTCACCATTAAATGTCTACTGGCAATTGGATGATGAGCAATTCATGAATTGTTCTGAACAAAGTTCATGAATAACTCGTGTAAAATTCACGAACTTTTGGGGAGCAGTTCTTGAACAACAAATGGACAGGGGTTGTTCATGAACTGTAATGAACACAAAGAAATTCATGAACACAATAAATGCATGAACAATCATGAACATTGATAGTTCATGAAATGTGCATAAACTGATTGTGTTCATGAACATATTTTGAAAATTACAGTTCATGAACAACCCTTGTCCATTTGTTGTTCAAGAACTGCTCTTCAAAAGTTCGTGAATTTTTCATGAGTTATTCATGAACTTTGTTAATGAACAATTCTTGAATAATTCATGCTAATTCATGAACTGTTCCTTATCATCCCGCAGGGGTAGTCTTAAGTTAATCGTTTAAAACGAAAATATTAGACAAGAATTAACCATTAAATCCAATAACGTAAATAAGAAGTCGATAGTATTCACGTAGCCTTTTTCATAGGTATAAACATCCTTATATTGTTTGCTTATTAAAGTTCTTTTTTGCTTTAAAAGTGTGTGTGTGATAACATGCGTAAACATTTGAAAAAAGAATATGAATAACACCTTAAATTGAAGTCGATTGAAATTTTAGTTCATGTCTTTTTATATCGCGACTTGCTCATCATTTTGCTGTTTGTATTTTCTTTATGTTTTAGTTTTGATAAAGTAATAATACGGTGCTTATTCACTTTTTGTTATTTTTGGTAGCCGTAGCCATGTTCTTCTATCTGGACACAAGTTATAAACTGAAAACCTTCATACCTTACGGTAATTCTGACAAGTTGTGTCATTTTTTTATCTTATTTACCTAGCCAGTGTTCTCCATTCACGTCGCCAAATCCATTCTCATATTCTTTCCATTTACGATTAAAGTTTTCTGTTCCATCAAATCGGCGTTGAATGACCTTCAAATAAAAACTCAAATAGAAGGCCATACAAAAACATAAAAAAAGACTATACAAAAAAGTTATATTTTAATTATAATTATATTTAATTATAAAAGGCAACGTTTAGAACTCTCATAAGGAAAATTATATGTCCTGTACGAAATAAATCCTAAATCCACTTTTCGCAATTTTGGTGAAATTGTTATTGCTAATTCGAAAAAGTAAAATAACTTGATAAAAAGTGTACACATATGTAATGGGAAATACCTATTTATTTTACTTGCCTCTCGCGTCCATGGGATGTATCGATACAATAAAAACAATTATTTAACCACAAGAAACCATACAAAGTCGCTGGTATAAAGTTATGATATAAAAATTAAAAACAAACTTTTAAGAGGTTTAATTTTAAATTATTTTTGTCTCATTTGACCTTTTCATGTTTTTCTTATTCCGTTTTTTGTCTATTACATGTAGTATGTATATCAAAACTTTTTTTTGGTCGATTCATGACTTGTATAGTTTTTAAGTGTGTTCTTATATCCACTAATGTGAAATTTTACTCAGCATAGTTCTTTATTTATATAAATTAAATTTCATTTTAATCTTACTAAAGAATATTATAATATATTGGCAGAATTTTCATGAAAAAAACTTATACAAACCGTCCATCCAGCGCCATCTGTTTTCATGCGACAGTAGACTTTGACTCTTTGATGTGAATTACCAATTACAATATAATCGCCACCCGATTCATTTTTGTATTTTCTAATATCGGTGCAGTCCATCGGTTTTGTTTGAGAACATTTATCTACAAATTTTTCAACGATTTATTAAACCTAATTTTTATTTGAATCATTGTTTCAGAATAAAAAAAACACGACTAATTAAGTATTTAATGAAATTAAAGATATACTGTTTTGTCAACCGTAAATCTTGTACAAAAAATGGTTGTATTAGTCCAAGGCTATCCCAGGTTCGGATTGTTCTAACCTATCGACTGTGTCAATAAGGTCTAACGTTTAAGTTGAAATAAAAAGCCTTTTTAATAACAACTACATCTAAATATCTTTAAAAATGTTAGTTAGAATTTACTTGTCAACTCCAATTAATGACTCCTTGTACTCAGAATATCGGTAACTAATCGTTAAAAGTAAACTTACCAATAACACCTTTGATCAGTAAAGGTATTACTACTTTGTCAATTTCTGTTTTGTCGTTTGATGCTGTAAATATATTACAAAATGTAAAAGTGGTTATTTAAAGTGACACAAATTTTCAGCTCTTGTGAAGAAAGACATATTCATGGTTTCTTATTTTTTTAATCTTTAATTTAGTAAAATAAGAGGCATGTTTGTAAGTCCATATAAAAACTTATTTATTAATTTCTTCGATAATTGATATTAAAATACACTGAAGCCAGTGTGAACATTTGATTTTTGTTCGATCTGCAAAATTCAGAAAGATTGGTTGATTGGATGTCTGCTTTACGTAAAGCGAGCAGTATTTCAGCTATATTCAGGATGGGAACAAGTTAACAAACAATGAAGCAACGAAAAATGGGGGTGGGATGGGTCACAGGGAATACAATTTTGACTGCCACTGGAAAAATATGGAGTTTTGGTAGGGGCGAAAATTTAGCCTTTTGTAGCGGCTACAATGAGCCTACTCTTTTCCGAAATCTACAAAAGGGGTCTTTATCGTGCAAGGAGCGTGGCACTCTCCTAACACGTTACCCACTACGGTCCGCTGTGAGGATTTCCGTATTATGACCTGACAACCTGCAACGAGAGGGTCTCCCCTATCCGCCACCCGGGGACGCGCTGGGCTGCTCTGTGGGTCGAGCACTGGGAACCCTCCAGTATGGTCCCAGCAAAATTCAGAAAGAGGTTGTCTAGGCTGCAAATGATAAAGTCAATACTCATTTAGCCAGTGCAACAATAGTCCTTCCACTTGACGGAAAATTACTAGACAACATAAAATGGATATAAACGTTTATAATTTTTTCAAGTAAATGAAGTCTTAATCACAAATTTAAAGGTAATTAAATTAAATCTGGACATTGATCAAGTAGATAAACATGTATACAAATAATTGTGTTAATGCTTTCTTCTGCTGTACGCTAAAATATGATGTTCTTGGGGTTTTCTAAAGTGATTTTATAGATACCTTTAGCCTCGTTCAATTTTTAATTTGAAACATTGATCTGCCCCAAGGTATTAGATCGGATCTTTAATTAGTTTTAAAGCAATAAAAATAATTCGTGAAAAGTAAACTACTATTTAAAATTATTAAGACTACAATATTGTCTGGAATATCTAGAATAGAAGTATATAATTTGATAGCCTGATTTTTGTACTAAATGTTGTTTGATGCTAAATTTGGAGTAACATTCAATTTTTCATTCAAGTAAAGCTCTTTGATTTATATCATCTTCACGGATTCTACCATTCTAGAAGCGAGTGTACATCTAATTTTCAAAACAAAACAGCGATCAGTGGTGTATGATATCGTTATAATTTATTGCGTTAAATGATTTAAGTTTTAACTTTTACCTACTTGTAAGTCTCTACCAGGGTGATCATAACATCTAGTTTGATTACAAAATATAGGACGCTTAACGATTAAATTCGATATTCGAGTCATTTATGTTGTGGTATATGACTTTGAAACACAATTTTAATGTGTGGATCGTTTAAAAAGGGGTAGCAAACATGCTATGTATTATCCCAAATATGTTTCCCAATTTTTAATTGAAATACAATAATTATTGTGCTGCGATGATCACTGGATAACCTATTGCTGACTAGTGGTGTGGTGTATAATAATATACCTTTTTATTATTACAGTCACCATTTCACATATTACAGTAATGGAAGCGGGAAGTTAGGCCATAAAACCTGATTTAACCCACCATTGTGGGAAATGGCTGTACCAAGGTAGTACATTTGCTGTTTTTGCAAGATTTCTTTTCTCGAGTTGCCAGTTTCGTGATAAGTGTTTTGTCTTTTTTTAGACAATTTCTTTGGAATTCGATATATTGTTATTTTCATCATCTATTATTGCATTCTTGTTGCATTATCAGCTTTTACCAAATAACGATCTTAAAAGAGCAAAGCTAACTCGTAAAAGACCGGACGAGAACAACCACAACTTTTACTAATCATCAGAACAGTACTACAGAAAAAAAATTGTAAACTGCACTGGTATCTTCCTTTCATTATAATATGTTATAATACACATTCACATGGTTATAGATGTTGAAATAGAGGCAAAGCCACCTTTTCACTGTCATAAAATGGCAAGTCGCTATTAGATAACATAACTGAAGTGCATACACTAAGTGTATCAAATCAATATTACCTTCAAGCGCATCTTGTATTTTAGTTTCGAGTTTCTTCTTTAATTCTCTTATTTGTTCGTATTCTTCTAATCCTAGACACAAGAAATATTATTAATATTTTTAAATAGTAATACAAAAAAAATATTCTAAAATAACCGTTACTGATATAGGCACAATGAACCCCGCAAGCCCAATCACACACATATCCTGCTGCAAATCGTTTTTAAAAGAAATAAATACATATTTACGTTTTTGTTCATTGACATTTAGTTCTTAATAAGAGCTATATAATGATTGTGAGGTTAATATTAGATATGATTATTATCATATTACAAAACTATGATGGCTTCATAAGTATGTCGTACCTGTGTTAAATCTATTTTACGTACATTTTTGCAAAAACATGTTTAAAGTAAATGCTAGATTAATGAAAAAAATTTGTTTTAATAGGTGTTTCACTTTTAGTGGCCAGTTTACACAATTGACGTGTTAAATATAAAAACGATAAAATAAAAGGTATTAACATCGAGAAATTGGGATGGGATGAGCCAATAAACGGGTTAGCAAGACGTTCAAATTTTGATCTGGAATAACAATACATGCGTCGGATATTTGAAAAACATTTACTGTGTTTTCTACATCTAATTGCTGGGACATATCCCATAGTTCATAAATCATAACATGTGATTCCCCTGGAACATACTCCAGGATATACACACTTATTTAGTTTATAGAAGATAATTGATATTTACCTTTTATAATATGTAGAATGTTTTCTTTTAATTCAGTGACTGTCTGGGGTGGATTATCTTTTATACATGTTGCTTTAAATAGAACAACAAATAAGGTGTTACTTATACAATAATTTTCACGTTTTCTAATATAAATTTATGTACAGTTAATCTCACATTATGCTACGTATCATAAAACAATTCAATAAGGTATAATGCTACTTTGGTATAATTTTAGGCTTTTGGTAAGATGAAGTAATCGCATATATCTTTAATACTTATAGTAACAATTATTACGGAATTTTCCAAAAACAAATGTTAATTTTAAGCATATATACATATACATAAACATAAATTTAAGCATATATAGAGAAACAGTCGAATATTTTTAACATTAAGTGTAGCAATATTAAACCAGAAATAAATATTTAAATACATGTAGAAAATGTCATATTTTATTATTTAATTAATTTGCATTAAGATAGTGCAAACCTTTTTTATTTTGTTTTATTCGTGCTGTTAACAACACATTATTTAAGTATTCGTATGAAGCATGGCTCATTTAAACCACACGCATTGAATTCAATTAAAATTGTATATTGAATACCTTGAAAGGTGTCCATTATATCATTAATCTTTGTGGCTTCCTCTAAAGCTGCATTGGTTTGTCCCAGACCTGAGGGTACACAAGGGCGTAAAACTGATTAATGATATCAACAAAAGCAAGAATTATAACATTATCAGCTCTTATAGGTTATATTGCTTGCAACAATTATTTCTAAACAGTTAATGTTATGTTATTGTCCGATATTATACAATATTCTTTTAAGCCAAAAATATTCAATTTGTCTTACCTAATTAAAATTGTGTCGATTTATATTTTATGCCATAACTTACACTTAATTATGAGATTTACATGTGCATCACTTACTTGTATTTATTTCGATGTCATTTGCACTCACAACAGTTAAACATAGACAGAACAGTAGCTGCACATACAACATAATGATATTAAACTTTCACACAGAATTATAATGTATCTCGGCTGGTGTGTAAAATATTATCTCTTTTTATATCATTTATATTTTGCGTCTTTCATTTTAAGATCATTAGGCGCATATTGTAAACGTGGAATGACACATCGTGAGCAAATTAAAAGGCAAAAACGCATTACAAGTACACAAAAGTAGGTCAATATTAAACATAGTCATTTCGAAATTGTGTTTCATGTGATGAACCTGTCTGCAAATAGTGTTTTTTCTTTAGATTCTAATACAAACATTAATTATTATTATTAATGAACAAAATGCATGACATCTACTCTATAATGCTATATACGTATGTTAAGAAGGATATGTAGTCCAAGCGAGTTATTTACTATAAATCACGTGCATGTCAATATCAACATTAAAATTGTGGAATAATTCGTCAGTATGGTCAGGGTTTACTCAACTTTTGCTGTTAGTGAAGTTTAACCATTTATAAACAAACTAAGCAGGAACATGTATTGATGGATCTCGTAGACATTCCTGATACTTACAAATCATATATCGTAACAGATTGTTGCCATCACGTGTACCTGTCGCGTCAGCTCATTTTATCCTGCAGACAAACCAAACAAAATGACCAAACTTGAAACTCGACATTTACTCAATATGTTACTGATTTATATGACTACAGTTAACAATTACAATTTACAAAAAAGACCCTTCCAAGAACACAACAAGAAAATAAATCATAAAAACAACAAAACAAATAAACAATCAAGCCATCCAGAAAGGGTTTAAAGTAGAGCGTATTACGAAAGCTTTCTTCTTTGCAAGCCATTCCATTGTACATTGTAAATGCAGAATTTGTCATTTCAATGTGCAATAAAAAGACCGCTGTTTACACATTAAATTTAACAAAGGTGCTGCTGATGTTGATAAGATCGTGCAGTTTTCTTACGTTAAATAACTACAGAACTTAGGAGTTCTGCAAACATATCAACATACATGTTTGACATCAAATACGATATAAGTAATTTTTTGCCTGGAACTTTGTTGTACTTTTCATTTTCAAATACATTGTAAATTCTATATCTTACATTATTGGGTTCACATGTTTAATACAATGTGTCATATTGTAATAAGAGAATCCTAGACCGAGCGCTTAAGGCAATTCGTTTACTATTGACCACGTGTTCTGTCAACACTAAGATTGCGGGTTTTAGTCTCACTGAAGGCAGGTGTGCTTTACTCCAGTCAAGGATTGCCAGTTTTCCTACCGAAGGTCGGGGATTTTCTCCGGGTACTTCCTCCCCCAATAAAAACAGACGCCATGATATAACTGCAAAAATCTGAAAGTGACCTTAAACGGCATTCACACAAATAAAGAAACATATTGGAATATGTATTTTAAATGGCAATTAAATGGTATCCTTAATGTAGTTCATAATTATGGAATTACTTGTAAGACGGTTTGTAAGGTATGACATACCAAAGTTATATGCTTCACATCGATTACGATATCAGTGATATGGATGAATGAATTCCATGTTATGTTTACATAGAAGAAACGTTAGAAATGCGTTTCAAATTTGTTAAGTTAAATCGTTGTCCTTTAAAGATAATAATATGATTTAACAAAGGAATGTACGGTTCGTCACGTGACGTCTTGGATTGCATGAACAATAAATACGGCAAAGAGTAACATTAAAATATAGGTAGAAAATATCTGGGTATACTCCATTGCACACGTATCATGATGCTAAAAATTACATTATATTCTGGCTTTGAGCTTAGTTATTCAAAACTGACAACAAATACTGTTTTACTACAAGTTTGAAAATACGAATACGCAAGAATTTGTAAGTACATTGAATACTACCGTTATCATTATATACATTTGTAATATGCCAGAATAAAAAGTTATTGATTTTATTGTCATGCTGATATAATGAGTGTAAAATAAAATAAAGAACATACTATGCAGAAAGTGTGTGAACACAATATACTGATGTAACCATCTGTCGTTTATTAAAGCCTTCACTTCAATTACTATTTTATTTCTTTTAATAGCCAGTACATAGTTTGGTATAAATGATAGAGTAATTTTGTTTATTATCAGTAATCTTCCATCCAACTTAAACAAAATACATGTATGCATGAACAGCAAATATTCTTTTGACAATTAAATGTTATTGTGTTTAACGTACAACATATTTCATTATTGTAAATTCAACATTAAATGGTTGAAATAAATTGTCAGCTGTGTCTATATTTAGAAGAATGTAAGTGTCTAACTGTGCCAAATTTGCGATGAATAATATATATTTAATTTGCTGTATGATACTTATTGACTATTTTGATCTTCAATCAACATATATTCCGTAGTAAAGGTTATATCAGACGCAAAGCAATAATAAACAAATTAAACGAAACCTACTTAGCTCTAGGTATAAGTCCACGTTGGTGTCTGTTGATCAGTTGTACATTTGAATAGTTTTTATAAAAATAAACTATGATATGTTGCATGTTACGAAATACCCATGTTGTTTGACATATTGCATTGATACCCCTTGGTTAGCCTTATTGACAATTTTGAGATTATCAAAGCTAGTGTATATAAAAACATCCAAAATAGTTGGCCATATTAAGTTCACAAAATGGCTGACGTTATTTTTCTTATTTCAGTCACAACACTTGGAAATGATTGTGTGTTGATGTAATAAAACTAAATCGGAAAAATAAATTTACGGAATGCTTATATTTGTTTTTGTTTTATAAATATTATATTTCCGCTTCCATAATCGTCTGATGAAAAGATGCACCGTCGTGAATAAAATTGTTGGTCATAAAATCGGAAGGCTAATTGGCTATGTTCCTAGAACAGTTAACACATTTTTGAAACGAATGAACGAAGGAGAAAATGATGTTTTAAATAAATTATGGTACAACCTGCAACTTTGTCAGCCAATAGCCACTTCAGGGGCAAATGTGGGTTTTACATTTATATACATTTCGTATGCCCAGGGCACCAGGAAAAAAAGAGGCATTAAAACGAATACATAAATTATCAACAGAGCATAAAGAGCATAAGGACTTTTCCGGGAAAAATTGTTCCACAACAAAATATCAGCAATTTTTGTGACATATGGCAAATATAATATAATCTACCAACTCCGGGTAACTCATGTGTGCTGATTCTTTTTTTATTAGGGTATGATCATACTATTCACATGTATTTGGTTGAAGGATTTCGTGTTCACTGTAAAAAAGTTTGAACCTCGAGTTGGGGCTATGGGACCCTCATTGTTTTTGGCAAAAAGTGACATAGCGTCAGTCTTTAGAATCATTGTTTTACGACCACATGAGTATCATCTGTTTTATATGCATTGGTTGGTCAGTATTATTATGATAAGTGTTTTATCATGGGGTGCTCGTCTTCTTGCAACATTTCAAAATATTCAGTTTTCCGATCGAATTAATCGTTTGCCACTATATGCCCATTTCTGTAGTTTATAACGTTTTATGATGATTTTATTTTTGTATGCAAGTTAGAACGGGAGTGTACAAATAGTCTGAATACTTCAAGCAGATCATATTCGAATATTGGAATTCCTATTTCATAGGAAAAAATTGAAGAATGTTTCCATGGAACATGGATGCCCCCGCTAAAGGAAGTCCCAAACAGGAAGTAGTTGTCCAACAGGTGTGAAAGTCCCTTAGGACGTACAACTTGTGATACTTAACCACCCTGCTAAATTTCAAATCGTTCTAATGTACGGTTTCTAAGTAAAGCTAGAACATGTCGTCGCGGGGGCATAAAAACAGAAGGCCCTAGTACTAAATTCCGGGAAAAATTGTTCCACAACAAAATATCAGCAATTTTTGTGACATATGGCAAATATAATATAATCTACCAACTCCGGGTAACTCATGTGTGCTGATTCTTTTTTTATTAGGGTATGATCATACTATTCACATGTATTTGGTTGAAGGATTTCGTGTTCACTGTAAAAAAGTTTGAACCTCGAGTTGGGGCTATGGGACCCTCATTGTTTTTGGCAAAAAGTGACATAGCGTCAGTCTTTAGAATCATTGTTTTACGACCACATGAGTATCATCTGTTTTATATGCATTGGTTGGTCAGTATTATTATGATAAGTGTTTTATCATGGGGTGCTCGTCTTCTTGCAACATTTCAAAATATTCAGTTTTCCGATCGAATTAATCGTTTGCCACTATATGCCCATTTCTGTAGTTTATAACGTTTTATGATGATTTTATTTTTGTATGCAAGTTAGAACGGGAGTGTACAAATAGTCTGAATACTTCAAGCAGATCATATTCGAATATTGGAATTCCTATTTCATAGGAAAAAATTGAAGAATGTGTCCATGGAACATGGATGCCCCCGCTAAAGGAAGTCCCAAACAGGAAGTAGTTGTCCAACAGGTGTGAAAGTCCCTTAGGACGTACAACTTGTGATACTTAACCACCCTGCTAAATTTCAAATCGTTCTAATGTACGGTTTCTAAGTAAAGCTAGAACATGTCGTCGCGGGGGCATAAAAACAGAAGGCCCTAGTACTAAATTCACCTTTTTAGGAATAGAAATTGATACCATTTCTCGGATAGCTATGCTTCCAAAAAATTAAAATGATATAAATTGATTGAAGAATTTTCGCAGAGGGAAAAAAGTGACTCTTCGTGAGTTGTAATCTCTTTTAGGTCTGTTTTATTTTGCATGTCAGGTTATTTCTAGTGTAAGTTCTAAAAAGTGTAAAAATGTAAACTCAAGTTGTATCATTTTCAGAATTTAGCAGCTGTTTGTAGGGTTTGTTAAAGCAATATAAGTAATGTCAAGGGAGGTAAAACGTACAATACCAGTAGGTAATCTAATTGTTATATATGTGGTGGTGATGCAGGAACTATCGCCTTTACAAAACTTAATAACTTTTATTGTATTGATTCTGAAGGGAAAACTTTGTTTACATTTACTAATTCTAACATAATGGGGTAATAAAACATATGACAAAGGTCATGTTCCAGTTTTAAGTGAGAGGTCATACACTATTATTTTTTACATTACCTACTGGAATTGTACGTTTCACAATCCCTGACATTAACACATGTTCTACTACTCAGTCTCTCAGTTGTCATTGGTGTTGACAAAACTGTTTATCACATATCTTGTAAATTCTATAGCATTTATATTTTTGATGACATTTTATATTGGCAACCACTACTTCGATGTCTCTTCTGGTGGACTGCTAGTTCTCGAGGGTACTACCAGCCCAATAGTACTTCGGTGCTGAATATCATTGATTCTTCTACATTTCCAGTCCTGAAATTTGAAAGTGATTTTAATTTCAACGTTTTTCTGTATGCAATGAGTAAACGACCTCAGCCTGATTCGGTATGTTTAGACATTTTGATGATACAACTGCTACAACATCTTACAAATATAAAATATGTTATGGATTTGAGCACCACTGATGAGTGTTCATATCAAGAAGGACGGGTCTGGAGTATTATATTTCTTAACCTTGTCATTTTGTATGACATTTCATCTCATAAATAGATTATTACATCTCGAATTCCATACCTGCCTTGATATCTTCCTTCGACCTGTATGTAAGGAAAGATATGGAATTCGACATGTAATAATCTATACTTATGTTTATAAAAACAAAATTATAATATATACCTACTGTACAGGTACATATGCCAGAGTTACATGTAGGACCTTAATTGTTGAAATATGCGAACCATATAATAACAATGTATGTACATTTTGTATTATATTCAAAAAGTCAAAAATTAACCTAATAGATCAGATTTCTCACTGATTATGTATTTGTCTTAATTTTCTCTCTGGACATGGCGATTAGTACCTTTAATTAGAGTCAGTCACTGCTTACTCGCCAGGAGCACCCGAATGAAGCAATGCTTTTCATAAGGTAATGGTTGCTTGCTTTGTTTTTTTTTCTTTGCTTATTTCTGTTGTGTATGTATATGCATCAGAATTGTGACCTGCCCTATGGTTTTCAATGCTGGATGATCGATTTCCTTGTATTGTTGTACTATGCTTGTTTCGAAATGTAACAAATGACAACATTTGAAATAACCAGTTACTTAATATGCAGGATATATTTAAAGATTTACTACAAAAAATATTTTCCCCATCGATTGATAACAAAATTTCCGTTTTGAACATTGTATAATAGCGTATTATATTAATTGTGCACAAGGGAAATTGTGTTATCCCTCGATAGAGAATTTATTTTTTGTAGTTAATACTTATAAATAAATTCAAACAATAGAATTAACTCAACAATTTTATTTTTGTAACTGAACATTTTTGAAAAAAGAGATCAATACAGAAACTGTTTGTTTCCCTTG
This sequence comes from Limnoperna fortunei, assembly GCA_944474755.1. Classification (NCBI taxonomy): domain Eukaryota; kingdom Metazoa; phylum Mollusca; class Bivalvia; order Mytilida; family Modiolidae; genus Limnoperna; species Limnoperna fortunei. The sequence continues at coordinate 85,746,857 of OX104117.1, forward strand.
GAGTTATGACGTCAAATGGCGCGTGTCTCCATGACGATCAAATTTGTTTTCCAATCTCTGATAGAAAATATTTTCCAGCCAATCAAAAGTCAGTATTCTCGCAAATTTATTTATTTCTTAATATGATCCACCTGTCATTCGCATTTGCTTTAAGTTGACATGATTGCAAATTAATGTTATCTTTTTCTTTAAGATGTAGGGGCCTTGGTGGCCGAGTGGTTAAGATAGTTTGGATTACCAGTTTTCCTATGGAAGGTCGGTGTTTTTCTCCGGCTATCCGGCTTCCTCCCCCAATTAAAACTGGATGCCATGATATAGCTGAAAAATTGTTGAAAGTAGTGTTAAACATTATTAAAAAAACAAACAATCTTTTAGATGGTTCAAAGAAATCCTTTATTTTTGTATCAAGTTGTTAAAGTAATACTAATACATGTATTACTACAACCCGTCTTTTAACAACTTGTCACAAAAAAGAAACTCTTTGAACAATTCAAAAATAAAGAGATGACATTATCGACAAAACAGGAGACAATAAATGCAGTAGTATTGATGAACATATCTGATTACATTAGAGAAGCCGCAAGACAACTGACTATTCTATAAAAAAAACTTGAGTCTGATCCAACAGATAAATTTGCAAAAATAATCAGTAACAACATCTATGCAGAAAATTCTAAAGCTGGTCGGTCTATTTCCTCCCCTAAACTACATAAGAAGAATATAAAGAGAAGACCCTTAATTTCGTCCAATAGACATCTTACAGAGAAAATATTATAGTTCATAGACTTCCATTTGAGACCCCAAGTGGAAATATTACCATCTTATTTAATCGATACTACCTTCTACCTGCGTAAAATAAAATACATGTATCTACTTACAACGGACACATACCTCGTCTTCGTGAATGTTTTATAATTGTAAATCAATATACCACACGAAGACGGCATAACAGCATGCACGGGAACAACGCGATATCAAAGATCATCCCCTTAGTTCCTAATTCAACTACTCGAACTTGCATTAAAACATAACAACTTTACGTTTAAAACTATGGAAAACTCGAGAAATAACTTAACTCTATTCTCATCCTTCTACTCTCATGGTTAAGGCTTGTTGATGATGTTGACATGAAATGAATCGCAAGCGACGAAAATCCCCAACATTTCATTAACCTTGCTGAAAGTAAACATCCATCTATCAAATTCACATATGAAATGTCAAAATCTATAATCTCATTCTCAAATACGACTACTAACGTAGTAGATGTCATTGCGTCAACTGATCTGTACTGTAAACATACAAATAAACATCAGTACCGCTCACTAAACAGCTGCCATCATAAGCATTGCAGGAAAAGTATACCTTAAACTAAGAAGCGTCTTGGAGAGCTCCGATGCCACCTAAAGCAAAAAGGATACAACAACAAAAACATATATCGATAGGTTTTAATAAAGCATCCATCAGTAGGGACCAACTTCTGCCTTACAGAGAAAAGACTTGTTGATTAGAAATTCGTTTTCCGTCCAGCGAGCAATGTTCCAGCTATATTCAGGACGAGAACAAGTTAACAAACAATAAATCAACAGAAATACGGATGGGATCGGACGCAGTTAACAATTTTGACTGCCAAAGTATGGATTATTGGGTAGAATTCAGCCTTTTGAAGCGGCTACAATGAGCCTACACTTTTCGAAAAAAAGGTCTTTATCCTGAAAAGACCGTGGCACTCTCCAAAAACGCAACCCACTACGGCCCGCAGCTATAGTCTTTCGCATTATGACCTAACACCCCCCCCCCCCCTTCAAACCGAGAGGCTTTAAAACTATCCGCCTCACGGCGATCTGCTGCGCTGCTCTGTAGGTCGGACACTGGGAACCGTTTGTCGTAACATACCATCCAGCTTTTAAAGACATCACACGTACTATCCGCGAACAGTGAAAAAAAAATCATCCTTTAAAAATTATTTCAGACAAATACCTGACTTCGCACCTGTTTAACGGCATGGCGTTCTTTAGATGCTGTAAGATCGTTTGTAAAGTTTATTAGGAAATCTCTTGTTTGTTTTATTTACAAGTGGTTATAATTTATTTTGGGATTGACAGGACAACAAGCTGCACCAACTAAAGCCGATGTTGGTAATACATGTACATTTCGATAAAGAGTGGGTCATTGTATCCGCTACAAAAGTCTTAGTTTCCGCCTTTGCCCAATGCTTTATAAATTGCCCGTGGCAGTACAAAATGTGTTCCTGTTGCGTCATTGCTTTCCAGGCTAATTCATTGCTTGGTAACTTGTTCTAGTCCCGAAAAGAAATATTGCTCGCTAGACGTGAAACAAACATAAGCAAATGCACTTCTTGCTCCTAACAAACACTTTCGTCACGTATGTTATATAACTGATTATAATTATGGTAGACACGTGATCAAGTAAGTCTTAAGATATTCAGGTACTTGCTGCTTCTACGATATTCGATCGCTATAATTAGAGTGGAAGAATTGTGGGGAAAAGTTGTCAAATAATGTCATCCCTAGTGTGCATCATGATTAAAACTAAAATCAGGCAGTGTTTTAAAATAATGAACTCGTATTTTAATTAAGAGTCAGAGTGTGAGGTGGGCCTGGTTTACTTTGGACTGTTGCACTCTTTAACTAATACTTCAAAAAAATCTATTACAGTAAGTTGTTCAGATAGAAAGAAAATTGGGACTATACGGGGAGGGTTCCCAGTGTACGACCCACAGAGCGGCCCAGCGGGTCCCGGGTGGCGGATAGAGGATACCCTCTCCTTTAGGGTTGTCATGTCACACTACGGAAAGCCTGGCGCGGACCGAAGTGATGATGTGTTTGGAGAGTGCTAAGCTTCTTGCACGATAAGACCCCTTTTGTAGCTTTTGAAAAAAAGAGTATAGGCTCATTGTAGCCGCTAAAAAATGCAAAATTCTCCGTCCCTACCCATTACTACATACTTTCCAGTGGCAGTCATTATTTTCCTTCTGTTCCATCTCGCCCTTTTTCCATTGATTTATTGTGTGCTAATTTGTTCTCTTCCTGCATATAGCTGAATTACTGCTTGATGGACGTAAAGCAATCATCAAATCATCAATAGAAAGAAAAATAACAAGGAAACCATCCGAACAACAAGAGCTTTAGGATCAGGAACGGTTGCAAATCCGGATTTCGTAAAACAAATACAACACAAAACAAAACCGAAAACACAAAAACAGTGAATCAACTGAACCCAATAAAAATCATTTATGCACTACGGTGCTCATGATGACTTTTCAGTATCTGTCCCTAATTAAAGACACCCGCCTAGTTATCCTGATAGAAATCTTACATCCCTGATAGAAATCTGACATCCAAGCAAAGGTAATCTGATAGTCCTATCTGCTAGTAATACAAAAGCCGAACCACCTGAAAGCATGGACTCTGATTGCATGAGATCACGAGTTCAAATCCGTCGTTTGGTCAAACCGGCTGTAAAAATATTGCTGTTAATTCTGTTCTTTTAATGACTCAAATCTTTGTATTATGTGTTTGGTCGGATTGACATGTCTAATAAAGAACAAAGACACGTGTTGTGGTGTTGAACAAAAAAAGCTAGAATGTGTGACAGATCAACATGACATCAACAAGGAGGCCATTGAGTAGTATTGGATATTCATTTTAAATAAAACTCATATTTCCTACGTTGTTATTACCGTCTCCCATGGGACGGTGACGATCAGTCTTCGGAGTAAATCACTCTCTGTTACTTGATTGGGTGATTTACTAAATCTATAAATCGTTTTGTCATTTCATTGGTTTACGTCAGGATTGCACTAGTATGTGTACTGAAATTTCGATATATTCTTAGGTCGAATCGGGGTTGTAATCAGTGTAGTAATGTTACGTTCCACATATTGACTTCTATTTCATTCAATGCATTGGTCAGTGAACAATTATAAGGTAAACGTCCTGTCAGGAGATGTAGGGTGTGCAAACATACTCCATATATTTGGATTTCAAATCGGACACATTGGTGGAACTTTATAATTGGACTTGTTTGTGAAAAATGACTTCCCTGGATTAGTTTATTTTCAAAACTGACGTCACAATTTAATCGGACTAAGTTGTGGAACCCCACATGTTTGCGAGTCTTTCATATATAAAGATATAAACATGTATAAAAGATGTATGCATGTTTAACATAAATCAATTCAAATTATTAATATGATTTTTGATAGGGTTGCACAAAGTGTGATCAACATCTCTTATTTTGAAGAATTTTTGTCCTTATTTTTCATGATTGGGAACATTTGAAGAAGACAGTACCTATTTTCTGTAATCAACTCTTCCAATAGTTTTCAAAACTGATATCTCAAACTTCAAAGAAAGATTACACATGTATTGATGTTATGCAAAGGTTATTATGTTCCAGAATATTTACGAATTTTCCAGACTTGTGAATTTTTCAGAACATTTGCAGAAGACATTACCTACTTCTTGTAAAATCAGCTCCTCATACAGTTTTCAACCCAGATCTTTGAAACTTCAGAGAAAGATTGCAGATGTATTAAAGTTGTGCACCTGCTATTATGGAATTGTTCAAGGGATGTTTCCTAATTTTCGAGACTGTGAACTTTCAGAACGTTTACGGAAGACGGTTCATGGTTTGTGTGAACAACTCCTTTCATTTGTATACAGACCCAAATGCTGTTTTCAACAAATTGTAAACAATTGTAAACAATTTCATGTTTATTAAGACACTTTCTTTGCAACCCGGCGATTTAAGAATTTTTGCGATTTTTTTTCTTTTCGTTAAAGAATACAAATATAGAACTATAAATATTAGATAACCGAGATTTATGTCTTCCGTTTCATTTTCGTTGCTCTTTACTTATTTTTGAAACTTATACATTTTATACTTAATTTTTAAAATGCACAGGATATACAATTAAGAATTATGGGAACTCACGTGAAGACGACGGAAAATATGTGAACTATTAAACCGTATAAAGATCCAACCGCAATGGTATTGACCCAAACTTGGTTTAGCCATAATACTGATAGCTGTTTACAGAGCAACAGGGTTTTATTCCGATTGAATGAAGTACCATTTAATTAATCTACTATAAGGATAATATCTTAGCAAAATTTACTATCAGATGCATCATTTCAGACAACATTTGACAGATGTATTTTTTTACATGTTGACGTCACCAGTAACAATGAGCTTACCGTCGCTAACGAACCAACTACATAAATGAACCAAAGCGTCACAACATTAATTTCAAAATAGCACCCGTGGTAACTTTCCAGACAATTGAACCGGGGCCGAGAGATCTTCCGACTGTGTGCGCAGCTGAAAACAATGGGTACCAGTATGGTTGACCTGTCAAAATGAACTCTAAGGGACGTTATAATAACAAACAAGTCGTCCATGTACAACCACTTCCTCCTTTGATTTATAGCTCAGGGAGACTTCGCATTAACATTGCAATATCTCTTTTTTTAATTTTATTTAGATCTCTGCTGATTATAGGAGTAATAAGGCCTGCTGGACGTAAAAGAACAATCAATTAATAAATCGACAATTGAATATATGCAGACCAATATTTCAAAGCAGCAATGTTTGGTTTTGTTGCTTTTCGTTTGAGTCAAGAATTTGATTTTCCATGTAAAAACTGTGTACATACATGTTTACTTACAAACTGATAAAATGTACTTGTACTGACTGACGTTGTGGGTGCACTTTTATTTTATACAAACAAGTTCGTCTTTAGAGATATCTTTTTAAATCGCATACTAGTATTCTTAAACAAAAATACTTGCCGGTTTAAGAACTTATCAAACGGAATGAAAGGGGCATTATAGCTACAAAAGGCACCAGCTTGTCCCTACCTTATTCCACATACAGATTGTCTTCCTTCTGTCTATCCAATTTTCTCTATGTATTTATTGCTGCTAACTTTTTGTTATTCAAGATAGTAATGTCTGTCTATAAACACTGGTGTCACTTGGCATCAAAACAGACAATAAGAGTTATCTTTCTTGACACAGAACCATTCTTTAGATGGATCATTCAGTAATTCAGTCCGGTAAGTGATTTAAGACATTTGTTTTAAACGAGTCACTTGATTTATTGTATATTTGCTTAATGTCCAGCAAGTAATATTTTAGCAATATTCAGGATGAGAACGGGTAAAAGGGATAGACAAACTTGAACAAATTTGTGACTGCCGCATTAAAGTGAGTATTTGGAAATGACGGGTAATTTAGTCTTGGGTATCGGTTTTAATGAGCCTACACGTTTCCGAAATCTAATATGTGTCTTTATCGTGCGAGGTGCCTTTATCGTGCGAGGAGCTTGGCAGTTAGCAAAAATGCAGCCGTTTGAATTTATCATGAAACTTTTTTTCTTCCAAATATCCTTCTATAGATTTTAATACTGCAAGTTCATTTAACAATGTTATGAAACGTGTCAAGACAAATATGATATATATCCGGCTACAAGCAGCTCCAATCTATAGTTTGATCATATCTGACTTTTGATATTCCATCAGTACTATTCAATACATAAAACAACGTACTTACAGTTTTTTTATATGCATACATATTCAAATAAACAAAACAAACATTATATAGAAGTAAAAATCAATATGATTAGAAGCTAGCAGATTGTATTTCATTGTGAGGCGTAGACACAGTTAAGCAAGACTGTTCTTTGTCTTCTACAAAATGACCCGACGTATACGATACAAACAAAGATCTATCGTTTCCGTTCTGAAACCCATATTCTAAATGATGCTTGCACATTTCCGAACCAATTCGTCTTAATCCACTCATTCTACGCAATGCTGAATTGCGACGTCCTGCCACGGAGGTTCTTCTCTGGGTGTAACCGGCATTGTATCCGTTAATAGTCTGTCCCTTTAACAGTTTAGTACTTCGCTTGTACATCATACTGTCATACGTAGATAGACTGTATGTTCTCATCATTAAGTTTTTCAAACAAATGCAACATGGAAACCAGTTGTGAAACATGACTATCAGATCAGCCTGTAAAACAAGTACACGTACAAAAATAAAAACATATTACTGATTTTTGTTGTTGATTATTACCCGCTACTTGTAACATATTTGTTCATTTTTGTAATTAGTAGAATCTGTCGTGTTATTATGCTACATTCTTGTACGTAAGACAATACCCTTTTGTGTTAAGAAATCGTTAATATAATTCTTACTATATTAATACAGTTTAATAACTTCGGTATGTTATAGACAATGCTTTTTGTTTCTATTCATCCTGCATAATTATCTGAGCTACAAAAATGATTAAACTATATAATATAACCCCGGTTTTTAATTTACAACAGGATATGGTCGCTGAATCTATGCCCATTTAATGTCGTTGCACTTGGCATAGTTTGGTGTCTCGTAGTAAACCATAAACATTGGGGCTGAAGGACGATAAATAAGATAAATATATTCGTAAAAATCCCTAAATAAGGATCTACGTCTCACTTTTACGGGAGAGTAAGTCTTTCTTTGGTATATATGATAAGAGTTAATTTCCTTCGTAGGGTACGATTTGTCCTTGTCCTGGAGAGAATGTACTTTTCTTATATTAGACCAATTATGTAATATGGCGATGTGGTATGGCATAACTATATACAATACTAAGTAAACAAGTTGGAGAGTGTCCAGGTAGACGCTATGCGGATTGTTACGGGAGGGACAAAATTGACGTCGTTAGAAAAACGGGTTGGGAACACTTTCGGCTAGGAGGGAAAAACATCGACTTATTCTATTATATAAGATTATAAACAATGAATCCCCAAATTATTTATGGGAACTTGTTCCTAGTTCAATTGGTGATTGACATAGTCATTTTACTCGCCATGTCGAAAATATTGTTAATGTTCGTACAAGAAAGAACTTCTATTCTGAATATTTTCTTCCTGCGACCATTAACATGTGGAATAATTTGTCATTAGATGTAAGGTCTACCTCGTTAAGTATATTTAAAAATAAATTGGAGACTCGTACCAAAGAAACCCCAAAATACCATTACGTCGGAACTCGAAAAGGGCAGATTCTACATGCAAGGCTTCGTATGAACAGTAGTCCACTAAATGAACATCTGTTTCTGCAAAACCTTGTGGATTCTCCAAACTGTGTGGTCATGTCGAATTAACCTATCATTTTCTTTTTGAATGTTATAAGTACGATCAGCTTCGTTATAGTACCATACATACTCTTAATTTAAACCAACCTGTCGATGTTAACTTATTATTGTAGGCGTCACATTTTCTAACATTAGATGAAAATATTAATGTCTTTAATCTTTTTCAAAAATATATTGTTCAAAGCAAACGCTTTTAACTGCAGATCACTATTCCATCACTTCCATTGTCACATTGACTGTTTATTTAATTGATTACACTTCCTGACAACATTTACATGTCCTTTTTCTATTTTTATTCATTCCCTAACCTGCTTATAGCTTTGATATTACATTTTGTCGGAATTGTAAGGAGACGGATTAACAAAAGCTTACATGCTTATTTCCGAATCCTGTATGTTATTCTTTGTATGATGTATTTTGTACATATTATTGAAATTTATATTAATAAATATGTTTAAACTAAATAAGCCTTATACATCATAACTGTATTTCAACATGCAGGTGTTTAAGTATTCGAATTTAAATATTTCACCATGCAATTTAATTGTATAAACACAATTTAGTTATTATAATATTTTACTCATAAATAATAATTAGCAATGTTAAACTTGTATAAAATTCAATCTCCAGATGGCGGATAAGGAGGCGTTCTCATTGGGGAAAAAAAGGGGGGGAGTTAATACGGAAAGCCTGAGGTGGACCATATAGCGGATAAAGTGTTGGAGAATGTCACGCCTCTTTCCACAATAAATCATTTGTAGTTTTTGAAAAAGAATCATTCTGTTAAGCAATAAATGTGTCTTTTTCTTTGAGGAGATCATTTCGTAAATGTCAACGTAAGTGTTGTTTTTATGAGCAGATATACGAAATTACTTGTGAATTTCACATGATTTATTCTTACGCCGTTAAAATTCAAATAGTTCTTTGATGTAATCGCTTTTTACCGGTGAAATTTATACTTCTTTTAAATTACAAGGAATACTTAAAATTAAATATATTTTCAAGCAAAATTATTATTTAATAAGTTTGTAATCTGACAAATAAATTTGGTTGGTAGAATTTCATGATTTGCTATAGGAGACATGTCGGTCTTAATGCAGTAATGCACACGAACACAGTTATAGATATAGATACTATCTAGTAGCCACAGACATCAACTTACGATGCATTTAAACTAAATATATAACTGTAATATCAAATGTTTTCTACGCAGCAATAGGTCAGACAACACAATATGTCACAAACAATTATTTATATTAATTGTATTGCTACTTAAATTCGGTAGATAAAAAATGTGTAATTATAATGTTTCGGTTTTGTTTGTCAGTCTGCGTTTGATCATGCGCAATTAGTTGATGGAACAAATATTTGTTTGTTCTATCAGACTTTATGCTTCGGGTAAAAGGTAACGTAAAATGTAGTATTTTTACTGCTATTTTTTTACAATAATCTAAAACGTTCGAAGACGAGAAAGAATTTGGGTCTATTGTCAATATTGGCCTGTTATTCTGGTCACTTCATATCTTTCCATGTACAAAGGTCCTCATTATAAATGCTAACATGTGTCAATAAGATCACATAATAAGATGGTGGAAATGTTTTACTTAATTCTGTGTTAAAATCCTAAAATTTAAACTTTAATACAATTCAGATCAGTTTTCCTATATACTTTCTAAAGTAAAAGAGTATGCTTTAAATGTTGTCCGTCACTAAAAAATTCGACAGTTGGTACCCTAATGCATGTGAATCGCATCTACTCATTGTACTTTAAATTGAGTGCACCCAATGACCGCTGGATCTTAATTTGACCAACATCAAGAAAATGACTGAAGCTCCGTTGAGAAACAAAATTTATGACAAAAATGGCGACTTTTATTTGCCTGTTGTGAATTGTTAATTTTGTGTTTAGCTGCTACTGCATACAAAAGGTTGCTGACAGAAAAGCTACTTAACCAATGGTTCTCGATGGTAAGATTGAAGTCATTACATATTTTTTTTGCGTTCGCGATCATGATTACGTTTAGCGATATGGAATATCTGTGTCACAAACAACCATTGATTTTCAGTTTGTCGTAACCTTTGACGTCCTTCCTTTTGAATTATGATTACGCCGGATATGACTTTCTATCGGATTTAACTTATGTTGTACGACGGGCTCACGCATAGATCGGAAGTTGCTTACCCTTTCTGGTTACATTTATTTACCCGCGGTTTTTTGTGGGGTTTGTGTTACTCATTGTTTTTTGTTGTGTGTCTGTTAGTTCTGTTGTTGTCCACGTTCTGTTTAACCATTGTTTTCTTTTTACTTGACTTATCGTGCCTTGAATACTCGTCTTTATCTTCAATTCTTTTTTCAAAAGGACGATTCAAACAACATGCGTTATTTATTTCTTTTTCTTTAATGGTAAACGGGTTATGGCAATCAAAGGCAAATTGTTGCTCATAAAAACCACACAAAACAGATGATCTAAAGGCATTCCTACACTATTACCCTGCTGTGTTATTAACATCAATCGTGGTAGTGATTAGACTCGCTCAATGACTTTGTGTCAAGTATCATTTGTGGAAACCTTTGTAAAAAATGCTGTTTTCTATCTGTAAATTGTTTGTAACCATTTCTATAGAATGTTAATTGACATTAATAGACATTAATTGACATTTATGTCAGTAACAGAGGTACCCTCAGATAATTGATATTCTATACAAATCAAATATGTGGCTGAAGAATTAAGTTAGCGGGGTACTACGGACGAAACGCACGATAATACATTTATTATTCGTAATACTGACAAATGGCCCTCAATTAGAGGTAACAACATCAACACTGGTTAAATATTTATCAAATGAACTAAACAACCTCTGCTTTCTATCCCCGTGTATACATACAAACGTACATATCTCTGCGGTATAATTTTGTTTTCGTTTGTAACTGACATCATTCTGCTCTTATTCCTGAACGATTTTATATCTTATCCCATGTTTCGTACAAATCTCTTGAAAGTACTACAACATGTTAATAAATTACAAAGCTCAATCTTTTCTTTAAAAGCCACATTCAGTCGCTGATACGTGCACTTGTTATGAGATAAAAAATAAATTAATTATAAAACACTACTTTATGAATAAATAATTTTCCAAATTGATTGATTGGTTGACTGATTGATTTACTGAATGTTTGCTTAACGTCCAGGGAGCAATATTTCAGCAATTTGTAGGACACGAGCAAACAATAAATCAACAGGAAAAGGGGAGGGACATCAGTAGCACAGTTTTGACAGCCACTGGAAAGGTTGAATTGGCGAAATCAGCTTTTTTGTAGCGGTTACAATAAGCCTACTCTTTCTTTGTCGTTCAAGGAAAGTTACTCTAGCCAAATACGACTACGGTTTTTAACTTTTTTTGTAAAACTTATTTCTGTATTAACAGGTTGAACATAATATTCTTGTTTAGATAAGAATTGTATTATTTCTGGATTTGTGTCTCGGCCATGTTTTTTACTTACATATATTTCTGTTTGAATTGTGTTATATCATTATAAATACTTACCCTAAAACTTTCATTCGTAAAACCATAAATAATAGGATTAGCAAAACTGTTACTCATGGCTAACCAATGTGCAGTCAGATATAGCCCCAGGAACACATAATATTCTTGTTTAGATTGGAATTGCATTATTTCTGGATTCGTGTCTCGGGCCATGTTTAGTCCATGGAGTGGCAACCAACATAATCCAAATATGGCAACAACTATCACCAGCATTTTTACAACCTGAAATAAGAATATATTGTATAACCATGTCGATGTTCTAGTTTCCTCAACTGGTAGTTATGAGCTGGTTTATTGAAAAATTGTAAACATAAGTGCTATTGAACTAAACCAAAAAGTAAAATAAGTCATCACCACACTGTATATTGTGCATTTGATACTTTTTAAGAATACATCTCTACTTGTAACGATATTGGACTACTTGCAACTAATGCTTTATGTTATTGAATAATATTACAAACAGAACCAGATATACATTGTACTAATGTGCATACAGTACATGTTGCCTACAAATAAACGCAACGAAGGTCGGGTGATTTTTACTGGGTACTTCGGCTTCTTTCTACAACAAAAAATTGGATGCCACGGTATAGTTAAAAAACTGTTGAAAGTAGCGTTAATCTCCATTCAAGCGAACACAAACGGTGTGAAATCAATTGTTGAGAGTCTATTCTTTTAATTATATTCTGTTATATTTAATTATATTTAATAAACATTTTTTTTAAATAATTGTGTCATTAGATTTCGTAATTTTGAAAACGTCTCCATCTTCTAGTTACTTTTATATCCTTTCTCTTAACAAATATTTTCCAGTCTATTGACGTGTAATGAAACATGCAGTAACGATTATAAGCCATTATTTTTCAAAGGGTTTATTGTTTCGTATGTCAGTTAACGTTATATTGGTGAAGACTTGATTCTTTCTTTGCACCTATTTGTAAAAGATAATTTAATAAATCAGACATTAATGAAGCTTTAATTACATAATAAATCACGGATTTTTCATGTAATAAAAATTTATTTCAGTTAAAAATGCAGTTTTCAAATTTATCTCCGATATACGTCTCCGTTAATAGCTTACAGAAAAAGCAGACAAAAATCTGGCGCTTAAAAAGATTTTTGACCTGCCATTAATGGTTTCATTTAACATGATTTACTCATTATTGTTGTGACTGAAGATATGTAGTCTTTTTTATGTCAAATGCTGCTATTATACTTCAACCCGATATTTTTATTTAAAAAGCTTTATGGTTAATCGATCTTACTATGACCTGTATAAATTATCTGTCAATTTGCATTCAAATATTCATTGGCTCTTCGATAGAAATTGTTACGACGGCCTATTCGTGCCAAACAACAAAAAGAAAAAAAAATAGTTCGTTTGTACGGTTTATTAAAGCGTTTGTACGGTTTATAAAATCGTTTGTACGGTTTATTAAATCGTTTGTACGGTTTATTGATCCGTTTGTAGCTGCGGCGTACTAGAAAACGTTAAAAAAATAATTGCTTGTAATATAAATTAAGTGTAATTATATATGTGTATTGTTCACTTGTATTCATTAACACGTCACTAAATATTATGATAGTGACGCATGTCAAAGCGCAATCGTCATTTTCTTTATAATTTTAAAGGTTTCACCGAGGTCGACTGCAAACTATATAAACGAACAGACGGATGCAGTAATGCGGCCGTTTTTGTCTTTTAAATCATATTTACACTAATTATTGTAATCTACAGTTTATTAAAAATATATGCATCTCAAGTATTTACAGTCAATATTACAACACAGTAGGGGAAATTCCTTTCACAAACTCAGAACAGAACATAACACACAGGATACATATGTATTCTAAATCCTATCGGCGGCACGCACATGGGGTAACCGTTAAAGTAATTTAACATAGTGGAATGACTAACAAATTATCCACAAAGCACACATTAATCCCAAAACACAGAACACAGACTTGTACAAAGTCACAGACTAATCCATTAAGTAATTCCAAGATACATAGCATGCCTTTTATAACAATAACACCAAAGAACCGACTATTAAGGGGCGGGCGTACTCTAACATAGCCACAATTACTCTCATTACTCCACAAACAAACAAACAAACAACTTGGTCCTTATATACCCAAGCCTTATCACCTGCCTTCAATTATCTCCTAATTTTCTATATCTATATCTATATCTTTATTCTCAAACAGCCAATATTACATTGGTACAGAGAAAGACAAAACAAATAAAACGAAACAAAACATGTACAGTATTTACACTATATACACAATCAGAAAGATTAGAGCAGAGCAAAAGGAAAGCCAGGAGCACTGACCTTGTCATTTATTATCTTAATGAATTTAACTAATTTTCGTAACAGCGACGGACTTGTATTAGACATAAGTTCAGAAAATTTAAAAGTACTAAGTCTCTTTGTATAGTAGTTATCGATATAAGTTCTTCGCTGAATTTGTAAAAGATGACATTCAAGAATGAAATGGTATTCATCGCCTAGTTTATTACAGAAATTGCAAAGGCGGTTTTCTCTTTCAACATTTCCCCATCTTCCCGATTCGATTGGTAAATAATGATTTGTTGTTCGAAATCTACAGAGACTAACAGCGTCAGCTTTGCTGAGTAAGTTAAAATAATTTTCAAATTCAAACTTATTCTTAAAAATTTTATAGTTTAGTGCTTTTGGGGAATTATTTAATGAAGCATTCCAGTTTTGGATGAATTGATCAGTCAGTCGCTGTTTTACAATAGCTTTTAGGTATTCTACATTTGGGAAAAGTTCACTTTCCCATATATTTGGTAAACCACAATCATTCATTATTTGTTTGACATAACACAACCACTTTAGACCATCATTTCTGTCAAATATTGATCTCCTAACACTAACATCACCACAATAGTGAACAAACCACAAATCAGTTTTAACATGCATTCGTAGAACTGATAAACGATATCAAGTTAAAACGTTCACTACCCCCGACTAATACCGTGTTCACACAACATTTTCATCACGCAATCATCACGTATTTATTCTGGCAGACTGTTCACATATAAATCATTTGTGGAGTGATTCTGGAATCAAAGCGTTTTATTCATCGCGCGATCAAACCAACCATACAGGTGGTTTATTCACGCCATCATTCCACATTATTGCAATCTGGAAGAAATGTGAACGTGTCAATCTAGAAAGATTATGCAGTGAACATCGTTTAAACGTTTTATATTTGTTTGGAAAATCAGATAAGTTTGCAATTTTCGGAAAATAAAATTCTGACTATCGAGAAATTTCCCGCGTTCTTGAAAACGTAAACATACAAAATATTCGTCATTATCTCGTATGTTATCTAAACATGCATTCCAGATCGATTCCAAATGTGAAAATAGAATGTGAACACACAAAACGCGATAATCACGCAACCAGTTCATTGCGTTATGAATCTAAATTATGACTGAGGAATATATGTGAACACTGTATTTGTTAATGACTTTAACACCTAGGCAATACATAGATTAAACTATAAAGATTAAAACAAAGTCGCTCATCGATTGGACACAAACTATAATTATGACAAAGTTATAACAGAAGTAAATGTGTACTCGTAAGATTACCAGATTTACTACAGTCTGTACCTACAACAGTTGTTTTAAACAAAGTAACTTACTATATTGCAGTGTTGATTGGATAAATAGACATAAAAACGATTGATATACATGCAGTTGCTCTATGAAATCCGAGAAGTTGTAAAATACTGTAAAGATGAGTACACTTTAAAATAGATAAAATACAATTAGGGACGACAATTTAACTTGCAAGGGGGGAGGAGGGCAGGGCTTGGTTGTTTCCTAAAAAAATATTTTGAAAATGATTTCAGATGAAAAAAATATTTTGAAAGCAGAGGGTAAGAAAAAAAATTCTGAAGAATGATTTCTGCTATATAAAATAATGCTAATAATGAAAAAAATATTCTATCGCGACGCCTTAAAAAAATTCTGTGCGGAAAAAATTTTCTGTCCAAAATAAAAAACCAAGGCCCATCCCTTCAAGTTAAATGGTCTGTCCCTTATAGCATGGTGACTAGGCCGATCAATGATTTTATCGCACAAAACAAGGATAGAAGTGTGGCCCACGGACGACGTCCGAGGTCAATGCTCAAAATCATCCCTTGAGTTGGTGTGACAAAAATTATAGATCGACTTAAATACAATGCTATAATTGCTTTATTATTCTTCCAACTGTCAAATTGTTAACTTATTTTCAATTTCCAAAATTTTCAAAAGCAGTAGAGTAGTATTTAAGATGTTGAGAATAGTTTAAAAAGTTTTAGTGCCGTTGTCCTTTTCCTATTCAGTGAATAAATAATCACAACATCTTGGTACCATCTTCTCCCTTCAATGGTACACACCGGCAATTTCGTCACACTGTTTATCTTAGATACTGAGTGAACAAGTTGGACTATGACGACAACCGAGAGAAACTGGCGGGAACATTTGAAGCAAATCTATTTATGGAAGGCACAGGTTTACAATAATATTGTAGCATGCTGAACGAGTTTTGATAATTTGTCATTTCATACATATGAATCCAATTGCAAAGGGCTTATTACCATGACAAATAATATTTCAATATTTTAATTAGTAATCCTTAAATGCTATGTCGTTTTGGAAAGAAGTGTAATCGTTTAAATCACATCTGGTTTCGTGTATCTTTGAATTTATTTGTAAATTTAAGTATTTTACGTTTTCATGATTACCGATAAAATACATTATGGCGAAGAATAAAATGTCCTTTGTAAAACATGACGGACATCATTCGTGTCGTGGTACCACATTATTCATTATTGAGAACAACTTTATTTCTTTGTACAGAAACTCGGGGAAAATCGGTTAATGTATTGTATTAGTTCTGCTCAATCTAAAATGACTGCTACATCGTCATTGGGCATGCATCAGATGAAATAAGGTGTAAACGAACGTTGTTACCTTATTACTGAATAGAATAGAGACATCTTTGATGCGTGTAATCGGCAAAAACAATGTGCGATAGCTATCTCTGCATACAAAAGAAAACGAGTTTCGCTTGTTTAAGACATACTTCATTATTAAAAAGGCTATATCTTGATGGCTCTTGTATCGCATGGCTAACAGCTTATAGCGAAGTTAAAATCTGTTGTTTCTTGTATATTCTAAGTAAGTTTTTTTTAACAAAAAGCTCATTTTTGCACAGGTAAGTGCCTTATTTGTGCCCTTTCGATTTAAGTAACAAACACAGAACTTACATCAAGACAAAACATAGATAACGAAATTTGACTTATATTTTAAGCGATATCAATGTTAATCTTCGTACCAAATCAAGTGGTTATTGTCTTTAAAAAATCAGCTCTGTAGGTAGAGCCCTACGAATCCTCGCCGTATTTTCACAGTATCGAGTAATGTAAGTTCGCTTTATCGGATTACGAAATATAATATACGAAAAATAATAAAAATCAATGTTCTGCACTAAACAACAAAGGGAAACGAATATGCTTATTACTCGAACTCTCAATTAACCTCGTTTGTTAAATATGAAAATCTGACACTTGTTCTAAATAATTGCAAAATATTATTCTACTATATGCATGTTTAAGTAATAAAGATTTATTATTAAAGGTACAGTTACTAATATCAACTATACAGTAATAAGTAAAATAAAATTGCTACGTGGGGTGCAATGAAAGCTCACTTCCCGTCTACAGTTTTGCCAAAGAATTATTGACACGTGATACTTCGTATATGTGGGAATGAGTTAGAAATAACACCGACTTTAATTGTTAATGGTTTACGTATCAAAGGTCAGGACTATTATCAGAAGATTTCCGATTTTTCTGACGCACATATGATGGAGTCTTGATATCGTGTAACAGTCGTTACGATCACTGTTGCTATCAATTAATCTAATATGTTCCCGTGTCCACGTAACACTGCCATGAAAATGTTGATCTGTTTGTATGAAAATAAAAACGTGACAAAATACGTCAAAAATCAATATATATTTAATTGTGCTTTAAACGTATACAATTTGTTATCATTGGATACATATAAATATATTATCTTTTGGTGGATGCGTTTCCTGACATTTAATTATCAGTGCCGCAAAAATAAACCATAAGCAAAAGAATGATGAGCAGTTTTAGATTACCCTACCTACTCATATTATTTTCAACAGGTATATAATAATAAAAGTGCGTTTAATTATGAATTAATGTTTTCTTCATTTGTTGTATCAAATCTAAGTATTTTTTGTGTTCTGTTTCTGAACTTGCTCTTCTGGAATTAAATATACATAACTTAATCGGCCAACAGATCTTTTATTCAGCTGAGGTTGTGTCATCGAAGTGCAGAATGTTTTTCAGAACAAGTGTGTCAAAAATAAATAAGGGTTGTTATAAGTGTCTAATAGGAGTTCGTAATTACGCCTACATATATAGCAGAGATAACGACTATTATGCATGGATTTTACGAGAATGTCAGTTTTCCAAATGTAGTAGGGTTGATGTAACACACATTAGAATTAAAGCACCAAACACCGTTGAACATTTATAAGTAAACCGCAAAATTACCATTATATTAGTGTACGGAGTGTGTGCGATTTTCTTATAACCTTCTTAAACATAGTTGCAAGATAAACCGGTGCTAACCGCGACGAAGGATTACTCTATGGCGACAGTGCTTAACCACAGACTTTTTGGCTTCTTGCAACAACGACTAGTCATTAACAGAGGTACAACGGAACGACACATAAGAAAGGAGTGTTGTAGAAATAAGTTTTTGGCGTTTCAAAATCTAGATTTATGTGTTTGGATACTGGTGGAACACTCCATTTATACTAAGTGTTGACGTATTGAGGAGAGTGTTTTTTGCGTGAAAAATGAAAACTGCTTACCGCGTATGGTTCAGCTAATGCTCCTTTTGTAGATCAAGAATTCTACTTTATGAAATCAATAATTATTTCCTCGAGATATTCAGCGTTTTGAAATATGACAGTTTTTAAATTTTGAAAGGGCGGTTTTCCATGCTAAAATTTGACCTTAATTAGAACGGAAGTGTACTTTAGGAAAAATCTATTGTTGTCTACTCGAAATCCTTCCAGTGATGTCGTCCGCAGTTATGGCGGGAAAAGTCTCGCGGTTTGTCCGAATACCATTGAACGTCACGAAAGCAGACGAACATTTGTAAACAGTGTAAGGTCCCTTTAGAAACAAAAATGGCTAACTTATTATGTAAAATTCCCGTAGCAAAAGTCAAGGACGATTTGTAACAACTTAACACCAGAGGCATATTATAAAACATGGACAGGTTATCGTATCTAAAATTTGTCTACTGAATTTTCGTAATAAAAAGGTAAAATATAGAATAATGGAAAAATGCAAGCAAACAAATTTTTCGAAGTGGGGTTGGCATGAAGTATAAGTGTTGTTAAATTGTTATTGCCCGTGACTTGATTTGCATGATAAACATAATACCAATACCTGATGGAAATCATCTAGACCTTAATCGTATTTAACATTAATAATACAACGGAAATCTGACAAATGGTGACCAAGTCCGTTAAAGAATAATAAAAGTGAGACTTAAAATTAAAAATGACCTTATTTTATTTCTTATGCCCATATTACCAAATACTGACAAGAATACCAACCATTCTTCAACAGATGACCTAGCCATCAGAAGTCCAAATAAATTAAACATCATTACAATAAAAACCAGAAAATAAGCTTCTGAAATTTACTTTAATTACAATATAACGTGCTTGGCTATGTTGAGATGTCGGATTTTTTATAGCTGGTGGCAGTTACTTGAAGCTGGTCGTAGTTGTTATGCTTGTTCTAATATATAACTTATATAAAGCGTTTGCACGTGACATCGTCCAGCATCTCTCTTTACACCTCTAATCTTTGCTTAACTTTAAGCCTTTTTTTTCTATCTCTGTTTATCCAGTAGAAGTCGTCAGTCCTCTTTTCTAATCTGTGTTCTCAATTTTTTCAATTCTTTCTCCCTCCGCTACTGTCAACATCTTTAGTGCTGGAATTACAATGTGTTTCCTTAGGAGGTTGCATTTCATGCTGCTTACTTAAATTAACCTCATTAGTATTGCAAGTTGAATCTGGAAAAAAATTTAATACATGTACTAAAATAGGATGCATACATCATTCTATTTTCGACATTGACATATCATCTAATTTCACGAAAATCAGCTTTAAAGATGTGCAATATAATACTAGTTGTGAAAAAATGTAAATGAATCTACTGAAACTTTATAGTATTAGCACAACTTACAGTCAAGTTAAAAGTGTTCCATTGTGTATACAATGAATTAAGCTTACCATTTTTGTTTAATGAGTCCGAGTCATGAGTTGTCTGTAAACGGTAAGTGGGGGAACTTGTCTGATAATACTGGGTACATGTATCCAACCCTCCGGAAATTCCTTCAATTGGCTTCTCTCCAAAAATGCTAACTACCTTGTCCGGACGTGTGAGTGCATCTGGAGGAGGTCCACCACCAGTCCTTTTTGTCTCGCTGCGAATTGTGAAACCTGTCAGTCTTATTTATATATATTTTTAGTCATATTTATATACAAACAGCAAGTTGCAGCACATTCCTGCAGTCAAACTGGTTTTTATCAATTATAAATTCGCCTTAAATACATCATATTAAAAGACATATTCAAGTGACATTTAATGTTTTGATTTTAACCAATTTTTTTTTTAAATAATAATAAAATTATATAAGTTTATTTGTAAATGTTTATAAAATGTTTAATTTTATTAACTTTAATTTACTTTTTAAAATGCAGTCTAAATTGAAATGTGTTAACAAATTAAATTTCTAAATTAATAACACAAATAAAACGTCCGGATCTCTTGGGATAATACTTAAGACTGAGAATGGCATCTTTGCTAGGATACCTTCGGTTTAAGGTCCATGACTGTCTAAAGTTTATTTCCTGAGACATGTACTAAGACATGTCCTAGATATAGTTTCGATAACCCTTGTGTCCCAGGAATCGACTCACTGAACTCGAATTCCACCGCAACATAATGAAATAGTTCATAGGAATTGACAGACTGAGCTCGAATTCACTTCGGATATACTGTTATGGTTCCCAGCAATCGACCGACTGATCATGCATGCACCGGCTCATGCTTGGATGGTTCCCAGAAATCGACCGACGCAATACGGGGGATAGTTCCCAGGAATCGACCGATTGAGCTTGCATTAATCTGCACATACTGTGATCATTTCCATACTTGGATCCACTGAGATGCCGTTTCCATGTGACCGGTAGCGGTTGACTTCTAAGAAGGCTTGTTAGCTTTTAATATCAAAAAAGAAAAATAGCAAAGAAAACCGACCGAATAACAAGAGCCAAAAGTCCAGGGACAGCCCGGATATAGACAAACGCAACACAAAAACAGAAAGAGAGTAACCCAAACCCAATAAAAACCATGGGTGCACACAGGTGCTCCGGACGAGTAAGCAGTACCTGCCTCTAATTAGACACCCGTCGAGTTACTTATTGTGATGTCTAGTGCAAAGTCAAATCCAGGAATTGGAATCACTACCTATGACTCAGCAAAAATCCTAGCTGGTGATGAGTAAAGTGTTTGGACAGTGCCATGATCCTCAAACGTTAAGAACCACTTGAAGATGAAGGCTTAGTTCTTCTTCCCTACCCAAAAATCATACTTTTAGTGGTATTGCGAAGGTTCTGTCCATAGCTCAATTACATTTTCCTGTCCTATTTTCAAAATGTAGGTATTTTGAACAAGGTGTTAGAATTTTGGTGATACAAGCTCTACAACATCATGATCATTGGGATTTTATATATTGTTTGGGTTCGCCACTGATGAGTCTACATTAGACGAAACGCTCGTCCGGCGTAGTAAATTCTATTTACCTTGCTATCTTTGATGAAATTTTATTTGAAACCACTGGGTCGATGCCATTGCTGTTGGACTGTTAGTCACCGAGGATATCACCAGCCCAGTAGCCCTATTTCGGTGCTGACAGTAAAATCATGGATTCTTTCAGTGATATAGTCATTGTCTAAATTTAATGCCCTAAAGTTTCTAAAATTACTTAAATTATAAGGTTTTTCTATTTTCAAGGTGCAGATAACCTTATGGGTATTTAGAACAATGTTTTGGAATTTTGGTGATACAAGCTCTACAACTTCTAAATCATTGGGATTTTAAATACTGTTTGGGTTTGAGCGCCATTGATGAGTCTATATTAGACAAAACGCGCGTCTGGCGTAGTTAATTCTATTAACCTTGACTGAGTGGTCGACCCATATTAAGCACGTATCATAATTAATAAATAATCAGTTCAAAATTATTTTATAATTAGCGTGTGTAATTGATCCCAAGTAATAGTTTTCCACATGAGAAATCAGCCTAAAATACTGGTGTTTCAATAACGCAGAAAAAATCTTTCAAAAGAAAACTACAAAATTAAAAACATATAAAACGTTTCAGTTGAACTAAATCCAAAAAGCTAATACTATAATCATAGTATAATTATTTATCTTCAATAGTGCATATAGACTATAAATAAACATTTTAATGTAAGTTAAGACATCCAGTACAATTATGAAAGTCAAAATTAGCAAATACATATTTGTATGTTTTCTTTAGATACAAGTTCCTTTTTTGTTCTTCAGATTGCCAGTGTACATTTAAAGTTCGCTCATTGTCAAATTGCGATGAGTTATAGGCGTAAAAAAATGATTTACTCGCTAAAATTGTCCTGTTTACAAATACATAAATGATTTTTTTCCGTGTGTATAGCAAACAAATTACTGTGTTAAGAAATAGAAATTTTAAATTAATAGACGTAAGACGTACTTTTATTTAGCTTTCCAGAACATATCATAAAACAAGATCGTAGAAGTAATGTATAAGGAAATAGACACAAAAGTACTGTCTTTAATAAATTTGTTTGTACATTTTTCAAAAGAGTAAATTGAAGGCTAAATATTGTGCTGACCCACAACCACAATTTTAACACTGAAGATAAAGAAAACGAAGGTGTGATTTTGGACTAATATACTGAAGATAATTTATTTTAAGTGTGTGTTTTCAACATTGTTTTAAGCTTGCTATAGTACGAATCTTAAATGTTGTCAAGATCACAATCAATTAAAGTATACTGTTGAACGTAATACAAAGTTATTTGTTTTATTTTAAGCCTACTCTAAAAAACACATTATTTTCTAAAACAAGCGACACGAGATAACGCATGATATACAAAAAACAAATTGTGTCTTCATTATCCACTTATGTTGTAACATCTGGACAGTGATTATGTAACAATATACTTATGTATTTGAAATTGTGAATAATGGACAACAGATGAACAACTATTACGAATGATCAAGTGAGATAAATGTATGTTATTTTTATTTTTTGTACGCTATAGAAAGCTTTAAAATCATAAGATGTCTTTACTAGCAAACGGTGGAATTTGCTCGATTGCATAATTTTAATGCCAAAAAAATTGTATTTCAAGCATTTTGACAACATACATTCGTATTATCATTTGAATCTTTTAATACAAATTTAAATATATATTGGTGGAAGGGAGGCAACTCATTCTTAAGAAACTGGATATTAACTTTGTGTTATTTATGTATTAAAGCCATCATTGGAGCACGGTAAAGTTTCTTTAATTAACTCCTTAGGTAAATCTTTAATTAGCAAAACCAGTTTGTCGTACGGTAGCCGAGCATGCCTAAAAGCCTTGTTTTCCTTAACAATTTAGTGTTCATCTCCTGGTCTTTTTCGACTTCATCTTAACATTTTTACAATGCCTAGACGGAAATTAAGTGAAGCTGATTTGTGGCAGATCGTTGGAACGCGTAGTAGTGGACAGAGCTTGCGTCAGATAGCACAACACTTTGGCATTCACTTTAGTATTGTATCCCGGCTACTGAAACGTCATCGAGCTGTTGGAACTATCCAGGAACGTCCTAGGTCAGGTCGACCACCAAAAACATCTGAAAGGGAGGATAGCGCACTCGTTCGTGTAGCTTAACGCCAACATTTGCCACTGCAAGATATCTTCTTGACGATTGGAATATTGCAACCACAGTCGCCGCTCGAACAGTTAACAGGCGCCTAACCAATGAAGGGTTGAGAGCTGGTCGTCCCTTGAAACGCCAACTGTTGACACAGAGACATCGCCAGGCACGTTTAAAGTGGGCACGATATCAGAGCCATTGGAATATTCGAAGCTGGCGACGAGTACACTGGACCGACGAAAGCTGATTTCTTTCTTCGTCATATTGTTGGGCGCATGCGCGTTTGGAGACATCGAGGCACTTCTTACAACCATAACAACATCCTAGGCACTACCGCGTTTGGCGGTGGTGTATGAATTTCATATGACTGTAAATTGAATATGTATGTGGTTGATGGGACAATGACAGGGCAGAAATATCGAAATGACGTCATTAACGATATTATTGTGCCTCATTTTGACAATCATGCACTTAGTAACAGACCCATCTTTATGGATGACAACGCAAGACTTCACTGAGCTGCAATTGTACGTGAAGTTATCGAAAGAGACGCTATTGAGCCTCTTCCATGGCCATCCATGTCACCCGATATGAATTCAATTAAACATTTGTGGGATATCATTGGCCGCAAAATCAAAACAGAGCACCTGCTTGTCAAAATGTCTAAGAACTACGTGTTGCCATTTAAAATGAATGGCAGAACTTACCACATGCTACACTTCGTCTTTTAGTCAACAACATGACGAGGAGAGTTAATGAACTGTACCGGAAGCGTGGTGGTTACACGATTTACTGAGTATTTTTGAGTTTACGCAAAAGTTTCTAAGTGACTTTTCTTTCCCTGAACGTTGACCTCTGATGATGTGTTTACTTTATGTTCATGAAATTGAAGTATGCAATGAAACTTTGTTTTAGACTAATGAAAATTATGTTTGCACTGTTTTTTGATATCTTTGCTTTGAACATTTTTTCATCAAACAATAAGTAAAGCGACTGTAAACATGTTGTTTTTATGCTTCATTTGTCATTAATGTTCAATAAATTGTCATTTCTTTAAAAAATATTAAAAGCTATAAAATCATTAAACGAATCCATGGAAAATAATAGGGTGTTCCTTAACTTATGGCGAGGTGTATATAATGCAGATTTTGTAACTGATCTAGACGCGGTTTTAAATTACGTTGTAGGAATAATGAAAGGATGAAACACAATTAATATGAATACAGAATTTAATATTAAATATATAAATTAATGAAATAGTCACCTTGGTAATTTTTATAATATTTTATTGGAATATTTGAACAAGGCCAAGTAAGATCAATATTTTATTACTTGTTTACGTTATTTATTTATATTGACAATGATTAAGGCCATTCGTTGGTCAGTCTTTGTCTTTAATCTTGACAAAAACACCATCATTTGTATCGTTGCATGATCTTTAATAATATTTTTATATAAGTTTTGTATATATAAATTATTGTAGCTGAAAAATTTCTTGTTTGAAGTCTGATAGTCTTTTGTTTATTATTTATTAACTGTAATTAGATATTTATCCGAACGTCTTCAATAAATAAATACATACATATGCATACATAACTATTGCTTGCTGGGCCTTTAGCAAAAATCAATAAAAATGGTAACTCCCACAGAAAGCGGTTTTTAACAGGTACTAAGAGCAAAAAATGCACAAAAATATATTTTTTAAACCACCAACGTCGGGATACAATAATGTTGTATTTATAGCAATAACGATTAACGGGGCTCCCGGTAGTTCGAATCCATTCATATACCTACAACACGCTATGCTATAGCACTTGAATTTATACACAGATCTAACATCAAACGATGTAGCGCTATGTGCTTTTAACTTGTTGCCGGTCTCGCAGTCATTGAAAAGAAACTAATAGCTACGATGTGTTAAAGAGCTCTATGTCTTAAGTTTCAGAGTATTTGATTAAAAATTGCTCAAACGTGTAAATGTGTGGGTTTTGGTTACAACTTTTTTTAGCAACCAGATTGACATTTTGCTGACTTCTCCTTTTATAAAAATCGATTCACTACTTCTTTTAAATATATATATATGTTCCTAAAAAACCAGACTGTATTTGTGTGTTCGTTTGAATTGAGTTTAATTGCATTTTTATCTTTTTCAATGCATCCAGTTTTTTTCCTTTTTTTGTGAGCTAAGCGGGGGTAAATCCAGATTTTCCGGCATTCCGTGTGATAAGTTTTAGTCGAGACACTAGTTTGGTTGGAACACTCAACTTCAGTGTTGACAGACTGTCGAATAACAACATAATGCTACCTAACTTAACCACCAGGCCACCGAAGCCTTTTTTAGAGACAGTGTGAGTTGTTATACGGAATATTTATTTTATGTTACTTGAATCACATTATTATCGTATCTTGTACTCTTGTTGTGTGGATTGTCAGGTTAAAACTCGAAAAGCCTAACCGCGTAGCATAGAAGTTATAGTGTTGGAAAGTGCCACATTTATTGCCCGTTGATTAATTGTTTGTTAACTGGTTGAATATATCTGAGTATTGCTAAATGGACGTCAAATAAGCATTATGCATTAGAAAAATGTTAATTGTTGCATAATATTATGTTAATATTATATGTAAGAAACGCGCAGTATAGATTTTGATTTAATGAAATGCCTTAACGTCCAGCAAGCAGGTTTTCACCTATAAGACGAGACAAAAAATATATAATAAAACACAAATTATTAAGGAAAACGGTATGGATAATACAGAAAAATGTGGACTTAGACAGGGACAACTATTTGTCTACATCAACACAAGAAGTCTACGTTTAAATAAGTTTGACTTTCTCAAAACACGGCTTAACAATAGTCCGCGGTCAGGATTTCGGTATTTTACCATGAAATCCGACAACTTGATGGTTATCCCTATCCGCCAACTATGGATGCAATTGAGTTGGCTGAGATAGAGAAACTGTCCCCATAACGTATTTTAACAAGTACTATGCTTATTTCGTGTCTTTGATAAAAATTTTGGGAAAGGCATTTGATTATTAGGATGTAACAAAACTGATAGAATCGTTGTCAAATATGTATTTCAAAAATTACTGCACAGATATTTAAAAAAAAGAAAAGTCTTTCAATTTTTTTCTTTGTCCTTCTTTCCTATTATTTTTTTATCCTTTCCTCTGGTTTTATAAATTCGAATGACAACAGTTGTTTGGTCTTGCATGCAGAATTCGTCGCTCACTAAAGATATTAATTAATTCAATAACAGAGCGGTAGCTTTGGGAACATCATTCTAGGGTCAAGTTTTACAATATGTAAATAATTAAGTATAATGTCTGTGACAAACAAAGTCTACTTGTACAACACAATGCAACTGGCTCTACTTTACAACATAATTGACTTCTTTGTATTAGAATGCATAAAATCAGCATTTTTCAAAAAGACAATTTTTCGTGAGGTGTAAACGGTTCGACTGAGTAGACAAGATAGCATACTGGCACACAAATGCACATTATACATACACATACTTTCAATGAAATGCATAATGTTATATGGCAAAGCAAAGGCATAGAGAAGATAGACTTCAAAATAAGCAGTTACGAATCTCATAACTAAATTATTCATTCAATGCAAGGGCAGCAAATTCTACAAAATTACTTGCAAAACCAGACACAACAGTAAAATATATACTTACTAATTCTGCATAATTCAGACTTAACAGAATAAACTATCTTACCCTCCACAAATATACAAGAAACATCGACAAACACTGAACATAAAGGAATGAAATAAGGACATTTAAAAAGTGAAATGACCAGGCTGTTCGGGAGGCCTAGTAATAACGGTAATTCTTACACAATTCACTTCTTACATACATGGTTACAATAGATTATACTAAATAAAGTCATTACACTAGTCTATAGTTTATAGTGTAAACAATTATTATTGTTACAAAAAACCAATAAGATCGAACACAAGTTATTACAACTTATGAAGTTCTCTACGTTCAATAATATTACAAACTATTACACAGTACTAGTATAACGAGATTAACAAGAAAAGAGCACAGGAATATATCAGCTGGTTAGAGATTATTGTAGTATTGCAGGTGTACTACTTAAATCCAAAATTACTAAAATCGCTAATCAAAATGTGTGGACAGAAATTATTTATCCTTGAAATGCGTTGAACTATACTAATGAGCTTCTTTGTTTTCGCCTATTTTGTTCATTGATTCAAGGTATTTTGGTAGTCACGCGAGATTACGCCGAAACGTTTAAGCTTTGGAAGTTTCCATAAAAACAGGAAGAGACCCTAAGACGTCTTAATTAGCGTTTGCATACACGAAAGAAAAAAAAATGTTTTTATGTTCTTTTTTAAAGGCGGTCGCCTTCGTTTAACAATGTATCAGCAGTAGGAGTCAATTGGTACAACATCATTTGAAAACGGAATTTTTTCTGCTAACTTAAAGTGCGATATAACAAAAACCGTGTATATTTTAAATAAATATAAAAACTACGAGTTTTGGTGTCACGTACATGACTACAGTTTAAGCAAATGTTGTTGTTAAGTTAGACAAATGGAATCTACAACCTAATTGGTTTTCATATACGAATTTAATTTTAACTTAAGAGCGTTTATAATGAGGCGTACGTTTACACACTGCAGTTCGCATCACTTATACTGCATAGATATTATTCTTGAATGTATCAAATTAAACAAACAAATATTAAAATTAAAACTATTTGCTTGCATTACACAAAACAAGTTATTTTTTACAAAGTTTTGCACTCTATCTTCGATAACGCAATTAAAGATAATCACTTGGAAATAATTGTTTAGGATAAATTGACGATCTGAAGGTCAGGGACAGTTTTAAAGAGACATGATGTCGCCTTAGCAAATGAGAGCAATTAGTTTAACGAAGGATGAAAATTTCTTTAATGGTTTTATAATCAAATGATCTATGGTATACATATCATTTTAGTAAATACGAAAGTTTTATTGACAGGGAGATATCGTACTTTTATAAACAATATAAAAACGAACAAACTAGGACCATAAACGTGCTTGACCCAACACAGCTGCTAACCCCTTCCCCAGGTGCGGAATATCGGAGGCCCTTCAGTTGCGTGTTCCAAAGTCATACCTTAATACAGTCCTGACCGCGGACCTTATTGGATGACGTTTCGAGAATGGAGTTTTTTTACGCTAAGGACCCCATTTGTGTAAATTTCCCGCCCTTTATTACACAATTTAACAGCGGAATACAATTGATTATATATGTGTCCGTTAATTTGTTGTTTATTACCTTTTTCTCGTCATAAATACAGCTAATATACTGCTAACTGAACCTAAATCTAAAAACAGGCGAGACGAGAAAGCTGCAATGTATTGTCTTTAGCAATTTAGATATATTATTACTTTATGTAGAATACGACATGTTAAGAACTACTTTCTAAAGTTTGTTTTACAAGTATTCGGTATGTAGCAATTCAGATTTTACATGTTACTGTGGAATTTATATCATCAATAGTTTGAGAACACTAGGTTTTATTTGTTTGTTTATTTTGTTTGAATGGTGTTTAACGCCATTTATAGCAATTTTTAACTATAGTAAATATACAAGAAACTGATGGAAGATGCAATAATATTTAAATAAAATCATAGTAGACTGTTTCCAGGTCAAGTGCACATATTATCAAGTCTTTTATTCATTTTGTAGTTCTGTGGCAATAAGGGCATAATATTTCAATATAAATTTCCAAATCAGCATATTACTGTATAATGTTAATGTCTACCAGGCAAACATGGTATATACTAAGATACAATGCAAGAGGTGATAGCTTCTAAAATTTAGGTATATAAATCAGCTGGACATTCTCTGTTCGAAATTATTAGATGTAGCTTCACTTAATGCATTAAAGGTCAATACAATGATTATAGTTGTGTTATTACAAAACAGTTTTGAGCTTGAAAAATTTCGTCTGGAGATAATTTTATTAACTTGACGACAACTTGAGTCGAAGGGAAGTACAGCACTTGGCTAGAATTATTGATTCCATGTGATCTGGGTACCTTAATCTATACAACTGTAGCAATTTTCCGTCTAACTAGATATCAAATTAAAACAAACTTTGCAATCGGGATTAGACCATATGATTTTGTCGAATATTGGCAAGTCAAATCTGTAAACAGAAAAATATCATCTCCAATTAAGAGTGCAGTAATAAATCAGAAATGCAAAGAAATGCACTTTTGGTAATATAATTAAATGCATGTAATAGTAACAATGGTGTCAATGCGTACAATAGCCAGGTATAGGACTATCCCATTAACCAAAGCAAATATATCGACGGAAGTGATTGAAAAAGGAAATGAAAGCAACGCCATCTGTCTACGACATTGCACTGGACCTATAATGCATGTTACTTTGTTTCAATTACCCTATAGATATAATGTATTGTGTCCCGAAACAATGGAAGGAGACGGTTAATTCAAAATAGGGAAGTAAATGAGAAATATTAAAATTATTCTATTATTTAAAATAAATACTATGTACTTTGAATGCTTGGTAAAGGAAATTTAAGTCGATGGTTGTAATAAAGCCTACATTAATTTTATTGTTTAGCTTTGATCAAAACAATCGCTAGAATTACATTAATGTATTCCAGAAACTACATGATAAAAAATGTTTTACAGCGCATATAATATTTTCATATTGTAGTACATGTCTGATTTTCAAACGATATGAAAACAAATGAAGGTAAAAACAAAATACCGAAAACCAAAGAAAATGTCAACAAAGACAATTCACGAATCAAAATCATAGAACAAGCAAACTTTAGAACCAAAAATGTAGCCACCACAACAATGATAAAAAAAGTCACATAAAGAAAGTTGACGAGGGGCAACGCAATTGTGTCAGCTTTATTGGTAAATTGATCTATTCAAAATTATGAGTTCAATATTTTGTTGCAAAAACGTTCGTTCAATATTTGTTATATGCTGTTATCATAATTTCTGTCATTCAAAATTCAATTTGATCAATGGAAAAATAATATTTGGTCGTATTATTGATACTGCACTGTGTAAGCTGGTTGGAATCTTAATTTCATCGAATGCTAGACAATGATAAACGTAATCTATTTTACAGTTCTGCTGGAGATATGATTATTTTGCTGACCTGTGCTTAGAGTATACAGATAACGATATATGTAATTGTCCAAAAATAAGCGTTTTGTGGATGAACACTATATTTATTAAAATATACTTTGAAATAATAGAGCTATATCTGCATACCCTCAATTATTATAAACAACATATCATGGTTAAGAGAACGAAGAGAAACAATCTGATACTTTTATCATTTTGTGTACGACTTCAGCGCAAACGAACAAAAAAATGAAGAGAATCCAAAGTTATACGCAGGGTTCAATAGGTCTTGTGTTAAAGATTCTGTCTTTCTAGTGTTAATTTTATGATCAGTTTAAATGCTGGGCTGCTCATAACTGCCAAAATGACTGAAACTTACTAACGATTGTAACTTTAAGTATCAATCAAAGCCATTTTTTATTTTCCAAACAAATTGATGTAAATACCTCACAAGATTTTGCACATGTTAAAATAGTTTTATTTTTGTTTGAAATTAACAGGTATGTTTTTAATATTGGAGTTTACAAATAAAAAGTATCGTGTGCTTTGATAAAAGATGAGTACCAAGTATTCCAGCAACAAACTTTTATGTGTGTTTTATTTTGCCGGTTTATTTTATGTCAGAAATATATTTTTTGTCAGTAATAGCTCCATATAAAATGTTGAAATATGAAGACTGTGAAGACTGTGTCCTTTGAAATTGAATACTTTTGGACCTAGAACACGTGTTGTGCTTGGCAAAATTATAATTCCTGAAATTGTTATCATTTAAAATATTTCTCATCGGAAACAGATGTATGTGGTGTAAAAGTAGGTTTTTACACTAAACAAAATCGGTGGCCGAGTGGTTAAGGTAATTCATGTACTAAAGATCACGTTGTTTTTCAACACTGATGCTGAGGGTTCGAGTCTCCCGACTCCAACCTTAATTAACAAGGATTGTCAGTTTGTCTACGAAGGGTAGCGTGTTTTCGCCGGATACTCCGGCTTCCCCACCCCAATAAAGTTTGGACGCTATGATAATGCTGAAAAATTGGTGAAATGGCGTTAAATATCATTCAAACAACCAAACAAACATCAATTAAATTGTTTGACTTGGTTATAGGGAGGATTCTCCCGGCTCGAGATAAAGAGGAGATCAGCGCATGCCCTAGTAATTGATAGGGTAGAGGGGTTTCCTGGGTTATGAAACAAAAAGCCTGTATGTTCAACTTAGTGGATAAAATGTCATTCTCAATGCACGACAAATACCTATTTTGTATATGTCTAAAATGAGAAGGCGTATATCGTTTCCTATATAAAAGGTTAAATAAATCTTCCTTTAGAACTATTTAATAAAATAATTTATTGTTTTATTGTTTATTATAATAGTGTTCGTCTTCTAAGTATAAGATGAAAAACTACTTGCTGCAATGAATCGATCAATCAATCAATCAATTATTCGACGACTTAACTAATATGAAGCGGTACATTATAGTGTTCTAATAAATAAAAGTAATAGTCTGGATTTAAGTTCATTGCTGCGGAACAGGATATTCATTGACCCAACATGCAACGAATTATTGTTATGTTTGTGACTGATGTTCAAGGTTTATCGAGCTTGTTTGAACATTATTACCATATATATTATGTTTGCAAGTGGTATGCTACTCTGAATTCACCCAAGCAGGGTCATAGGTCAAGGATATTTACGTAACTATTAAATGTTAGCTTAATTGACCATTAAATCAACATGCGACTCTTATACAGTTCACTTAAATAGCATAACCCACGACATATGTTTCCGTCGAATTTCGATATGCAGTTAAATAAAAATCTAAAGTTAATGAATGTAGCTGTGTATTCAAGATGTGGTACTAAATAAATAGTCCATGTAGGTGGGTATTGTATCTTTTACACGATTTGTACAATGTTTAGACTAATAACAGTCAACAAAGGTTTTACAATTTTCTATTATAGCTTAAACTGCAACTGCTCTCCCTAACGATAATTGAGACGTTGGGCTCTTAGGATATATGCAACTATTGTAGTTTTCCAAAAGCGCATATATGTAGACGCTATAAAGGCTACCATATCAGTCCCTACCAAATACTATTGTAGTGCTGTTATTCTCTTGATTTTGGCCAATCCAATTTATTCTTTGTTTGCTTACTTGTTTACGTTTAGCAATAATTTAAAATACAGCTATCTGATCAATCAATAAATCAATCAATCAAGAACCTATCTATCTATCTAAATATGAAAGCTATCTGAACATTAATCAGTTATTCGATCAATCAATCGTATGTTTAGTATTCTACTCACAGATCAAAATTGAAACGTCACACAGGTCCATTTCCGTTACAGAGCAAAATGTATCTGTCCAACAGCTCCGTCCCCGCTACATTGGCAAAATGTCTCTGTCAAACAGGTCCGTCTCCTCTATAGAGGCAAAATGTATCCGTCACACAGGTCAGTCTCGTTTACAAAGGCAAAGTGTATCCGTTACACAGGTCCGTCTCCGCTACAGAGGCAAGATGCATACGTCACATAGGTCCGTTTCCGTTTCCGCTGCAGAGGCAAAATGTATACGTTACACAGGTCCGTCTCCGCTACAGAGGTAAAATGTATCCGTCACACAGGTCCGTCTTCTCTACTATGACAAAATGTATCCGTTACACAGGTTTGTCTCCGCTAGACAGGTAAAATGTATCCGGAACACAGGTCCGTCTCCTCTACAGAGATAAAATGTATACGTCACACAGGTCCGTCTCCTCTACAGAGGCAAAATGTATCCGTCACACAGGTCAGTCTCCTTTACAAGGGCAAAGTGTATCCGTTACACAGGTCCGTCTCCGCTAAAGAGGCAAGATGTATCCGTCAAACAGGTCCGTCTCCTCTACAGGCAAAATGTATCCGGCACACAGGTCAGTCTCCTTTACTAAGGCAAAGTGTATCCGTTACACAGGTCCGTCTCCGCTACAGAGGCAAGATGTATCCGTCACACAGGTCCGTCTCCTCTACAAAGGCAAAATGTATCCGTTACACAGGTTTGTCTCCGCTAGAGAGGTAAAATGTATCGGTCACAAAGGTCTGTCTCCGCTACAAAGGCAAAGTGTATCCGTTACACAGGTCCGTCTCCGCTACAGAGGCAAGATGTATCCGTCACACAGGTCCGTCTCCTCTACAAAGGCAAAATGTATCCGTTACACAGGTGTGTCCCCGCTAGAGAGGTAAAATGTATCCGGCACACAGGTCCGTCTCCTCTACAGAGATAAAATGTATCCGTCAAACAGGTCCGTCTCCACTACAAAGACAAAATGTATCCGTCACACAGGAGTAAAATGCATCCGTCACAGAGGTCCGTCTCCGCTAGAGAGGTAAAATATATCCGTCACACAGTTCCGTCTCCGCTACATCCGTTTTGAAGTCATATACCCCGGTGTTGCTAACCGTTAGTTGCACAATAGTAGGATGCGTTTATATTAGAAATGGTAATTAGTTTGCGTCATATACAAGATGATGAAAGTTTGGACAAATGGTCAAATGTGTTCAATTTTCAGCAGAAAAGAAACAAAAGATATACAGTAGGACAAACAACGACGTCATACTATTAAGACGACTCAATAGAAAACATTCAGCACCAAAACTTTATTTTTCAACATCTGTTTGAAGCCAACAAAGAACTGTGTTTTTCTCGAACTGTAGTGTTCTACCAAAGATAGTACTCTACACCTTATAAAAAGCGCTTATTTTACCAAATTTCAACCAAACTGTCTTCGATAATGAAAAAACTAAAAATCGGGAATAAATTCGTTATACACATCTATATGGAGATATTAACACCTTCCGCTCCAATGTGCAACCTTCGGCTTCGCCTCAGGGCGTACTTGGTTCACTTCAGGTGTTAATATCTGCATATCCACGGATATGAACGTATATAACTAATATTAAACCTTGGAATTTCTATGATATTTATTATTCCTGAATGCTTCAAAAACATATCAAATGACTATCTAAAGCTCTACAAAGCGAATCGAAAAGGTCCAAAATCCCTGTATATTTAAATACTTGTTACATCGATTTAAACTCGTATAAGAAGGACTCTTCATAACCGCAGGTCAATAAATCGGATGGAAACAAATCGATGCTCTAAGCTAACTTTGTATCAAATCGAATTTGAAAGTTGGGGTCAA
Organism: Limnoperna fortunei; assembly: GCA_944474755.1. Classification (NCBI taxonomy): domain Eukaryota; kingdom Metazoa; phylum Mollusca; class Bivalvia; order Mytilida; family Modiolidae; genus Limnoperna; species Limnoperna fortunei. Next base: position 85,781,967 of record OX104117.1, read on the forward strand.
TAATACTTAGTCAAAGTGACATAGAACATAAGTGTCATATAATATACCATCATTAATCAAGTGTTGTTTTCTCCTTCATCATTAGATGAATTGATTCTATGAGACGGGAACAGATGGTGTGCGATTGCAATCCATGAAATAATAACAAAAACTCCATGTAACTGTATCTGGTCGGTTAACATTTTTGTCTCTCTGCAGCTTGCAGTCAAATATTAATAGGTTAAAAACCTGTTTATTTTATAGCAAATTGTTCAAATGGGTATTTTTTGAATGATTATGGAACACGTTTCGGGATTTATATTAGCAAGCTTTAATTACATTGCAACTTTAATACAATCGACTATCTCTAAACTGATAAAACGTGCTGTAAATCCTCCAGCGACACAGCAGTACTGTAAATCCTCCAGCGACACAGCAGTACTGTAAATCCTCCAGAGACACAGCAGTACTGTAAATCCTCCAGAGACACAGCAGTACTGTAAATCCTCCAGCGACACAGCAGTACTGTAAATCCTCCAGAGACACAGCAGTACTGTAAATCCTCCAGCGACACAGCAGTACTGTAAATCCTCCAGAGACACAGCACTGTAAATCCTCCAGCGACACAGCAGTACTGTAAATCCTCCAGAGACACAGCAGTACTGTAAATCCTCCAGAGACACAGCACTGTAAATCCTCCAGCGACACAGCAGTACTGTAAATCCTCCAGCTACACAGCAGTACTGTAAATCCTCCAGAGACACAGCAGTACTGTAAATCCTCCAGCGACACAGCAGTACTGTAAATCCTCCAGCGACACAGCAGTACTGTAAATCCTCCAGAGACACAGCAGTACTGTAAATCCTCCAGCGACACAGCAGTACTGTAAATCCTCCAGCGACACACCAGTAAACACATCACTGCATTATCATTTACAGAGTTTTTATTTTGACAAAATTACTTTTTGTATTAAAAACTTAAAAATAGAAAAAATGTGTGTTTCCGAAAACTGCAAGAAGAAAACTAAGAAAATCTCATCTGTTTCATATAATGTCCAGAAAATCTAAAATGACAAGTTCTTGGACGTAACTATTTACATGCTTTTGTTAAAGTATTCGAATTGTTATGCAATGTCACAATACACACAAGGGTACATAAGTAGTCATACCTCTATTAATGGTGACGGTGACTTGTACATTTAAAAGTCAATTTATAAATCAAATATTTCCTTTGTGATGTTACGTAAAAGATGTGATGGACTTGTGGAATGGTGTTCAATACCATGTACTACAACAAATTCAAAAGTTTATGTGGGTGGACTGCAATTAATTTGAACTTTTTCAAGTACGTACAGGATATAAACAAAAGACTCATTGATCACAAACAATGACTTTAAATCAGGATCATGGTGAACAAATATCTCCGAGTGACAGAAGCAAATAATCTTTCATAACAAATTTGTTAAATATTTAAGGGGATGCAGGACACTTTCACTGAAAATAAATTGTCAATGAATTTTCTTTAAATTCGCCAAGTAGTTAGTTTTTTATACAAGATATCATAATTCAAAATAAAAAGTAGGGGTTTATTTTCGAGTGGTTGAGCACTGAAATTTTAAATTTTCATATAGATTATACAGAGAAGAAAAAACACTAAAATAAAAGATTACAAAAATTCTCTCCAATGAAATTTTCTAAATTTTTGATATAATGTCAAGCAATTGGTACACATTTTAGTCATGGAAAGAAAACGAGGGGTCTCTGAGTTAACCTTTTGTCAATTGGGCAAAAACTAGTCAAAAAGTGCTAAAAATGGTATTTTTGGTCAAAATTACCTCCCTTGTTAAAAATTTCATTGTCATTATTTTTTTAAAATACCAAACTCATTTAAACGAAAACTTTTTATTTCAACCATTAAACTGAAGTAATAACATACTTTAGTAGGTACAAGACTTTTATTATTGTTTTAAATTTTATTGAAATTTGGAAATATATAATGAAAGAAATTATTATTTATTTTACCATAAATGTTCTATCTATTTTGAAATTTTCACTTAAAAATCATTAAAAAGCAAGCCTTATTTGTAGATAAAGCTCCTAATGCAGCAACCTGTTAACAAGCATAAATATGACCTTTGAACTGAGCGCTCGATCGTTGCTTTCTATCTGTTACGGTTTCGGATTGAATGGGATTGTACACATGAAAACATTCCGTGAAGGTTATATATCATCTGATCGCTAATATTTTTAAGGCCGACTTGTTTGGTGATGAATGGCCAAGACCTATGTGTCTATAATTTTCGGTTTGTATGCTTGTAGCATCATTGGATTCGTCAAATTATTTCTGGCGGATAAACACCTACATGGAATTATCCCGGCCAAGAGATTTTCGCTTGATTTGATACACATGCCATAATGATAATGTAAATACCATCTATGGAAGTAGCGCAGCAACTGAATTTATAAGTATTTGTGATATTGACCCCGAATCTGTTATAAGCACGTAAACTGCAAGAAAACCATCAACAAGTATTAAAAACTACTGCACAAGAACAAATATAGGATTGAGACAAATCCACGCGACACACAGAAAGAATCAAACACAAGAACAAAAACCAAAAATGAGTATTCCGAACCCAAGAAAAATATAGGTACACACAAGAGCTAAGTATGTATTGTCTTCCTCTAAAAACCTTCCATAAAACCTTTTCCCTCGAAATTTCTGTACCAAGTCAGAAACATTGAATAGTTGCTCTTTTTGTTGGTTCTCATGTTTGCAGGTTTTTTGGATTTGATTTGTGGATGTCTTTTTGGCAGTTTCCTTGCTTATCGTATTTTGTGACGACATTCATCTTATTAGACACCCGTCAATTTACTCATAATATGGAGTAGGCATTGATAAAATGCGAGCACAGACAATATATTATTTATATTTATATACTTTATTATTAATATATTTAAAATGTGACGTTACTTCCTATCACCCTAAAAGTGCCTCTAAATTCCAAGAAAAATCATCTCAGCGTTATGCTATTGATAATTTTAGTACTCACTAAAGTTGTGCATGTTTATTTTGAACTCAACAATCATTTTCCAATATTTGCAATTGCAATAATTTCGTCGTTCCAATACGTGCCGCACATATTATTTTATTGACTCTCGTTTTGTCCCAGCGTCTTGTTTTCATCGTGTAAATCGAAACCAGTTATTATTGCATAATGGTGCATACATGTCATTATGTTAGTACCAGTAATGGGTACCAGTATGTCCCAAAATATGATTTCATACTATGGTGCCAGCTGTCACGATGTCTAACAAAACTCTTCAATATGGCTACATGTTACTTTCAATATATCGTTGAATTTGTTAAATCACGTTATTACGACCTAGGTTACAGAATATAGAAAGTTGTTTTTATTTCTATCTCTCGCGGGATTTTGTCTGGCCAAATGTTTATTTCACATTAGTGTCTTTATAGATTGTACGCTATTAAGCTGTCGATTCAAACCTAATGAATACCTCGTGGGTTTGACATCTGGTATACCAACGAAACTTATTTACTACATAGTCTTTACGTTGTTGACTATTAATTAAGTAAATTTATAGTACGATATAATTATTTGCTTATTTATGATTAGTTGTTACACTAAACGTTTATATAAAGAACACAGTAACAGCGTGCAAAGTTTATTCTTTGAAGATATCAAACGTTGAGTGCGAAATTGGCATATCTTCAAACTCGACAGCAACCCATCTTGTATTTAGACAAAGACGCGAACCCTAGGGAATTCAAGCAAGTGATTTAGTTAACGTTATACGTTTTTAAAAGGTTTATATGCATTTGGCTGGGCAATCGACCTATTTCGTATCTTTAATAGATAGACAAAGTATGGACTACGTGTTGAGGTTCTTGTAAACGATGCATGAATACAGAGTGTAATTAAAAACACTTTTGACACAGTAATTAACTAAACAATTCAAGCATATTGGACGCCACATTTAGTAATGTTAACTTGAACACAATATCAATTAATACACTAAATACTTGTTTGTAATTACATTAAGTTTGAAAAATGACAGGAACAAAAAATGTAGCGTTTATAGCGCATACGCTAGCTATGCGGAAGCTCTTTGATAAAAGCTTCAGAACGGGGTCGTACACAGATTGAGGCCTCTCGTATTATAACCTGAACACTCCATGACTGCTAAACGAGAGGACTTCCCCGTACCATCACAGTATTCACAGAGCAGCTGAGATTGATTGCTCTGAAAGATTAAATTAAAGTTTCATCTGTACCATCTACAGCCTCCCACATTTCACTTACTGTTTTACAACCAATACAGAATTTATCGATGTGTAAAATCGGACCATGCTCTCACAACTTTAAACTTAAAAGTCTGGTAGATTATCGCGATCATAGATGTAATTGTTTGGATTAAACAGACTTTACCAATTACTCACAAACTTGTCTTTCGGACTTTTACTTGGTTTGTAAGTGGATGGTCCGATTTTACTGAACGATTAATATTAAAAAAAAATAGTGTATAGTTCCTTTTCTTTTTAATAAATTTGTACAAAGCTTTGAAGCGTGGAATGGAGAAGACTTAAAATATGCTTCCGCCACTCGCACCCACGTTTTATGTTTAAATATCATTGTAATAAAACCCCACACCTTAAAATTGCCTTTATTCAATGTGTGTAACTGTTAATAAAAACGGTGATCGGATAAAGCATTTTCCCTGACAGAGTCTCAAATTAGTTAATTATAAGTGGACGGACCCTAGTTAATTACTTAATTAACATGTAATAACATATAATTGTTGTGTCAAAAGTTAACGATTGCAAGATAACTAAACCATATTGTCGCCTTGGCTTTTAACACTGGATTGATCCTGCTGTCTAGCTGGGCGTACAATGTTTAATTTTAACGCAAAAGATTTTCAATAAAACAGTTTCCCTGTAAGGTGCATCAGCACAAAGATAAAAATCGGTCAGACCCTAAAATTTGGATTTACATAGAAATGCATTATACTATATCAGACTAGTTTTAGATTTCAGAGTTGCAGAATTGCTGGATAAAAAATTCAATGCAATCGGGCATCTATATGCCAGGTCAATACATGTACCACGTGTTCTATACCGTACTTATAGAGTCTGATTGTCTTTGGAATCAGTATTTTCCCAGCGTGCTTTGCTCAAATAAAAATGTTGGTTTACTTCATGTACGGATTGTCACTGGTATTGATAAGACATCTTTATAACCTAGTTACGTAACTAAATTAATTTTATCAGGCTCTTGAGGCTATAAATATACGCTCTTATGTTAACGTCAATTACTTAGGATCATATTTATTGTAGCTTTGTTTTGAAGTATTTGTTTTGGATAGGTTAGGTAACGTCACATAATCATATCAGAAAACCTAGATATCATTTTAAAACTAAGTTTCCATGAATACAATTTCCTCGAAAAATCCGTTACATTGGTGTTTTTAATTATACTGCATTGAGTCAGAAATAACAAAGAAAACAGTTTTTTCTTATAAAAGGTGATAAACAAGACTTCAACGTTACAGTTATATGTCAAACTGTCTTTTGTGTAACATTTGGACTAAATGGTCCCAATATTCAACCCAAAGAGCAGCCTTCAGCATTCCAATTTGGCGAATAGGGAAGCCCTCTTGTTGATGGTTGTCAGGTTAATAATTAGAACTAATTACAAATCCTGACTGCGCACCGAAGTGTATAACGTGCTAGAGACATGCCACGCTCTTTGCACTCTTAAACCCCTTTGTACATTGGGAAAAAGTGTAGGCTTATTTGAACCCTACAAAAGGCTAAATTCTTTGCCCATAAACATTAATCCATACTTTTCCAGTGGCAGTAATAATGTTGGGGCCCACCCCTCAATAACGTTGATGTATTGTTGTTAACTTGTTTTCGTCCTCTTGCTGAAATATTGCTAGCTGGACGATAAGTAACATTCAATTTATCATTATTTTAACGAGTGTTAAAAAAACAAAGTTCCAAAGAAAACACTTGCAGTGTGGCATAATCTAATGCATGGGAACAAAATTGAACCGCTAACTAATTATGTTTTACCGACTTAATATTTTTAAACGGTGTGTATACTTTAAGGAATCTAATCCGAATGCCTTCAATCTGAACACAGCAACAAATTACAGCGTACAAAGATAAGTAATTTCATCAACATATTACTGTATTGCATTTTAAAATAATATTTTCAGGTTTATCTTAGTGCAATGGTAATCCTATATTTTGCTACAAGAAATTAGTTTTATTAAGTCGTTAAATGCAAATATCCCTTGACAATATAAGATGATCGTTTTACGTTGCCTCCGAGTAAACAAAAATTGTTTTGTCGTTTTCCTAGTTACATTTCTCAAATTAAAACATGCACGAGGTTTGTATATCACGATTGCTTTTAGGTACTAAACGGAATGCATATGTTAATTGTAAACACATTCTAAATTTACAGTTTTGAAGAAGCCAAACAAAGCACAAATTACTAGTAGTCTATAAATGGCGTTGCGTTATATTCTTGTTTGTCAGATTTTTACACTTTAATTTATTGTAAAAAAATTAAAACTGACAAAGATTTAGTAACATTTTCAGCAAAAGTTGTCCATGGCATGCTTGATATGCGCCTTGTTCAAGCGCCTCTGTATTAAGTACATAATTTGGAAATATTTATGGCAATATCAACTAACAAAAACAATGAGAGTAAATGCTACAAATTTAGACAAATTGGAAATCAATGGAAAAGAACTAGAAGATGTCAACCAATTTACATACCTTGGTAGCATTGTGAGCAGTGATGGTGGAACAGACAAAGATATAAAGAGTAGAGTTGGAAAAGCTGCAGCTGTTTTTAAAATTTCTCCTCAAACATTTCAAAGAACACATAAACTAAAAAGGTCAGTATTGCTATACGCATCGGAGACGTGGCGTACAACAAAAGCTGCAAGACACAAGCTCCAAGTATTTACCAACAGATGCTTGAGAACAATCCTTAAGATCAATAGGCAAGACTAAATGTCAAATGAAGAACTTTGGAAGAGGGCAGGCCAACTTCCCATTGATGCCCAGATCAAAAGGAGAAAATGGTCCTGGATTTGACCCTACGTAAACCAAAAACCACCATAGTAAACCAAGTTCTGAGGTGGAATCCAAAAGGACAGAGAAAAAGGAAAAAGAGGTCGACCTAAAAACTCCTGGAGAAGATCGACAGAACAGGAGGGAAAACATCAAGGCAAGACATGGGGCCAAATTGACAAGCTTGCCCAGGATAGAAAAAAATGGAAATTCTTCCTAAATGACCTATGTCCTGTCAAGGATGAAAGGGTTTAAGTCAAGTCAAGTATCATGTAAGTAAAAGCGGCAAGGTTTTTCTCGTTTCATTTTCCGGTCTCGTTCAACCGTCCGGCTCTAGCAGACTTCCGAGATTTCTCCATTCCGAGCTCCCATTTGTCGTATTCTTGCCATAGGCTGTCTATGTAGGAGTGGCAAGGCTTTTACCAAACTGAGACTCGCTTGCTGGCTTTGTAACACAGGTCGGCTCTTGCAAAGTGGTATGATTTTTCAGTAACCGAACCAAGTTGGCCGTCTTTGTTCAACAGTTCGTGTCAGGTAGAGCACACACTTTTTTTCCTAAATAACCTGAGTGGTTCAGTGGGGAAATACGTTGCATTACTGGTTAAATGATAACCAGAAGTATTTGTTCTTATTCCGGCTACATGTACCAGCTCAATATTTACCAATCAATGTCTCCGCCCCGTCGCGCACATAAAACTTGTATAAATCTTGATCAGCGCACATAGAGTTTAATAAAATGCTATAAATCTTGATCAGTTACATTTATTTTGGATCTAAATTACCTGCTACAGAATTATGTGTCCTATTTACTAAACTCGGCAAGATTTTGCTAAAACAGTCTGTGCTAACCACCCTTTTCATGTAGTAATGTTGATTTATTACACACGGACCATTTATTTAAGTTCTTAAATTCGTAATTTGGAAGCCCAACGAAATCTACAAAAATTAATACTCACAAATAATGAGTATTTTACGGTAAGTTGATCGTCCAGTTATACACTAAAGCAACGTATCGATTGCGAAAACGACATAAAGCAGAAAAAATAGTAAGAATTTAAACGTATCTAAATAGATGGCTTTTGAAGGTATATTGTTCGTGGAAAACACGGAAACATAGATTCAAAGCATTATTTAGTCGTGATAAGCGTTCACATCACATGCGAGTTATTTTATGTACGACTTAAAGTACAGACATGCGGAGGCGAAAATACTGCATTACATAATCGACATAGATGTACGTTGTACATTTGTAAATTACCACAACACTCTTTTGTTGTAAACATTATCTCAGATATAGAATCTATAGCAATGAATTTACCGTTTAGCTTGTTTTTACGTAGAATAAAAGCAGCACTTAAATTAATGTCAGTAATATATTCCTTCTTATATTAAAAGAGAAAAAAAGGTTAATTTTCCATTAAAATGTTTCGAGTAAAATCATACATACCCCTAACACAACCAATGAGGCAATCAAAGATACCAACAACCTACGAAGACTATAGGAGAAACCAATACAAAGAGGCAATGAAAGATAGCAACAAACCACGAAGACTATAGGAGAAACCCACACAACGCGGCAATCAAATCACACAAAGAGGTATTCAAATATACCAACAAACCACGAAAAATATCTGGGAAACCTATCCAGGGGCAATCGAACATACCAATAAACCACGAAGACTATCAGAGAAGCCCATACAAAGAGGCAATCAAAGATACCGACAGACCACGAACACTATAGGAAAAACCCACAGATACCAAACGGACCACGAGTACACATCTTCCTTTTTGGTTTTAATTCTAGAAATTATCTATGTATAATTACATGCATGTGAAATATGTATTAGTTTCCGTACAATTATCAGATTATGAAAACGTTCTACGTCATAACTGTAGCTAGTATCTATATATCAGTCTTATGTGTGATTCATATCACTTTCATCTGCTATCCTGTAAATAATGTGCTCGTCACTTGTTCATAGAAGAGGAATTAATAGATATCTCAACAGAATGGAAATCTTTCATTTTTTCTGACATTTTACATTAATTTTGAAAACAATAGTCTGAAAGCCTTCCCTTGTAAACATTAAACTTATCTGCAATGTTATTGTAACCCGATTGTCTATCATTACAAACATTTGTGGAGAAAAATAGAAACAGACATTTTGGGATTAACAATGTACAATCGTCTGTGTTGTCTTCATCCCTCTGCGGATTCATTACAGGACATAAATAACGATTATTACTATACCACTTGTAAAGTCACGGAAAGCTGAAAATGTCAACCATTTTTACAATGTATAAAATGCATGTTATTTATTTATTTATTTATTAATTTATTTATTTATTTATTTATTTATTTATTTATTTATTTATTTATTTATTTATTTATTTATTTATTTATTTATTTATTTATTTATTTATTTATTTATTAATTTATTAATTTATTTATTTATTTATTTATTATGAATGCAATTATTTTTATTTCGTTCTTGCTTTTTATGCATGCTATATGTCAATTGGTCGTTATGCAAAGGTCATGCATATATTGTGTCATGTTGACCTGATCGTACTAGACAGTTAACAAAATGTTACTACCACTTAGATGTACACTTTTGTACGATTACAAAGGGTGCACTCAACCTATGCAATGACAAACAGGGTGACTCTTTCATTTTGTGCTTTTTGCACTAATAAATCTGATCGCTATAAGTCGAAACATGAAAAAATAATTTCATAAAACAATCTTGTTTATTTCAACACTGCTAGGGTTATTTTCCTTTTCGGAACCGCAATATCTATTGCTTTTACATGTCTGCTATATAAAAGTAATATAAAATCAGTTATCAACAAGATTACCGGTACATTTTAACACTGATGAAACAAGAACTAAATCGTCACAGACGTCGTACTGACGTGTGGCATTGATCATTACGTGATAGTCGACCATTGTGTTTGTCTCGGCTTTTATTCTTATCTCTTATAGAAAGCCAAACAAGAGGGTAATATTGATTGGTTGATGGCCAACAATCAATATATCGACACTCACGAAGAGTACATACAAAATAATTATAAAGCGAAGTATTAATTATAACTAGTAATTATTCGGGAGTCAGGTTAAAACAACAAATTGCGGTTTGAATCAAATTGAATACAAATTCCATTTCGTTTATCTATGTTTATAGAGTTAAAAATAATTACAAATGCAAAGACCAAAGTTGTGTATTCTGTAAGTAGGAGTTCTCTAGAGAAAGGTATAAGAAACTAACACATCTGGCGAAAGCCGTGCAATCTCAGTCGTGTGACACCATGTTCTTACTGAAACACGATTTTTTGTGCGAGTTTGTTTGAGTTATGCAGAAGTAAGTGAATTGTTGAATTATTACCTACATCTGCTTTTCTTTACTTCATTGTAGTATTTTAATACTCTATGTTAAGCATTACACATTTGTTACATTATCTGGCACGACTGATACAGTAATAAACACAAATATTCCACGCTGCTCTGCGTTACTATACTGCTTAAAACCATACTAAACCCCAAAAGATGACACAAACTAAAGAAGCAATGACATTTTAACATTTTAATTACATTTCATTTGGTGTTTAGACCTGATTTATTTAATATCTCCGTGCAAATGTAAACATTTATGACCATCCACAGAGAATTTGGTACAGACCTCATTCTGTCTTACAAAACTTCAGCATGATCATTTACAGAAGAAGGAATGTTAAAACTATCAATTAGTTCTTGTTCGATTTTGCATTTAGTTGTCTACTGACGTAAAAGCAAAACTTCAAGAAATCTAATGCAATAATAGTTCGTTGTATGATATCAACAAATGTGTGTTGAGCAGTGATGTCGGTCAATAAGTATTGCATGTTCACATTAAAATTTTTTACATATATAACTACCGGACGGGGATTTCTGCCGGTGCTCCCGACTTCCTACCCCAATAAAAACTGGACGCTATGATATAGCTGAAAAATGCTGACAGTGGCGTTCAACACCAATCAAACAAATAAATAAACAAACATATATTACAATAGAAGTCACGTATGTAAAAATATGTAATTGTCAGATATATAAGCTGCAATCCGATTGGCTAATTTAAACGGAACAACATAGGTTACAGACCTGCTGTTCTTAACGTTAATATTGTAAATCATTATCGTTAAAACTAAATAAGAATAAATATTTTAAATTTCTGGACAGAATAAAAGTCAGAGTGACTGGGTTTACAGGGTGGACAAGAAAATTTGTGACTGATGATCCAGATATTTTTAAAGCACATTCCGCGAATCTGTACTTTGTTTGTTTTGTTTAAATATTGTTTTGTGCCACTTTCAGCAATTTTTCAGCTATACCATGGCGTCCAGTTTTTTTTGGGTGAGGAAGCCGGAGTACCCTGAAAAATACCCAGACCTTCGGTAGGAAAAATGGCAATCCTTGTCAATTAAGAGTGCACCCTGTCTGCAGTGAAAATCAAACCCGCAATCTCATCTTTGACAGACCACGGGATCAATAGTAGACGAACTACCTTAACCACTCGGCCACCGAGGCCCCCAAATCTGTATTAAGTACATGCATAAACAGCAAAAGAGTATTTATATACACAAATTCCTTATCACGAACACTTTTATAACTAAAAGAAAGATTAAAAAACGTCGTAATTTCAGAATCATCAAGGATCTTAAAATTACTATTAAAACATTGATGAAATGCGCTGATCAGTATGTAAATGACCAATAATTGGTCTAGACTTTTCAGTTAAAAAGCTAATTTTTGTCTCCAAAATATTTAGACGTCAACTAATTTTGCGAAACTGTTGTAATTTGATTGCAAGTGTTGTTCGTGAATTTTAAATGCTTTCTTGAACCTATTATATATCTTCATAAATTTTTCATTCAAGCGCCCCGCGTCGTTTTTACAACATAATTGAACTTAATTGCGCTTACTAGTCTACTGGTATCTTGAAAAGATGCACATGAAATCGATACAATTAAATAAGGTCATTAAGTTAAAAAAAGACTACCATTATATTGTATAAAATTATTATTAGACCGATTTACTTGGATAAAACATTATAAATTGATCTTTTACGTCAACGTTATTACAGAATGTATTGAAATAAGATAAAATTATACGGTGCCATGGCTTTATATAGCTTGATATGTGCTTTCATGAAGTTTATTAAACGCATGGGACTACAGACTTTAGCTAATAACATCAAAACTCTATGTGTACGTAAATCTTGTAGCCGAGTTAAGTTTCAACTAGGACAAGAAATCACAAGTAATCATTATGTTATCGACCTATTAAATAACATTTACTGTATATAGCTAGTGACTGCAATAGTCCGCGTCATTTGAATGGAACAATGATTACATGACGCCAAGATATATAGTACAGCAGGATGGCTAAACAATTTCAAGGTTTTTTAAATGGTAATTTATTTGTGCCTATTCATGCTATTAGCAGACCAACATCAGCAAATGTTTTGCTGAGAACTTGTTATTCTCAATTTTATTCATTAAAAACTTTTAATTCCTCTGATGTCATGCTAATTGAGAAAATTCTCATGCTGAGAAAAAATAATTTTACTCAGAAAGGTTGTATGGCTCTAGGCCCGGTAAAGGCCTGCAGTTTGTTTATTTTTATACCAGTATAATTGTTTATTTGGTGAGCAAAGACCCACGGGGGTGGGGGGTAACTTGGTATATATTGCGTAATACGGATGTGCGGCCCGAATAGGTCACTTTTTTACCTCCTTTTTATATCATTGGGTAGGTGTAAATTATCTAAATATATCCATTACTCAATTCTCATCTTAAGCATGCTAAGCCTATGTAAAGCACAGTGATTTTACAAACAAAGTGTTCCATTAACATCACTTGATCATTTTGGTTGTGAATGGACTATTTTGCCAATGGGGATGTGCTGTAATAAAATATATGAATATGTCTGATTGAATCATTCAATATATGATTATGTCCCGTGTTATAACGTCCGAAATATATGAAAAGGGCGTGTTTTCCAAATCTCCGTCCGCAGACCTGTACCTAAAAGTATCCTTAGTTACCCCCCCCCCCGTGCAAAGACCATATTAAACGTAAACCAAATCATAAGGTACAATAGCAGGTGCGGTCTATGTGGGCGGTCGTCCAACACACACGGTTATGTTAATTCTAACCAGGAAAGAAAATGTACTAGATAAGAAAAATATGTTAACAATTCGCATTGACGTGGTTTTAAGTTTACGTCAATGTACAAACATCAGTTCTTTTATATATCGCGTGATTCTATCAAATATACAGTGGTTTGTGGAGGCAGTACTCGACCCGTTACAAGAACCAGAGGATTTTTAGACAACCTGACGATAGCTCTATTGACTGCATGATAATAAGTATAAAACGTTATCAAAAATAGTGGAAAATGTAATTAGCTTGGTAAGAAAGCAGTGATACATGTAACTATCTATTGTCAAGACTTTATAGGCAAAAAGTACATTTATTCTATGTATATTTGTCTTACTTGGTATATATTACAACAGATGCATGGTCGGCATTCCTCGCGAATTGTATTTGTGCATTCGTATAAAGCAAGTTGGGGCCTCTTGGCCGAGTGGTTAAGGTAGTTAGTCCACTATTGATCACGTAGTCTGTAAACATTGAGGTTGCGTGTTCGAGTCTCAATGCGGGCAGGGACTCCTATCTTAATTGACAAGATCGCTAGTTTTCCCACCGAAGGTCGGGGGTTCCTCCGGGTGCTCCGGCTTCCTCCCACAAAAAACTGGACGCCATAATATAACTGAAAATTGCTAACACAATTGGTTAAACAAAATTGAACACACAAATAAAGCAAGTGTTTTTACTAAAGAGATAGAATGCAGTAACCCAGTCGTTACCAGTCATAGGTGACGTCATAGCACAAGATAAAAATAGATTTAGTGACTTTGTTACATTTAATACAGCTGTATTTTCTGAAAAGTTGAACTTTAAGATACCACCGACTGTAATAGTCCAGTTTCGAACGTCTTTTTTCTTAAATTAGCAACTATGTAAAGTTACAAATAAAGTATATGACAGTCTCCGCTAATCGTTAAGCGAAGTGTTATTTTTAAAACAGCAGAAACTGTCGGTAATATCGTTAATGATGTTAAGTTTTAAACCGTGACATATGTTTTTAAATATAATGTTTACAGTCATTTGCTATCTTGTAATTCTAAGTCAATGTTACATGTATAGTTTAAATAAACAGTTGGTAGTATTATATATAAAATTGTCTACATTTGCGGAAACGTAAGAAACTATGCTTTTATGTTTATTTGTTTGTTTCAATGGTGTTTTAACGTTAATTTGAGTAATTTTTCAGCTATATCGAGGCGTCCAGTTTTTATTGGGGGAGAAAGCCGGAGTACCCGGAGAGTACTCCCGACCTGCGGAAGGAAAATTGCAATCCTTGACAATTAAGATTGGAGTCGAGTACACCCCGCTTTCAGTGAGAATGAAACCAAAATCTCTGTGTTGACAGACCACGTGATCAAAAGTAGACGAACTACATCAATCACTCGGCCACCGAGGCCCTCTAATGTTTGTAGAGAGTTTCAGGATATAACGACCAGAGTACTTACGCGTGTACAGCAGTTCAGATCAAACATTTCATGAATATTTTAACCACAGCGCAATTTGTATAATGCCAAAAACTATTAAAACAATATAATTATTCTTTTTCCTTACGCTACATTTAGATTGGAGCAAAATTTCTTACGGAATTGTATCAAATTTTGAAAAATATTATACATTGTATTTTGTAAATAATTTTGAAATATTTGGTAAAACAAAAATAATCATTTTTGTTTCTTGATGTTCCAACAGTTTTTGTGTTAATTACTTATCAATGTCCAGCTTAGAAGGAATTACACTATATATATTACATACAAGTATCAAATATTATTTTTTTTACAATTATTTTAGTAGTGTTGTGGGTAAATTGTGTGTTTTTCAACTTTATGTTAGATTTGAATATCTGCTAATTGATAAGTGTTCTTCAGAAATATTGAAACAAACTATTTTAAAGCTGTAAAAGTCGTTGATGGAGGAGCTGAGCTATATTTGGAATAAACATAAACACTGATTTTTACATAATATTCAAAAAACACAAAAATTAATCATCCAAAATATCCGAGCAAGATGGACCAAGCAGTTTTTTTGTTGTTGTGTAGATCAATCTATAAAAGTGTAACTGATGACATCGAAAGCAATAACAAGCACAAACTTGCGTTAAATCATGCTAGGGTTTTAAAGACTCTTTTTGGCGATTGCGTGACATATTCTTGTTTATATTGTCTCAGTAAGATTTTCTATATGAAATAAGTGCAGAATAATTTGACTTGTTTGTTTTTTAATTCCTTATCTATTTACCGATCAATATTTTTCAAACTTTATTGTAACTATTTATGTTTCATTTACATTTTTACAGCTGTTAAGGGCCGACAGACAACTGGAGGATTGTAGGACGATTTGCATCGCTTTCTGGAGGGGAATCAGACAACTTGATCAGAAACAAAGACACCAAAACACAAAATCAGTCATCTGAATTGATGAATTTATAATGTCCGATTATTTTACCAAACAGAAGACAACCATGCCCCGGGCTTCACCTCGGGGCAATATCTGTAAAACACTTACTTTTTCTTTCATATTCACTCATAAGTTTCACACTTCAAATATATAATAAATTTTACCTTTATTTTTGCTCGTAGCTGATGCATGTCCCGTTCGATGTGACAGTTGCCAGGCGCTGTTCGCTTCCATAGGATTATTCCTATTACTAAGTATGTAATTGAAAGAATTGTTAACGGAATGATGTAAGTAAGTAATAAAATAAAAACCGTGTATATTTTCCTCGATAATTCCGGGGGCCAATGTTCGTCGCATACGGGTTTTTCGTTAGCATTCGTCGTTTTTCCTACAAATAACTGCACCGATGCTAGGGATATAGCACAGATCCAAACACAGATGATGACGTATTTCCCGCGTCGGTACGTTAAACGGCGACGTAGCGGGAACATGACAGCAAGAAATCGGTCTATTCCTATAGCCATGTTTGTAAATACACTTGCTGCAACAGATAAGGGCTGTAGAAATAAGACAAGGGGGCACATTATTCCGGGAAAAACCCACCGCTGGTATATGACGTCAGCAAACGTGAATGGCATACAAAAAATAGCCATAACTAAATCCGATGCTGCAAGGTTGATCAAATAAATTCTTAAATCAGTTCGGGACCTACGCCCTCTCGCAAACACTATAACAACTAGTAAATTTCCAGTTATGGACAATAAAGTCGTAAGTGAATATAGAAAAATTAATCCAACCACACCTCCTTGCGGAATTGGCGGATAACCATGGTTTGTTCTATTCGAAAGAGACGCAAACAAAGAATTCAAACTTTCATTTATAGACACATTTAAATTATCTTCATCAGAATAATTTACAGACAAATTAGAAGACAAATTAAAATTTGTGTATTCCAAAATGTCAGATATCGAAGAATTTAGATCGCTATCTTCTCTCATGATGACGTTCCATGTCATATATATAATTCTCTGATATAAATACAATTTAAAGTTTATTCAATAAATACTAAGACAAAGTAGTACACGGTACCAATAGCATATGTTTTACTTCAGTCCGAAGTCTAAGCTAATTATCCTTGCTTTTTTGTTTGTCAACAAAATGCATTGTTTTTGCATTGGCTGATAAAAATTGCTTACAATATTGTATCGAAAAAGGGGGCGGTGCATCTATTAGACGTGTTCTGCACAGATATCAATGTATGATTGACGTATGAACAGAACGATATAGCGAAGAGGATTTGTCTTAATTAATACAGATGGTGAAATGCTGAACAGGGAACACCGTTCTTATCACACAGATATAGAAATTTGTAATTAATTAAACCAATATCGTTTTATTGGATATTTAAATACTACGTCGGAAATGACATTGATTGATTCATAGTCTGAATCTAAAGTAGAGTTGCTTGGATTATCAAAATGTTTAATTTACCAGTTATAACATGTTAAAAAAACAAATTATATTTCAAACGTTGTATGCTGCTTATAAATAAATACACATATTGATGCAGTAATTAATTATATTAATATTCAAAGAGGTTTGTAAATTGAAATTCACATGAGGCAACCTAACTTTAAGACGTAGAACATAAGCCGGAAGTTAATGAACAGTATATGTTCTAGATACAGGTACACGTACATGTATCTTCCGGGTATGTGACGAACAAAATTACTTAATAAACCAAGTAACTTGTTTTCGATGACATGTAGATCAAGATTTTTTTTTATCACAGTATATAGTCAATTAGTCTTTAACAAACACTTCGTTTTATTATTATTGTTTATCAAATTATTTGACGATGATAAACAGAATTCTTTAAACAATAGATACATACATAATAAATATGTTATAATAATGGATTTTTTATCCTGAATTTTCTGCTTTGGTCGATTTTGAGAGGTTCTAAAGTCGTCAAATCAGTAATAAACTCCTATAGACGATATTACAAGAAATGAAGATAAATCTAATGCCGCAATTTTCTATCTTTTGATAGCGGTTTAATTTATTTTTCAGATGCATAATACCACGTGTTTTAGTAATATATCATAGATTTATTGCATATTAGCAAAGGACAAAAATAATTCGTCAAATTCCATTTGTTCAACGAGAAAGACATGTATGCTATGGTAAAAATGCTACAAATGCTATTCAATATGCCGCGTTGCTATTAGTACAGGAAGAACATATTACAAATATGTTTGGAGAGTTTCATAACTGTATGAATATGAATTCTTGTTTTAGAAAGGTACACACTATTTTTATAATCATTCCTTTTAAAATGTGTAATGATAACTGTCGAGACAAATATGTACTAGGTACCTCGCGTGAGTGACAGTCGGACTGGCATTACTGTTCGGCCTAATGAAATAATTTACTTTTTT
This sequence comes from Limnoperna fortunei, assembly GCA_944474755.1. Taxonomy (NCBI): domain Eukaryota; kingdom Metazoa; phylum Mollusca; class Bivalvia; order Mytilida; family Modiolidae; genus Limnoperna; species Limnoperna fortunei. The sequence goes on from OX104117.1 coordinate 85,800,083, forward strand.
AATCTTCTCCTTTTAAACCACTATGCCGGTTTGAATAAACATGGTTAAAATGATCCATTGAAAGGGTCGTTCTAATGTACCAAATAGTATATAACCGAGCGGTATTATCATGCTGTTTGTCCGTTACCTGATTATACTCGGGATCGAAGAGTCTATCAGTTTATTATTGTTTTGAGGTCAACGCTAATACAATTGATTTACTCACCATTTATACTACAAACATAACATAACATACAACATACAAAACTAGAAACAAAATTTGAGTTAACCGAACTCTATAAAAAGCATCTGTGCACTCAGCTGCTCCGGATGAGTCTACAGTGACTGCCTCCGTAAGAAAACACATCTATAAGCTATCTGCTTATGACTTATTTTACTATATACGTAATCACACAAAACCGACAATATCAATAGGTCTTACATGTAGCAACCAAAATAATCATTCACAAGATATAACAATACAACCCAGCTTGCTACAATCTATGCCCTATATGACTTTCCATTATCTAATATATGTTACAAGGGTACTTGTCTAGTAGCGTAATGCTTATATGCCGCCTATGTTATAGAAACCACACGACCCCTTTACCCACATCCTGTATGACACAGAACCATGTATTCAACTGCGTTACTTGGACACTTACTGGTCTGAGAGTCTGAGACAAGTCTACAACACAAGCTCTGGTTTATTGTATTGAACTCTTTTCATATTGCTTTAAGCTTCCAAGCTTTATTTATAGATTTCGATCAATGGGCCTACATACATGGACAGCAGTTCTGTCTCGATCATTCCCCGCATTTAGAATGACAACCAGCAATATGCCCTGATATTTATGATCCTTATGGAGTATTCAAATTTCATTGGACGATTCAAACCTAGCCCAAATCCTAGCAACAAGGTCGTGATAAAAAGTATGAATCTGCGTCACTATATTACTAGCGTTACCAAATCAACATTATCTACACACAACCATCTCACTAAAAACCGAGAACCAACATTGTTACTGCATAATAGAAGTAAAAGGTCACATATTTCATCAAAACAAGCTCACATTTGAACTGTATTCTTAGCTTCTTAAAACCAGTGATTCAATACACATGTATATTCACATCCTCACAAGTCAGGGTTTCTGTGTCCTCCACGAAACCCTGACAAACTTAGCTAAGAAATTCCCGGACTAGAATTTACTATTTTGGATTGAGTATGGTATATTCAGGTTGTAGTAAATTACTCATTTTTCAATGAATACAATTTCAATGTGAGCATGATTTGAAGAAACCAATTAAAGTTATATAGTTTGCTTATTTTTGTCACGTGTAATCAAAATGAGTCACGCCACTATCACAAATCTTTTTTGTATATTCGACAATATTCTTGGTTTATTATTTGTTTCATGATGTTTTGTGATCGCAGGTTTCAACCATACTTGCATTCAGCTCTGTAGGCGATCATTGTGTTTAGTGGTCAAAAAGCTAAAATGCATATCGTGGCATTCGGGTAGTATTGGGATATGAAGACGGTCGTCGGTTTGTATTGGGATATGAAGACGGTCGTCGGTTTGTATTGGGATATGAAGACGGTCGTCGGTTTGTATTGTGATATGAAGACGGTCGTCGGTTTGTATTGGGATATGAAGACGGTCGTCGGTTTGTATTGGGAGACGAAGACGGTCGTCGGTTTGTATTGGGAGACGAAGACGGTCGTCGGTTTGTATTGGGAGACGAAGACGGTCGTCGGTTTGTATTGGGAGACGAAGACGGTCGTCGGTTTGTATTAGGAGAGGTGGACGGAGTCGTCTGTGATAAGGCATGAACTTATATAAGAAAGCTGGAAATGCTTGTCGAGAAAGGATGAAGTCGAACATCTTGCACATCTACCAGTTTGACAAACCGGTTGTCAGTATAAGATTTAGCTACGTACACACATCTGATTACAGATGACCATGCAGTGTCAGTAGAAATGTCTTGGCAGATTTTGAAAGATATTTTTGATGACATGAAAACTTGTACATATTATATGATAAGCGTGAAAACAATTTGTCGTTTATATAATATGTTCTGGTTTTGCTTAATGTTTAAATAGTTTTGTTGAAAGAGTGTTAAGTGTTAAAATTACTAGATTTTTGCGACCTATATCTATTTATAGTAAAGAAATTAACTGCAATCTATTGTCTCAAGTTTGAAACCTACTTGGATTTCAAACAGCTTATTAAATAGTAATCTGTATAGTTGAAATACATTCCATTTCATGTTAGTAAACGTTGCATTTCTAATTGATTAACTGCATCGAAAAAAAATTAAAACAAAAACATAAACCTATTAATATTGGTCTGAACATTAATATATAATTGTTTACTTTCAACGTTTTTGCCCAGTTCAAAAGAATGTAGAATATACTTCAAAATTGAACATGCAGTACTTAAAATTGATAATTGCACGTTTCCTTTTATCCCAACACGTGGATAATTATATTGAAACAAGTAACTATTTCTCTTTTGACTCGTTCAATACACCTGTGCTGTCAATACCGCAGTGTAAATATCTCAAAGTAATATGGGCCATGCTTTACTTTATTAGATTTATATTATATCAAGGAGATTGTCTACTTTGAATATGTGTTATTGATGTGGCGACATCTATGTGTTACGAATCCCGGAAGTAATGCGTGCATGATGCTGCAACTTATTAAACGATATTAAATCAAAGTATAAGTAATTTCGACAGCTGTGCATCCAATTATTAGTCGAAATTATGCATTTGTGCATTTAATATCCTCTATAATGTAATACTGTTGTAAAAATCAATGTACATGGGGTCATAAATTAACTCGAAGGAGTATAACAAACACTAAAGTGTATATCTGCACGACATAGTATCCAGCAGCCATATTCTCAAAAAATCGTAGACGTAATTTTAAACTAGCGTAATTTTACGTCTGTTTTAATATTCTCAAAGATTCGTAGTTATAAGTTATGTGTAAAATCGATCGTAAACTTACGTCTGCTCCTCAGCGCTCGTAAGTCCTAGCTTCCCTCATAAATTTGCAAAGAGATACATGTATCATTTTCAAGACATTCACTAATTAGCATCATCAATTTTGTTGCACGTGAGATAGAACGACGAAAAAACATTAAAAGGAAACAACAACCGAATTCATGAAAAAATGTTCCGGAAATTGAACTTTTTATATATGATTGGTGATTTTACATTATACTGTTTTATTTGTATTAAAAATTGGTTAAGGTTAAAAAAAACTCGTTAATTGCTACACTGAAGAAACGTATAAACCTTAAAAATTCTTGTTCCACGTTGGGGTAAATCGAGATTACTTATTCAAAATTAAGCAACAAACCTATTTATTTATTTATTTATTTTTAATTAATCATTTTTTGAATATCACCTTAGCCAATATATAGTACCATATTTTCTTCCAAAATTCTACTGCTTTGTGAGGTTATGCAATTAAAAAATTGTTATAATTTTTAAAGTACTTTGAAGTAATTTTTTTTCTTTCAATACGTTTATTTCCAAAGTGAAAGAAGTAACTGAGCATGCGTTAAACGCTACGTGCAAAGCGTAAGATTTACGATTGGTATAATACGTGCAAATCTGCGATTACTTTTGAGAATACGAACAATCGTAGACGTAAACGTAAAGTTACGACTATCTTATTTTCACACGTAAGAGTAAGTTTACGATTTTTTGAGAATATGGCTGCTGAGGTCCAATGGACTACGATGTGTTAGTGCCCGTATGCTCTGACTACATTTAGCCGTACACCCGGTGGAATGCGAAGAATTGTAGAATGTTGGCTTAACGTACAGGAGTATTTCAGCTATATTCACGCGGAAATCATGTTACATGTAACATACAATAAGGAATAAGAAGATGGGTTAACGGGATAAAATTGCTGACTGCCATTTGATAGGTAAGACATATTGCGAAGGGACGGACTATTTAGCTTGTTATAGCAGTTACAGTGACCTTTTACGAAATCTGCAATAATTTGATGATTATAGTTTTCCTTAAGTGAATATAGCTGAATATTGCTGGACGTAAAACAACAATCAACAATCGAAATCTACAAAAGGGTCTTTATCGTGCAAGAAGCTTTGCACTTTACGAACACGTCACCCGCTACGGCTAGCAGCCATGCTACATGTATATTGATCTGCAAACCCCTAATTTAAAAGCTTACATTATCCGCAATCCAGGGACGCGCTAGGTGGATCTGTGGGTCGAGCATTTGGAACTATCCCAGGTTGTGTTTGTGCCTGCAGTACACAGAAATGTACAGTGTTCATAAATATGATAAAAGTTTCTTATAATCAATGAAAAATTTATACTGTAATAAAAAATGAAACTATTAGTTTTGTGTGTGCAACGTTGAATGGTGAATAAGGGCATTAGGGGCATTTTTAATAAATTCTTGTTTAAAGTGTTACAATCCCTTTAAGCGATTCACACGAATTCTCAATGGGCGACACGTCTTCTTTACCTTTTTTCTGGTGGTAATCAAAACGTCGACGGCGTATGTGTAAATCACGCGCTGTTTTCTTTTATGCACAACTGATATCATGCAAACAAATTATGTAATTTAGACTTGATTTTATAATTACAGCAATGTTGATCAGAAGTACGAATCTGCATACAATTCTCCTTCTTTAATCCAACTTAATTTACTTCCGATCGTACAATTATATTGCTATACATAACATAACAATAATTAAAAACACTCGAAGAGGAAAGTAAGAAGGACATAAAATTCTGGAAACTGATTTCTATGTAATATGTGATACCAGTAAATCGCTATTGTGACATTTATGTATGGGTTATTGCATATTAATGTTTTTTGTTTACCCACGTTTACTATTATACTTCGTCCTATAGGTCAAAACGCACTGTTAACCTCGTTAACAATTATTTCCAGATTCTATCTGAATCAACCGAATGTGTTTTAATTACCGTAAAACATACGAACAAAGTTAGTCTAGCACTGGTGCCTAGAAATGATGAGCCAGGGGCGCATCCACAATTTAACAAATATTATAAGGTACCAGAAAGAACGACAGGAGCCTAAAATCAAGGGTCGAGTATAAATAAGTAAGGAATTAAACCCAGCGACAGAACCCTGAAGTCAAGGGACGATTACAAAATAGTAAGGACCAGACCGAACAATGCGCAGGACACTTAAGTCAATGGACGATTACAAAATAGTAAGGAACCAGACCGAAATACAGGACCCTAAAGTCAAGGGACGATTACAAAATAGTAAGGAACCAGACCGAAAAATGCGCAGGACACTTAAATCAAGGGACAATTACAAAATAGTAAGGAACCAGACCGAACGACAAGTGCCTAAAGTCAAGGGACGATTACAAAATAGTAAGGAACCAGACCGAACGACAGGACCCTTAAGTCAAGGAACGATTACAAAATAGTGAGGAACCAGACCGAAAGACAGGACCCTATTGTCCAGGGACGATTACAAAATAGTGAGGAACCAGACCGAAAGACAGGACCCTTAAGTCAAGGGACGATTACAAAATAGTAAGGAACCTGACCGAAAAATGCGCAGGACACTTAAATCAAGGGACAAATACAAAATAGTAAGGAACCAGACCGAACGACAAGTGCCTAAAATCAAGGGACGATTACAAAATAGTAAGGAACCAGACCGAACGACAGGACCCTAAAGTCAAGGGACGATTACAAAATAGTTAGTAACCAGACCGAACGACAGAACCCTGAAGTCAAGGGACGATTACAAAATAGAAAGGAAACAGACCGAACGACAGGACCCTTAAGTCAAGGGACGATTACAAAATAGTAAGGAACCAGACCGAATGACAGAACCCTGAAGTCAAGGGACGATTACAAAATAGTGAGGAACCAGACCGAAAGACAGGACCCTTTTGTCAAGGGACGATTACAAAATAGTGAAGAACCAAACCGAAAGACAGGACCCTTTTGTTCAGGGACGATTACAAAATAGTAAGGAACCAGACCGAAAGACAGGACCCTTAAGTCAAGGGACGATTACAAAATAGTAAAGACCAGACCGAACAATGCGCAGGACACTTAGGTCAAGGGACGATTACAAAATAGTAAGGAACCAGACCGAAATACAGGACCCTAAAGTCAAGGGACGATTACAAAATAGTAAGGAACCAGACCGAAAAATGCGCAGGACACTTAAATCAAGGGACAATTACAAAATAGTAAGGAACCAGACCGAACGACAAGTGCCTAAAGTCAAGGGACGATTACAAAATAGTAAGGAACCAGACCGAACGACAGGACCCTAAAGTCAAGGGACGATTACAAAATAGTTAGTAACCAGACCGAACGACAGGACCCTAATGTCAAGGGACGATTACAAAATAGTAAGGTACCAGACCGAACAACAGGACCCTAAAGTCAAATGAAGATTACAAAATAGTAAGGAGCCAGACCGAACGACAGGACCTTAAGTCAAGGGGAGATTACAAAATATTAAGGAACCAGATCGAACGACAGGACCCTAAAGTCAAGTTTAGTTAAAACATATTTTATTGTCTAAGTCACAAATGGATTGGACAAAAGTTTTACAAATTACAATGCCTCTCCATAGCAATAATATTATGTAGCTACACAAGATGACAGCAAGTTCAAAATACTATAAATAAGTACAAGGAACAATAATACATAATATAATAACAATAAGGAAGAACATACATGCAAGTTAATGTGATAGTAAATGGAACATACAAGGTATAAAGGTATAAAGGATGCAAGTACATATATTCGAAGATTATTTGTTTTTAGTAGCAAAACTAAAAAAAAAATATTTTTCACAGAAACGTCTGGTTTTATTTATATAACTATGAACACTTCTAAATATCATGATATTATGTTCATCACTGAGTAAGGGTGATCCGAATAAAATGACTTCAATCGATACCCGCTATAATACTCTGCATGAAGTACTCTAAAAAGGTTAACTCTCTGATTTAGGGCATTCTAGAAAATAATGGGTTGCATCTTCCAATGGATGTCCACAAGAACAGCCAGGTTCGTTTACCAGGTAAACTCTAAATAGGTCAGCTTTTAAAGAGCTACATCTATGTCTTAGTTTAGTATGTAAAATATTTGTATTGCGATCACCAATAAGAAAGTATGATTGTACATGTAAAGTAAAATTTTGACGTCTTAAAAGATTTTTAAAATCAGTTTTGGACTGAGCAGATCTAATATGCATATTTAATGAGTTCCAAGAGCGGATTGCAGAAGAGAAAAATGACTTTGAAAAGGTTTCTAGTCTACATCTTGGTATTCTGTACTGAGGTACGTTTCTAAGCATACCAGTATATGCGCCTTCTGAAAAAATTCAGATAGAAAGTCCCTCAGGTACTCTGGGGTTTTGTCGTTATGTATATTATAAAATGGACATAATTGCCTACTATTCGTCTAGAACATAAGGATTCCCTCCTGTTTCATAAAATAAAGATTCTTTACTGGCGTATCGGGGCAAACCAGTAATAATTCGTGCTGCTTCGAGTTGAAGCTTATCCATTTTATCACTATCTCTTATATTACACCCGTTCCGCAGTTCACATGCATATTCAAATAGAGGAAGTAAATAAGTAAAGTATATCTTATTAAGGTTTTGTCTGCTAAGAATATATTTCATCTTCCTCAGAACATATATTTGTTTGCTGATACTGCAACATATATTTTCAATATGCCTTGTCCATTTCCAGTCATCAGAGAAGGTTACCCCCAAGTGTTTATGAGATTGTACTCTTTGTAATTGTTCATTATTAAAAGACAGATTGATTTGTGGAATACTGTTACCATTGGAGAAGATCATGAAATTCTGTCTTTTGGGGGTTAAATCAACTAGCCAGCGTTTTGCCCATTGATGAAGTAATTCTAAGTCTGAATTAAACGTTCTCTGAATTTCTAAGTGATCATTAAGTGAATACATTAATGAAGTATCGTCAGCAAACAATCTCATCATACAATTAATATTATCTGCAATATCGTTAATGTAAAGCACAAATAATAAAGGACCGATCACGGAACCCTGAGGAACACCTGCTTTTAAAACCCCATATGATGACGAATCATTCCTAATAATAACTCGTTGTTTTCTTTCGGATAGATAATTTTCTATCCAACTGATTAATTTCCCTTTGATACCATAAGATTTTAGTTTTAATATAAGACCTTTATGCCATATACGGTCAAATGCCTTAGAAATATCACAAAAAACTACGCATGTAGTTTGTCTGTGCTCTAAGGCCAAGCAGATTTTGTGATACAATTCAATAAGCTGGTGATATGTAGAGTGAGCGGGAACAAAACCTGACTGAAACTTGAAGAGCAATTTGTGGTCTAGGATATAATTATATATGTGCTTAGCTACTATTCTTTCAAAAACCTTTCCGACAAAGCTCAGTAACGCAATAGGACTAGAAGCTAGTGATTTGTCACCTTTTTTTATAAAACCCAAAAACATTGGCAATTTTCCAGCAATTAGGAAATACAGAAACACGAAAAGACAAATTAAATATAAATGACAGAGGAAAACACACACTAGCTGCTGTATATTTTAACATGTGGTGGCAGATATAGTCACTGCTGGAGGCTTTTTTCTAACTTTAGAGAACTTAGTACATCCTTTATTTCTTCTAAAGTCAAGGGACGATTACAAAATAGTAAGGAACCAGACCGAACGACAGGACACTTAAGTCAAGGGACGATTACAAAATAGTAAGGAACCAGACCGAACGACAAGTGCTTAAAGTTAAGATGTACACAACACGAAAGTAGCAATAGCACAAATACAAAAAAAAACAAATAAAGCCAAGTAGGTGTTGCGGACGAGTAGGTAGCGCCTGTCAACTTATTTGTGTCAATTGTGTATTCCTATTACTGAACTAGCGGTGTAAGCTGCCTAACCATTTTCATTAACTATCAGACCAACTGGTACACTACAGTAATGAAAACGGGAGGTTTGGCATGCCGTAAAACTTGGTTTAACCAAACTATTTTGTATGCCTACTAAATCAGGACCATTGCTGTAGATGATATATTTTTGGTTGTTGGTTCTCAAGGCTGCTGGTTTTTGGATCTTGCTTTTTTATTGTTTGTGTTGACTGTTTTTCGGCTTGGTGTATGGTATTTGCTATTACCTACATTGTGTTGTATATATATGCTACTTTTCATACATTTGTACATCCATCTATTTGTCAAGTACTCGCAAGGTCGGTACCATTGTGTGTGAAAAATTAATACTTTTTTGTCTTCTTCTACATTTTGGTGTTCAGGTTTTTTTTTAGATAAACATACACACCAACATGTCTTGTATACGGTATGATTTTTTAATATTTGGAATTGAAATTTGCGTTTTAAATAAAAGTAAATGATAAATAAAAACAAGGACAAGTCTCGATTACAATAGTCTACTTCAATATGACGTTTGCAAGAAAAAAGTGCATAATTTTAAATTATGCACTTCTTTATTTGAGTCACGATTTAATCATTATAATGATGTATTTAATGTTGCACTTGTTTTCACATATTTTTGTTCTCTAAATTAATTATAAGGTGCAGTGTAGCAATCAAAAACAAAACAGTTTACTTGCGATATACACCACGTGTTAATTATAGATTTCATTTTATTAAATCGATTTTGCATCGGTAATTTCAGAAGAGTGCTGAAAGGCTCCGGTTCAAATAAGTTTGAATGTCTCTCTCCTTATCTGTTCAAGTCCGCGCAAAGAACATCAGATTTACTGGATAGATATGACAACTAGTAGGTGAACATCACACACACTATCAAGATGAAAGATAAATATCACTGTACACAAACACGTGTAGTACATGATCTTTTCACAAAGATGTATATGTGGATACTGCATCAGAAGATCCATACCTAACACAAACTCCTGTAACCGACACGTTAGTCATATGTGTAGCCATTTTATGGCCGTGGTTGATTTAGAATGTATTTTCTTACCTTAAAAGATTAAAATACAAGGTGGAATTTTATGTCTGAAGAATTACACAATTAGTATCCGGCCAATGATAATCAATACATATAAATAGCGGATTTGGTCAAGAGCGCTGGGCATACATGTAATGGAGACGAATTTGCGCTACATTGTCGCAACTGTAATAGTTCGAACCCAGCTGAGGGTAAACAAACAGTATTAAATAGTCATCTTAATATTATTATGATAGGACAAGGTTAAGATTTTTTTCTTCCGGATTTATTCAAGACCAGCTACATGAAATAAATAAAACCTCAGCAGATTGTAGAAAATCTTTCCATGAGAAATTAGGTGTATAATAGAAAATTACTTTATTACAACTATAAACAAAACCACTTATGTAGGATTAAAAATCAATGTAAAACAATAACCGTATGCTTGTGTTCTCAGCCACTTAATGGAAACGAATACTTAAACAACAATTACAGGAGCGATGTACCAAATTAGTGTGTTATTTGACCCACACAGGCGTAAATACAAACACCATCTCGTTACGAAGAAAAAAACTAATTGATAAAGGTTTTTAAGTCATATTCTTAGTACGAACAAAATGTGTTCTTTATTTTATATTTGCCATTAAATTAGATACAAGCAAACGAAATTTCAAAGCTTGGAATTCAAACAAATCCAACTTTTGGGATTTCAATTATAACTACGATTACATTAATTGACGTGTTTTTAAACTGTGCAATTTTATACAACGTTACAGATTTAACAAATTAACATTAAATGAAGGTAATAACAAAATTTCTCTAATTTGACGTTATATTTCAACCCCTTGAAATATTTTTCTCGTCACTAGTGAATTTCTTGTTCTCAGCAGTTGATTGGTTTAAAATAATAACGTCATAATTAGAACTCATGACGTCATACACCATTTACCGCGTATTCAAGTCATGAAAGTTTTCGCAAATTTACTACTTTTTAAAATGAGAGAAACAGAATCTTACATTAGTACTCTTGGATTATTGGATTTCTCAAATCCCGATTGGAGAAATCCGATAATCCACTCGTACCAATGTAGATCCTATATATACAACACAGGGAACTATAAAAAAAGACAATGTACAAATCAAATCCAATTACAGGTAAACTTGAAAACCAACAATCGAAATACAGCCACTATAGCAATAGTCCTAACTTGGTACAGGCTTAGGGTAAATTCTAAATGTTTCGTATATTACATATTGTATTCACAAGGATTGAAAGTCCAACCGAAGGTCGGGGATTTTCTTTGGGTACTCCGGCTTCCTCCCCCAATAAAAACGTCTAATATAGCTGAAAAATTTCTGAAAGTCGCCTTCAAACATTAATCAAACAAACACACGTACATGTACAATTCATTTCTGTGTCTTCCTAATGTTCACTTTTTATTGTCAAAACTTTTAACTTAGAATATTTTTTATCAATAAAAAAATGCAAATACATATATGTGGATAGTTTGTTCTAACGCAAACGGAGGTGTCTGTTCCCAGATCAGTTAAAAAAAAACATTTGTCCATGTTCTTAGCCAGTCGTAAGTAGCCTGGAGCAGATTTTAACATCGGACATCAGGAAGTGTATTAAAGTTTTGTTCCTCATTGAATAGCGTGTATCGACAGTTCATAGAACGAAAATGACTGCTGTACAAGAAATTTTATTGTTGGTAATTGTTATCACCTTCAGTTACAAAATTATTAATTTTTTGATACAGTATTGGAAATTTCTGCAAGTGTTCAAGTCAGTACCAGGACCACAGAGACCTCGTAAAGCACCAAAAGAAATAACTGAGGTAAGACTGTTGGAAATATGGGTAGTACGTAACCACATCGAAAAAGAATATTTAAAAAGATTTTGAATCCACAAAAATATAAAAACAAATGCTATAATGTTTGGTTACGGTTAATTACATGTTTATAGAATATTTAAATATATACAGAGATTAATGGTCATATTAACGCACCAGATTAGGAGCCGTACAAAAAAAGAAATATAAACCTGTTAGCTTCGAAGTTTTTTGTTCTTATCTTTATTCAGCTTGTCCGTATCTTAAACAATTGTATCAACGATCGAGATTAAAATTTTTTGAAATATATATAGATTAAAGTACAGTCGATAATTCATTTAAATATTTAACTTTAATTCGCGGTCTGTTTCTCGCTCACAAAATGCCGGTTCGAGATTCTTAGTACTAGTGAAACTACAACCTAGAATTTACAATGTTTAAATAACAATTCCGAACGAGCGTCTTATAGTATCACACCCAGTGGAAGTGCATAGTTTGCTTGCTCTTTAATTATTCCATATTGTACCTCGTTATTACGAAAGTCAAATCGTCCTAGACTTTTTCTAAGGAAATTTAGGATTGTTAAGTCAGCTATTTTTTCTGTCTAAAGAGATGCTTTCATCACGTTCAATTCGGACAAACCACGAGACCTTTCCACAACCAACTTGGCCCGAAGGATTTTGAACAAATATCATTCGAATTCTCTAGGATGCACTTTCAATCAAAATCTAATGTGCAAAATAAACCTATAAAAATAAGCAAAATTTCAAAATTTTAAAACGCTAATTATCTGTGAAAAAGAATTGTTGATTTCAATTTGTACTTTTATGGATCTAACAAAAGGCGGCAAGCGGTTTTCGTTTGTAATGCCTCTGATTTGTAGTATAAACATACACTATTTATAGATACAAAAAGGATACATGTAGTTGTAGATCTATATCACGATCGAGGTTTTAATGAAGCTTCAAAGCAATCTGTATTGGTTTTTGGTTGTTCTCGGTTTTATTCAGGTTTAATTCCAAACGCTGTTGGAATTATATTGTAATACTGTCAAATCTTTGCTTACCCTCAGAGGGATTCGAACTCACATCGCAGTGATTATGTGGCACCCATTCACCTGTATTGATATTTGCCCAGCGCTCTAGAAACAATCTATGTAATAGTTATTTTTGGCGGGATACTAATTGTCTGATTCTTCAGAAATAAAATATGCCTTGTATTTTCATCTAATAAAGTAACCAAATATATACAAATCGACCACGTCCAAAAAATTGGTTACAAATTTTCCTAACTTGTCGATTTCAGGAGTTTATGTTAGGTCTGGATCTTTTGAAGCAGTATCCACGTCTACATCTTATGTGGAGAGGACCATTTACCCCACGTGTTTGCGTACATCATCCAGATACCATTAAGCCGATACTTAAGGATGGTGGTAAGATATTTATGTACTAGTACGCAGAAAAAACCTTCCTTTACATTTTCCATTGCATTATATTTAAAAACAATTGCACTAAAAACAATAAAAACGATGAGAATAATGTATAATATTCATTAGTATAATAATTAAATTGAAACTGATAGTACTCCGTCTTCCTTTTCAAACAAAAACTGACGGGCGAAGGTTATTTTACAGGTAATTTGGCTTTCTCCTCTAATTAACTGACGAAAATACGGCCTGATTACCAAATAAAAACTGACGGGCGGAGGTTATGCCAGGTACTCAGGCTTCCGGCCAAACAAAACCTGACTAGCGGGTACTGGAGCTTCTTCCCAAAATAAAAAATAACGTTCAGAGGTTTTTATCAGATTCTTCGGCTTCATTAACACATAAAACCTGATGGTCGAGGGTTTTCATCGTAAACTCCAAGTTCCTCTAAAAATAGAAACTAATATAATGGTCGGAGGTTTTTTACCGGATACTCCCGCTTCCTGTAGAAGTAAATACGTTTTCACTTGGTAATCCGTCTCCAATTAATAACTGACGGGAGTAGGTAAAAATAATAAAAACCGATTCAACTGAAAATTGGTTAAAAATGGAGTCGAACACCATTCAAAGAAACAATAAAATGAAAACGGATCGTCACAGTCAAAGCGTCTTTTATTTTTTTTTAAATGTTTTTCAGGAATCAAAAGAGGCAGCGCTAGTAATTACCACAGAATGACCCTACTGTATAATAGCTTGATATGTTTGGATACGAATGAAATAAAGGACGAACGACTTAAAATGGAAGAATTCCTTAAAGATGAAAGGCGATTTCAATATCGAAGTTTGATAAGTGATCTTCTAGATAATGTCATGGTAAAAATATTTGTTATGATATTTTTTTATGTCAATCCTTTTAAAAAGAAAAAAACAACATATGTCAAAATAGAATAAGAAATCGAAAAAACATAGGAGTGATCACAAAAAGATTAGTCAGGGACAGACGAATCCATGGTTAAACAAAACAAACAGACACAGGACCCAAAATCCAAAATAATGAGTAATTCAAATCCCACTAAACAAGCGTCCCGAAACGGTATGCAACTCCTATTTCGTAAGTAAAAGTGAATCCGGTAAAAGTCATTACCGGGTAACTTAGTCACAATTCACGCGAGAAAGTTGTTACGACAAATTGAAAAAAATCATTGGTTATCATACTTTGCCAACATATTTTTGATGGAATTCCTGAAGAATTCTGCAAGAGGTTTGGGACCGCTTAAGGTTCAAGTGGGTGCAGTGCAAAGGTCCCGGTGGGGGTGTCAACGTGGGTCCGAAAAGGTCTCCAGGTTGCAAATTTTTTCTTGAAAACAGAAGAAACAAGATTCCAACGACCTTCCCGGAAGCCCGACACGGGTCAACAACCCCCTATTCTCCGGGCAAAATCTGAAGCATTGGCATGTTGGGTATACAGATATTCCGTAACGATTATAGATGCCGACAGTAAATTTTTTAACGAAAAAAAATCGCTGTGTATTTAAATACGCCCATTTTGATAATGTTAATTACTGAAGACATCACATTGTTACTGCCATTTCCTAGAAAAAACTACTGATTCACACTTAATGTCATGGTTATGTTAAATTAATGAGATGGGGAGAAAAGGTTTTCCACAATGGCCGTGGCCACAATAAGAGTCTCAAATTTAAATACCATATACTTATACGACCCCATTTTTCAGTCTTCCTTTTATATTGTCTTAGTAAGAACGATAATAACAATACTCAAAACAAGAACCTTTTTAATACGAAGTAAAGCTTCCATAACGTAGGCCGATATGTTTTTATTTTCGGGTTTGTTGCAGTTTTATTCCTCTGAAAAACTGACTTTGCAATTGACTATAAGACGACCACACAACTAATTCAAAGAAAGCACAAACACAACCGTATTTCTCTAAATAACACACTGCTGGTTCGCTTTCCTTTAGTTTCCACCCAATTATATCAGAATGCTCAAATCGATGAATTTAAAAGCAATGTTCGACTTTCAGCCTTTCAGCTGTTAATTGTCCTGAAGTCCAGGATCTAATGACCATAAAAGGAGTCGAAGATTCGAAAACAACTACATAAAACACACATTGTTTTAATAAGGTTCTAGGCCGAATTTAGCAGTTTGTAATCTAAATTGATCATGGTGTCCGAGGTTCTTTTTTATCTATATCGATCATACTATCGTAGTTTTTTGGTCTATATCGATCATGGTGTCCTAGTTTTTATTAGTCTTCATCCATCATGGCGTCTCAAGTTATATCTAGTCTATATCGATCATGGCGGCCCTGTTTTATTTAGTTTATATCGATCATAGCATCCGAGTTTTTACTTGGTCTATGTCGATCATAGCATCCGAGTTTTTACTTGGTCTATATCGATCATGTCGTTTCAAGTTTTACCTTGTCTATATCGATCATGGCGTCTCAAGTTTTATCTTATCTATATCGATCATGGCGTCCTAGGTTTTATTTGTTCTATATCGGTCATGGCCTCGCAAGTTTTACTTAGTCTATATCGATCATCGCGTCCCAAGTTTTATCTGGTCTATATCGATCATGGCATCATGGTTCTTATTTGGTCTATAGTGTTCATGGGGTTCCAAGTTTTATTTGGTCTATATCGAACGATGACTCCAAACGTATAAATACAATTAAAACATCTGGATGATCGAATTTTCTAGGTAAGAATGATAACTCTTGCATTTTTACAGTTCCGTTTTTTTTAAGTTTAAGCATATTTATTCGTGTTAGACTTTGCTCTTAACTGTTCCAATGCACCAATATGCGATGTCTCGTAGTCTAGCCAACACATGTTTTTTTATAAAAGGTCAAACACAGATAATTCGTATTATTACTATCAAGTCAAGGATATTGTCAAAAAAATAAGGAAAGCATTTAAACGGAACAAAATGTGTACAATATATATATAAAGAAGGAAGGATTGTTTAATTCCTTAATATTTAACGTAAAAAGAGCGGTTTTAAACGACGGTGTAAAAGTTAATAATTAATGTAAATGTATAAAGTACTAATTATTCATCTAATCAATCAATCACCTTGCGAAATTAAGATCTTATATTTTATTTATTTTGTTTTTTTTACATCCTGACATTTTTAGCAATAAACATCGTATTTAAAATATAAGATACCATTTATTTCTATATCCTATGTGTTTGCTTATCTGCTTGATTTTTTTGGTAGCTTAAATTCTGTATTTTGTTTTTTAACATGACACTACATCTTGAAAATTACTTTTCTGAACAAATTTACATTTGTACGCGTGTGATTTTCTTGATAGTTTTGTTAATCCTACATCATTTTAGGGAGATATCCCTAGATTGGCAGATTCAACGAAAACTATAGACGTATATCCCTGGATTGACAGATTAGCACTTGATATCCATCTGAATGTGTTTTTCTCTTGGAATCCAAACAATAGATTGTAAGTCTATTTTACTATTTTAAACAAATTAACAATGTAAATCGTATTATACTTAGATCTACTTAAAAGTGCTAAACCCAAGCACAAAATTTATGGCACTCAGAAAACCAACAAGTTACATTGTTACAGTAACAAGAACCCCCATATACCGAGTGGTTAAGGTAGTAAATCACCTACTATTGATCATGTACCTGTCAACACTAAGGTTACTGGTTGGATTCTGAGGGCAAGGCCTGCTCGACTCCAATCTTCACAAGGATCACTTGCTTTCTTCCCGAAGGTGGAAGTTTAGACTGCTTTTTCCCACAATAAAACTGATCGTCAAAAATAGCTGAAAAATGAGAAATGTGGTTTTATACAAAGTATGAACTTAGGATTGATGTCAGTTGTTCTGGAATGGAGTGAGCAGAGGGTAGATATGCGGTGTTCCAGTTTGGAGTGAACAGAGGGTTGATATCAGATGCTTCGGAATGGAGTGAACAGAACGGTTGATATCAGGTATTCCGGAATGGAGTAAACGGAGGATTGATATCAGGTGTTCCGGAATAGAACTAACAGAGGGTTTATATTAATCGTTCCGGAATGGAATGAAAGGAGGATAAATATCAGGTGTTTTGGAATGGAGTGAACAAGGGGTTATCATCAGGTTTTCCAGAAAGGGGTAAACTGAGGATTGATATCAGGTGTTCAGGAATGCGTGAACTGTGGGTAGTTATCAGGTGTTCCGGAACGGAGTGAACAGATGGTTGATATGTGTTCAGAAATGGAGTGAAGAGAGGATTGGTATCATGTGTTCCGGAAAGGAGTGCATATCCTGCTGCAATAGATATCACTTCTTCTATTTATAGTTTATTTTGTTTTGTGTGCTTGTTGTCTATTTTGTTTAGTTTTCCGTTAAAAGTGGCAAAGTTTGTTTAACCTTGTTGTGTACTTTTACTTCGAATGCAGTGTTCTTCTCATATCCTTGTAGCATCGCGGTGGCACGGTTTTTTATTTTTTTGCCTCGGTGCTATCTGATCTACCGCGGTGGTTTAATTTCTTAACCGCGGTGCTATTTAAAACTGTGACCATGCAATTGTCACTATTTCCTATTGTATTGTGAATTCATTGCATTAAAGTTGTCGGCAATCCCTTCCGTTTTTAAATGCCTCGGGTAACGTTTACCTGGCCAGGTGTAAACATAATTATGTCATCGGCACTCGTACAACGAGCCTGTTGTTATCGACATTCACTAAAATAGTCTTCACGTTCAATGAGCGTTGCCCTCTCAAAACACGTTACCCACTGTTACCCACGATGAGATCAACTATCCGCCAACTGTGATCGATCCTGTGGGTTGAATATCAAAAACAATCCTAGCATTGTCGCAAAAAGTGTTAGACCACGATGTAGAATTTTCCCTTTGATCTAATGGAATCGCTCGATCGATATTTCATAAAAGAAAATATTTGAAGGTAATAAAAAGCACAATTAACCATTTAAGTACTGGAACTATAGTTTTAAGGTAGGGTGCCATAAGGGTATTATTTCTTTAATCATTTAATTATATTTACAACATGTATATGTTTTCAATTTTAGCTTTAAAGCAACTGAATTCCAGGAAATTGAGGCTAAATTAATGGCACTGTATATCAGGAGGAATCTGTAAGTTTCGCAGATATAAGTATAATATGTATAAAACACTATACATGTAATTCGTTTATAATGCTTATAAACACTTTGATATATATCACAACTTTATATATGTATGCATCAACACCTTAAATTGTTATTTTCCAATTAAATATTTCTTAGTTGGGAAGCGCAGTTATTCATAAAAATTCTACTGTAATTCAAAGCCAATAATTTAATTCTTAAAATTGGACTAAAATTTGGCTAAATTACCAGTATTGTGAGCTATGATGGATTAAATATTCGAAACAAACTTATAATACAATTATAAGTCTCCTTTTCGCCGTGACTTGTATACTTCTGTATCTGTTTTTGTTTAGTTGTCAACTTCAAAGTATTGAAATAGCAACATACATGTAGCATCGGGTATCAGATTTCCTTTTTTGTACAAAGACACCAGTTCAACACAAGTTTCTGTGAGCTAACGGTCCCTGGAGATACCTCGCTCTATCAAAGAGAGGTCTGAAAAAAATTCCCAGAATATTTCACGATCAAAACAAAACTATTGCTTGAATTTCAGTATTGTATTAATTTAATAATTGCGTAGGAAAATGTGAAGAAAGAATGCTACGGACCGACACACACACACACGAACACAGATCGTAAACAATATAAGTGAAATCTTAAAGACGTGATAAATTTTGGTGTTTTTCAGCAATAATCTGTATCCAGACGTGATATTTTTGGTGTTTTTTTTAGCAAGTGGTATCTGTATACAGACGTGATATTTGTGTGTTTTTTTAGCAAGTGGTATCTGTATCCCGACGTGATTTTTTTGTGTTTTTTAGCAAGTGGTATATGTATCCAGACGTAATATTTTTTGTGTTTTTTCAGCAAGTGGTATCTGTATCCAGACGTGATATTTTTGTGTTTTTTAGCAAGTGGTATCTGTATCCAGACGTGATATTTTTTGTGTTTTTTCAGCAAGTGGTATCTGTATCCAGACGTGATATTTTTGTGTTTTTTAGCAAGTGGTATCTGTATCCAGACGTGATATTTTTTGTGTTTTTTCAGCAAGTGTTATCTGTATCCAGACGTGATATTTTTGTGTTTTTTGAGCAAGTGGTATCTGTATCCAGACGTGATAATTTTGTGTTTTTTATCAAGTGGTATCCGGACGTGATATTTTTGTGTTTTTTTAACAAGTGGTATCTGTATCCAGACGTGATATTTTTTGTTTTTTTCAGCAAGTGGTATCTGTATCCAGACGTGATATTTTTTGTGTTTTTTTAGCAAGTGGTATCTGTATCCAGACGTGATATTTTTGTGTTTTTTAGCAAGTGGTATCTGTATCCAGACGTGATATTTTTGTGTTTTTTAGCAAGTGGTATCTGTATCCAGACGTGATATTTTTGTGTTTTTTAGCAAGTGGTATCTGTATCCAGACGTGATATTTTTTATGACTCCATCAGGAATCAAAGACCTTTTGCTGGTCAGAAAGATGAGATCATTAGTTAAAGTCTTAGTAGATAGGAAAAGTAAGCAACAGGTACGTTGTTTGTTTTAAAGCAATAAAAAAAAGCAAGTTGTAAATAATAACATTCATCATGAGTACAACGCAGACTTTTCTTATTTTATAAATAATTTATTTTGCTTTTTAAGATGAAACCTGATCGGCCGATTCAAATGGAACAACCCGGGTTATACGGAATAACCTGTGGTGGTCGCATGAAATATTCTTGCCGTTGAAATTCAAATAGTTCCATGACGTAATCGTTTTTACCATGAAAAAAATGTCAAGCATTATCTTTAACATTTAATTACAAAGAATACTTAAAATTTCTATATAGGCTACACTCAATAACACGTTAATAAATTTTAATTTGAAATATACAGTCAAATATATTATCATAACGTTAAAATACTGCCATGCCAAGTTTGAACCCAGCTACTCGAAATATTGTCATCGATCGTATCCAGGACGGAGTGTCTTAAAGTGAGATTGAAAACGTTATCCAGAGCACAATTTATTAGCTGTGGAACACTTTCCAGCAAATTCTGACTCTACAAATGACCGCCTAAGAAGTGGCCGCCCTCATATAAAAACTCCTGGTTAAAATACCTACATCCGGATCTTTCATCTTATTGAACAGTTGTCGCAACACTCATTGCAGCTGGAATGCCCAGATTGGCATGAATCAGCTAGCAAATAGTCCACAACCGACTTCGACCATACGTCATTAGAACAAGAAGGCCGTATTTTGGAGCAGTTTTGACATCGTTAAACAGACGAGAATGCGTTCGACGGGACTTATCATTCGCAACTGGCATAGAATCTGATTCAGCGACGAGTCCCTTTCCCTTATACCGGCGCAGAAATGAACGTTTCAACGGAGGCAGCGTCGTGATATCTCTAATGACCGTAAAACAGAACCAATAAAGAAATTGTCCCAAGGAATTTATCGGCTTAAAGGTAAAGAGACGAAATTTTCCAACCTCGCCCAATGCGCGTAATTGACCAATAGATGGAGTGGTTATAAAAGCACATTTCCAGGCTTCTAACAGCGCAGTAAACAACTCAATGGATTAAAGTGAGCAGACCAACATTACAGTGCTATCACAGCCTTCCACATCACCGTATTGAATCCGGTTGAACACTTGTTTGACCAGCTCGATAAACGTGTGCGCCAGCGTCAACCTTCGCCTAACACCATCGATCAGCTCCTTCAAATGATGCAACAGTAATAGCGAAGAATTAAATGCAATAACTTAAGAACATTGATCGACTCTATGATAAAGAGATTCAGAGCGAGGTTGGCAACTCGAGGTGGTCAAAAACTGTACTAACTTAAAGTAGTATTCTCTACGTTATAAACTGACTCCCCTCACCAATCTCTAATACATGTACTTTTTCCAATTAAACCATTTTAGTGGATATTTAAATTTTATATTTGTTATATAAAAAACCTTTAGGCCAGACTATTTTTAATTATCTCTTAACGGGGAATTTAAAAAAAAAATGGGACGAGGTGGTGAGAAATAAAAAAAAAATTAGACTATAAATAAGTTAATTAGGAAGATATATGAAGTGGATGCTTGTCCATGCATATAAAATTGCATGTAAACTGTTTCCAATAGATTTTTCAGATATCTTTTTATAATTTTTCTTTTAAAGTTTGCTGGTTTATACAGATTATTGGGAGACTTGAACAATAATAACAGAAACATTTCTGTAAGATTAGATATATAAGAAGCATGACGTTGAAGTGCAGTTCTCATTCTATGAAGAAAAATAATTAGAGCCTTATAACAACCTGACCAGAAACCAAAAACAACCCAAAGCCACCCATAAATGACTTGACGGCCCCTAAACAAAAATTGCGTACTGGGTCAGTGAAATCAACAAGAGAATAAACTCATAAAAATGAGTAGAACTGAAAATACACACGATGCACAGAGATTAAAGGTTCTGGATCTGGCACAGTTGCAAAAACTGTGGTAGGGTTAAAAGTTTTCTGGCATCTTAACCCTCACCAATAACTTTAGACCACTTTGTAGGAAATATTACATAATAGTATCATAGGCCTTTGGTGCCAGGATAATTGTTGTTATAAAATGTCAATAAATAAGTTTCTAGCATTTGGTAAACCAGTCGGACATGTCACATTGCGCAATATTTGTCCTTCGAAAAATCATCAATTTCAATTTAATTATAGTACAAAAGAAATTGATAATTTTTCAGGGGACAATATTTTGCCATGAGACATTTCAGACTGGTTAACAAAAGAGTGACATGTAATACAGTATAATTATTAACATTTAATTCAAAACAAACAAATTAACCTGACCTCAAGTGCCTATGAATAGTATTAATGGTGAATATCAGTTGAAAAGTGGCCAGCGTCCTATGTGAAAAACAGGTAACCAACTTACTAAAACTGATAATAAACTTTAAAGAAAAACAAAAGGACTACATGCTTACTGACATACCAGCTTCAAACCTCAATTAAACTGATCAGAAGATTATGACTTTGTCAATTAAAATCAATTATTGTCCTTCCAATAAGGGGTCTTGTCATGCATGGGAAGAGCATACCCGCGTCACTCTAATAGTATCTGTATCTGTTTCGTCCTCAAAAGTGGATCACATCTGATCATAAGTCTTTGAGTTTTTGTTTTGGTTTTAGTTCTAAATTTTGTAATTCTTTTTTCAGTTGAAGTTGGGGTTTAAATGTAATACAATTTTCTGAAAAAAGTCCCAATCTTTAATTGTTCTAGGTACAAATTAAATACAAATAATATCCGCCACTATACATGTACATATTTTGAATGATAGCAGGTTTTTTTTTATGATAACACACTCCCTTTATCGTACTTTAAGCTTGATGAACATAAAGATGAACAGATGAACAGACACAAACACTATTATAGCCCTTTCCCGGGCAGTGCATAAACAAATGAACGATATTGGCTTCGTCAGAACGTACTACACTAAAGTACTACATGCCGAACTCCGTAACCCTTTCTCCACATACTCGAATGCTTTAATGTACTCGGAATGACTAAAGCTAACGTTGTTGTCATCAATAAACGCGAAGAGTTCAAAAAAATATAATCCAAAAATAATACTTGCAATTCCAACGCGTCAATTTTATTTCCACGAAAGGTCGACAGAAAAAAATCGATCAAAGACTGAAATGGCCGGATTTCGTGAAACAGGAAGTAGGTAAGCGACAGACCTGAAATCGAATCCTACGTTTTGGGAGGTCATGCTGATGCTGCATACCAAATTTCAAGAGAATGTGATTAGTATTTGCTGAGAAAACTGTTACGAAAATTACATTAACGTTAAAAATTAACTAAGTCAGTTAACAGGAAGTAGGTGCGCGACAGATCTGAAATTAAATCCCACGGTATGGGACCCCATGCTGATGCAACATAACAAATATCAAGAGGCTGTGGTTAGCAGTTGCTGAGAAAACAGTTACGAAAATTTTTCCCCGCCTGTACGCCCGCCGCCCGCCAGACATTAAATTTATTACCCGGATTTTCACTCCGTGAAATCCGGCCAATAAAAAAAAATTAATTTTAACAACTTTTGTTTATTCCAATATCAACCAAATTGGTTCTTGGTTCTGTCTGTTCTGTAAAACAGAAAATAAATAAATAAGCTGAGGTATTATTCAAAATACATATACTAAAATCTTTAAAAATCCATTATGCATTTCTTTTTTGCAATGTATATTTCTTTAATCTTTGACATTCGGTGTCAGCGATTATTTTATTGCTTAGAGGATCAGATCGTTTCTACATTGCTGATAAAATTGCCAAAAATGAGGCACTAATCCAAACAGCGTTTCCGTAAATAATGTTGGAACAACAGAACAGTATCTGGATTTTACTGTTGAAAAAATAAATTTGCCTACTGCCAGCTCTATGAATGTTCGTCTACGCCTTTACATTGAGCCTAGTTTTTTTGTCCTTGGGGCGGGTGATTCTTTGGTTAATAGAGGGGCCGAGTAGGCTGATAAATGTTGTTCGATGCATGAATAAATAGATAATCAGATTCACATGTTATGTAAAGTTAACATAATTTTAACCCCGCTTCTGATAGGGATAGGGGTATGCTGTTTTCGGTCTGTGTTAATCCATTTTCGTCACATTTTTTCTTAGCAATTATAAATGACTCAATACTGAAATTTTGTCAGTAGCTTTGTAATTGTTAGATCAGGTTCAGACTTCCTGAAGTTCTAGAGCTTGAGTATCATCAGGGAGCATTAGCTCACAGTAATTTGTTATAAAACAGAAGTTTAGTTTTGTAATAATCTCATAGCAGCATACAAAACGAGTATCAATCTGTTTATTTTTGTATTTATTAGCATACAAAAGGAATGTCATCTTGTAAAGATTTGTTCGAGTACATAGTCAGCGGACGAAAAAAATATTCTGCGCTTTGTGACAATGCTGTCGAACTACTCGTTGGTATGTTTTAGTGTACTGTGTTCAATTGTTAAACAATCAATTCAATTTCTGAGCACACAAATAAATTTTAAGGGTATACAATTTAAAATGAAATTATAAAAAATATAATCAAATTTTATTATTACAATAATAACGTAATATTTACAGTTACAATTTAACAATTATCACAAAAGTTCAGTGAATTACTTCCTAAATATGTTATTTCTTCCTGTATAAATATGAGTTTATACTCGTGTTGAATGAGCTACTACTCTTTCGCTCTACTAAAACTTCATCAAAATCTGTGCCATATTTAGAATTTGAATTCTTGTATACAAGAGAGATAAATCTATATTATCACCATTTCCTACTGTTGTACACAAACGAATAGTATAGGAAATGTTGATAAATGTAAATCTCTGAAAGCAGTTCCGCGCACATGATGCATTTCTTGGCACTACTGATCATATTTTCAATATTTACTTTGCACAGGTGATTATGTTGTAAACATATAACTCTGTAATAATAAAAAATCAAAGTGACTTGTGGCAAGTCAATGGCATGTTTGTCCTATCTTATTCTAAAGTTATTTGTTCTCCTACTGAACATAGTTATTAAAATGCTAGTATCAAGACATTAATCCATCCGTCATTCAAGAAATCGAGACCGGAAGTGCATATAATTAGTATGTTGTCAAACAATTTCTTGCTATGTCTTAGAATTATTGCATGACCAAACAAAATTCATATTACAAAACTAATTCAAATGTTATAATATGACCAGTCTTATCACATATTTCTCGACAAAACCGCTTAGTTGTACTAATAAATGTTCATTCAGTAAACTATATAATCACTGACAATAATGACAAAGCAAAAGAAAGCGACCACGTTGCATCTTTTATCTCGAAATGAATAGAGTAAGAAAATCGAATCAAATGTTATAAGTACGTTGACAACTCTTTTAATATAAATAAGTTTTAAGTTTTACATTTATTGTTGAATTGAACTTTGTTTATATACACATTGAATGAAGGTAATAACAAAATACCGAACATCGATGAAACAGTCAAAAAAGACAATCCACAAATCAAAGTCCGAGAAATTGAACTTTGTTGATTGGTTTATGTAGTTGTAACACAGGTTTTTTTAAAAATATGAAATATCGAACAGAAGCATTCTGTTTGGTCTTCTGTAATTCAATAAAATATTTGTAATTTTTCATTTTCAGAAAGGCGGGGTATAGTCACAGGATCGAATTGGACACTTTATTATTTAGCTAAATATCCAAAATATCAGAAAATAATACGAAACGAACTGAGAACTCTTTTTGACGACGAAGAAAAAATGCGAAAAGACATAAGAGAGTAAGTAAGATTTGTTAATCCATTGTTAATTTGTTTTTATAAGGGAGGAAACAGTCGGGGTGTGTCGAGCATGCGATCGCGAAAAATTTGCCTAACTTTGAGAATTGTTAACAATAAAATTGCTAAAGTTTGAAGTTGACTCACTTCTA
Source organism: Limnoperna fortunei (assembly GCA_944474755.1). NCBI lineage: Eukaryota > Metazoa > Mollusca > Bivalvia > Mytilida > Modiolidae > Limnoperna > Limnoperna fortunei. The sequence goes on from OX104117.1 coordinate 85,825,885, forward strand.
ACTAAAGATAACACGGATATTTTTTATATTCCACCAGCTCACTGGGGGTTCGCCACATGGTACACCATAGAGCAACTCTTACCGATTCATTGAGCCCTAACTTATAACTCTGATATATTAGTCAAGGATATAAATTAAAATGAAGTAAAATGTTTCGCCTTGAAGACAGTTGTTAGGTTCTATTTCTCTCCATACGAATGATTCAACTGACAACTGGAAATTGCGCCCTTGACAACAGCAGAAAGAGATATTTAAACCGATGTTGAAGAGCTATATCTAAAAAAATCATAAAAGTTATGCAGAATTCGACTGCAGATCATCTACACTCTAGACGTAGGTTGCAGCCTCGGTAAAATTAGCTACTATTGATCACCTTACTACCAACACTGACGTTGCGGGTTCGAGTCATACTTTGGGCACGGTCTGCTCGACGCAAATCTTATTTGACACAGATTGCCTGTTTTTCTACCAAAGGTCGGGTGTTTTCTCGGGGTACTCCGCTTCATTACCCAACAAATTTTGGCGCCACAATATAGCTGAAAAGTTGTTGAAGAATCTAGTATGGCCTCTCTAGTCTGCATTTTTACGTATTGAAAACCAAGCGTTATATTAATTTTGATTCAATATATTAGAGTCGTTTAAATTGAGAATCCAATCTTGTAATAACAATGAATATTACATATGGTGTGTAGAGTCCTAATTTTGATTGGTTCGTGTAGACAATGTCCCCCAAAAATATTCTGTGTATATATTCTATTTCTAAAGCATATTTAAGGCTTGTTACTATTTTTAAAGCATATTTAGGGCATGTTACTATTTATAAAGCATATTTAAGGCTTGTTTCTAAAACTAGATCCGTGTATACTCTTACGACTCCGCTCGTGCCGTTGGGTTGTAAGAAATTAAGTTCTATTTGTTCGAATGCTTCTATAATTACTATCAATGAGTCAATATTGTATGATGCAATTTATTATTCTAAATTTAAATAAATAGAGAAAAATAGAGAAAAATTCATATGTAATATAACAATTAAGGACTTTTTACTCTGTCAATACGTAGTTATATGGACCTGTAGAAAAATATTGACATCGGACTGTGTCCATGGTCAATATTTTCCTCCACGGTCCATATAACTACGTATTGACCTCGTAAAAAGTCCTTATTTGATAAATATTGACATTTTCTCTAGAAATCTAACTTTAACTATTCTCTATCGCCATCACACGATAACATTGGGTTTTGCAGGTCTGACTTTCAACAACTGTCGGTAACAAATATGTTTATGAAGGAAGTTTTGCGCATATGTCCACCTACACCGCATGTGGAACGAACAATCACTAAAGAGACATGTATAGATGGAATAACCTTTCCTGCAGGAACCTCGTTTTACGTGAATATTAATGGTCTGCATCACAACGAGTTGTTATGGGATGCGCCAAACGACTTCAACCCAGAACGTTTTAAGAACAATACTGCTTTTGATGTCTCCAAATATGCTCCATTTTCAGCATATTCAAGGTAACTAAGTTTTAAAAAAAGGTACATATGTTGTTTTACACTAACTCGTCAATGTAGAAAAAATGTATAAAAAGTAAACATTTGGGTTTATATATGTTGAAGAACTACGTTTTTTAAATTTAGTACTCGTTTCTAAATCTTTTGTGATTTGGGCTAAATTACAATTCTTGGAGTAATAAAATTAGTTTAAGGGTTGAGATTTCATTCAGAATATTTTTAACAATGTTTTATTTTATTTAAGACGCTGTGTAGCAAAAAACTTTGCTACGGAGTGTATTACGATGATTGTGGCCAGAATATTACAAAGGTATGTTTTGTTTTTGTTTTTATGTAGATAGTTTTGTTAAGATAGTTTTTAAGTTTAAACTTTGTGTTTGATAATATTTGTCTTCAAATGTTTGTAACAATCTTGTATTTCTATAACCGCCAAATTTAAGTGTATTTTAAAATGTTTCTGTTTATTTCAGATATGAACTGTCAATGGATGAGGACTTTGTGGTTTCAAAACGAGTGGACATCACACAAAATCCGTCTAAACTTCCTTTAATTTTTTCACCTATTTTTTGATTGCATATAATGAAAAAAATCGATTTTAGTTTATTTTTGTTGTAACAATATAAATCATAGTCGAAATTGTATTTTGATCTGCTAAAAACATGGCTTATTAAAGGTACCACAACGGTGTAGGAAAGCACGTGTCATGAATCTAGTCGCAACACTCGCCACTACCTAGCGTGTCCTAGGGTGGCGCAGAAGGAAATCCTTTCGTTGGGGTTTTGGTAGGCTATCGCGGACAATGTTAACATGTTTTATTCCTGTTGTAAGTTATTTTTTAAACTCTCCACATCACAAACAATTACCATGTTTTTATTGCAAATTGTCAAAGGCCATTTTAAAAAAACTGAGTATGTGTAATGAGCATTATATGGTTACTATTTTACATGTAGATAAGATTTAGATAATTTTTGTAATTCATGCGAACATGGCCAGTGTCATATCTGATATTAATATAAAAGTTATAGCAAGGTATTTACCTTGTCAATTATAGTTATTTAAATTTTAAGTTCGTAAGGGTATGAACAATAATTTAGTTCCAATGGCCACCTTTATTAACCAATTGTGTTAATAATGGTTTAATTTTGTTTGAACGGGAGGAAACGAAAATATTCATACTAGAGACTAATGATTTGCCTAATTTTGACGTTATTAAAAGACGAAATAAAACATCATGCAACTTATTTTATACATTTCATTATTCATATCAAGTTGGTAGAAGTTCACGTTTAATTCTATATTTTATTATTTGTGTTAAAATTGGTATTGTCTATATGATAAGTTGAAGTTGATACTTTCTTGTTTAAGATGTGTTCATTTAGAACATTTAAAAAAGTCAAATATGTTATTTAATTATAATTAAACCTAAACAGTCTAAGTCTATCAAAGTTTGAAAGGTTTTAAGAAATAACGATATATTAATTGAACGCGACACTTCTCATATCTTCGGCTGTGACATTTTCGTCACCCTTATTTAAAACGGTATATATTGTAATATTGTCCATTTTTAGATAAATGTTGACTTTGGTCAAAAAAGAAAAAAAAATAACATTTCTCCCCCCCCCTCAAGTTTTATTGTTTTAATTTAGTTTCCATGAGCGATTCCGACTTGTTAAATTTTGTGCATGTTATTGTTGCCGAAAACTCATGACGCTATTTTCACTCTTTTTTCTTTAAATAAGGCTCACGAAACTCCCCAACTTTAATCTATAGTAAATTACATTTACGTGACATACTATTTTCTTAACAGCTGCCATTGTTAGCAATTTCTAATGCACTGATGTTAAAAACTGGTTCATGGGAAAAAAAGACTACTTGGTCTTCTGTAGGACAATTAATTGCCAATTAAACTACTACGTGAAATTTGTATAGAAGTTTGTAGTACATATAAACGCTGCACCTTATTCACAAACTTCGACATATTTGTTACTCGCGACATAACAAATAGCTAAATCGGGTTTTTTTACGTAAAAAAAACAAAATTCCAATTTGAGTGAAACAATAGTATGTAAAAAGAACAACACAATCATGCTATATGTTGGGTGGTTGTTCACATGCTAGCTGAAAACTGACACAATCAATAACAATGGCAGCGGCGTGAACGCCTTAGCCTTACTGCCAAAGGGATCTCTAACGTGCCAGATTTTGAAAATTGTATATGAGGTCAAAATGTAAAGTGTATTCTGAAAACAATGAACTAACTTAGTTTGATGGCATCTATTTTACTGTTGGCATAGACTTGGATCAAGTGACCTCAAACAGCCAATACAAGTACCTTTCTCGCAGACGGCTATGTAATATAACATATACAAGCAACGTAATGCTAAATTTTTACATTTAAATAAATTTCTCACAGCAAAACATTATAAATGTTTTATTAAGGTAATCAAAAATCATTTGAACCAATTAACGAAATATAAATTTTGGTCCCAATAATGCCTAATGTAATGAAAATGAATCATTATTGTGCGTTTTTTCTTCTGTCACTTCTTAATAAACTCTAAATTTAACATCTAATCTGTGTTACATTGCAGTATTTCGTACAATTACAAGAAATTAGTCGTAAAGCGCATATGCCTTATCCATTATCCATGAACAATAAATTACATAAACCGAGCAGCAATCCGTTGCTGGGTAAAAAGTCATCTCTATTTGTTCTACTACATTGTGAACAGGAAATAGTATCCTTTTTCTAGATTGAATCAGATATTAAGTAGTCCTCTACCATTTATTATAATAACACAATCATCCACAAATAATAAGAAAGTATTTTGTTAAGATCTTGATTAGGACGGCTAAGACATCATTAGCCAGAAAATGTGAAAAATAATCATTTTGATGATACACAAACTTTTTAACATTTGATCTTAAATTCCACATTTGTTTACAGAAGATATTATCTTTAACTACCGTATCAAAATATTAATGATATATACACAATGTTAAAAGAACGACAACTTACCGAGAAGCAGATGGTTAGCAAAGGAGGTCAGGATGTAAAAAGATCCTAAAAGTTTAGATCGGGTTTTACCAAAGATTAACAGTATGATCAATGACATTTTAGTTTATTTTATGCGAGAAAGTTCCATAACGGAAGGGTTCCAAAATGCAACCAACTGAGCTGTCCAGTTTGTCCCTAGTTAGCAGGCAGAGTGGCCCTCTTTTTGGTAAATTGTCGGGTAATAATACAGAAACCATGACCGCGGACCATAGTAAGTTGCGTGTGTGGAGAATGCCACGCTTTTGCACAATAAAAACCTATATAAAAGATTAAAGTTTTCGTCGTTGCATATTATTCCATATTCAGGAGTAAGTATAAATGTCTTGTCTTTTCGTTATACACAAATTGATTTATTTGTTTGCTTGTATTCGTCCTTAATATAGATAAAATGATGTACGATTGACGTTAAGATACCTTTATTTACTTATTTAATATTTCATGATGATCATTCACCAATATGTATATAGTTACTATCACAGTATTTTGGCTTCTCTACAGTCCGTTAGAAATCATTTCCTTCTCTTATCCCAAAATTAGATTTGAATATGAACTCTTATACATGTATATAAAAACCAACTGTTTATATGAGGAGGAGCTGTCAGGTTATAATACGCATACATTATCCACAACGTGCGTACGCGCTTGACAGCTTCGAGGGTCGAACACTGGAAACACTACCAGAATGGTTCAAAAAAGGAAAAAAATCGTCGATGAATGTTTTTATTTGGTATTATTGATTTTTCCAAAACTAGAATTCCATGTCTATATGTATGTTGTATTACGAGAATAAACAGTTTGTAACTGTGAATTTGTTGAATTTAGTTTGAAGCGGTCATTTAAGTATATTGATCACAGATATATATACAACAAAAACATAAGATTGTCATTTGTGTTTGCTTGAATTGTAATTTACTTATCCGTTTGTTCGATTTTTCAGCTTCTGACGTCCAATATATATTGGAGTTAGAGTAGCCGTAGAATACCTTCATTAAGGTGCGTGTCGAATGCACTCTACCGCAGTAAGACACTAATTTTAGCGTACTACCCAGGTGTCATGAGTTTATAAACTTATTATGGAATAACCGACTTTAAAATGCGGCGCAATCGGGATTACTCATCTAGAAAAATTGTAATATTCACTGAGCCGTTCGGCTCGAGACTCGAGAAATGCCGATAGAGACCGCATATCAAAGTCAGTAATTGTTTTATTACATCAATACTACTAACATATCCTCGTTTTTATAGCGAATCTTTGACCAGCATGCGCCCATTGTTGTTACCAAGATATTGCATATATTGATTGGATGATTGAAATTGAGACGGATATTCTGATTAGCTACTGGATCACTATTTTGTATAGAGTAAAACAAGATATTATTGCATTTACTTGACCGCTTGTATTCTATTTTTAGAACAAAACTGTGCATGTACAGCGGACACAATACACCATATTATGATGCAATTTTAGGACTGAAACAAATGTGATTTTACATGACCCGAAAATATTTGTTTTAACCAATCGAAAAAACCAATAAAGTCTATATATTTATGTAATAAAATTATTTATCTATGTGCAAGTTCTCAATAGGTTAAATCAGTACAATAAATATAATTTGAAAAGGCTGGAATAAACCCTACATTTATAATGCTTCTTTGCGCTGTACTCTTACATGTTATATTATAAATCTGATTTATAATGTAATTGCAGCCTGAGATTCCTTAAAGGTGTATTGTCATTATCTCATATAGTATGGTCGGAATGTTATGCAAATTAAAATTAACTTCAGATACACAAGTGTGAATAAAGCCGCATGATGAATCAAACACATATGACATATCAACCCACAGTTGCATAAAGAGGTATACGACATTACTTTACCATGTACTGTTTGAAAATTCATACCCCTGTGGCATCTTGCTGTTATTTTTAAATAAATATTGTATCATAAAATTTCTGGGCAGACTTTCCTTTTATTTTCCTAACCTCCATTAGTTTATTGTTGGTCTTGTTGGAACTGATGCACATGCGAATAGAAACTTATTAAAAGACACTTACCATTTATAACTAAAAGTTGAAGACTATTTTGTCTGTAAAAATAGTTGTCATCAAATACCATCTTACATCTATATCTGTTATAGGTCATATATACGCAATAATCTATTATTTTAGAATTCCACGCTTTTGATACATTGAGGTTAAAACAGTAAGATATGGAATGATGTGAGAAACACTTATTTCTGTGAAACATTCTGAGGACGAGCCATAAATAGAGAGTGAAATGTCTTTAAAACAAAAATATTTTATCTTCAAATCTAAATACACGTTTTACTATTGACGTAACAATGGAATATACTTGTGGTTTAAAGGATGTACCATACCTAACCACCGCAGATTTCATGTTTATATTTTGTTGTGCATGTAAGTTTTGGTAAGGACATACATTTTATAGCCCATCTTGAAAAGTATGTTGGTATATTGTTACGATGTTGTCCGTCCGTAACACTTGGTCGTATTTATCTCTTTTCCACCTACATCACTTCATGAAAGCATGAAATTCAATTAAACGTCACAGAATCTCGGTCAAATTGTGTTCTTGTGCACCTGGTATTGTAAAGTTTGAACTAAATGATATCTGTGGTGGTAAGCAGGGTATCAAATAGTTAGTTTTGCTCGCACGTTTTCTAGTTGAAAATAACAACCAGTTTTGAAACACAGATATTTAGTGTATTTGGGGCAGAAGTAGTATCGATTATTTTCAGTTTTACATGTGTCATAAAAGTATTTATATACTCTACGTTTGATCATGAGTTAAGATTCCGACACATTGCTCTTTATTTGCAAACTACTTACTGATTCAAGATGTATCTTTTTAAACTAATTGTCAATAATTCTAAACTTGAAATAATACGTTCGTTCTGTATTTACTCCAATGAACCTGTACAATATGTTAAATATTTGTCCGCTGTCACTTTTGTCTACGACTTCGAAATTATCCTCAACATTCAGTCTATTTTGTCCTTTAAGGACAATTTTTGCAGATTATAAAGACACCTTTGCTTGGTCGTCCGAAAGTTATGACTGTTTTGAAGTCCTTATGCATTTGTACCGATCAACCTGATCCTTTTTAGAAAGAATGATGATATGACTTGTGGGAATGGTTTGAATATGTCGCATATGCGTGACGGCTGTGGCCTTAATTTCTGTCAGTAACAAGTGACATCAGGTTACTTAATATGCAAACAAGAAAACGTTTGTCATTTTACACTTCAGATAGAAGCTTCACAAAAATACATCTGCTGTGTAAATCTGTAATACTTTAATATTTTAAAACGACTAGTAAACATTCAAGAATCGTACGAATATCAGCGTTATCTGAGTCTAGTAAATCACGTAACCCACCAGAAACATTTATTATTTTTAGAACATGAGTTTTTTATCTTTAAATACTATATATATTTAAATCAAAACAGTAATGTCATTTTAAAGGCCCTATAATTATTTTTCTGCTGTAAGCCAGAATTAAAAAAAAATCTCTAATAAGATTTCATACCATTAGTATATAAATATTTGATATACTACTAATGCTGAACTTACAACTTTTCTTGCTGAACTTATAAAAATTGACGACCAGTTTGTTACATGTCTAAAACGATAAAAAGATGATGAAGATGCTAAAATCGGTAAACGAGTAAACGAATCTATATTGTATAACGTAGATGTGGTCGGTTGGTTTGGAGCAAGTAAAGGTTAATGGTTGACATAGTAAACGAAATGCGCTGATGGTAAGTTCTTGGTACCTGCAAGTGCGTCAAATCACAAAGACAAATAACTAATAAATTGGTCGAAGACTAGCAATCCGTAGAACAGCATACAGAAAAATGTAAAAATTAATATTAAAAACAACGTAGTACGATATCACCCATCGTTTCTTAGACGTATATGGTCGATGATCGAGATATGGAAATCTAAAGTGTTGCAGTTCAAGTACGTTAGAGATAAACTGCGTGGGACTTTCCTGGTGTCTATAAAATATGTTTATGATGTTTTTAAAGTTGGATATAGGATATATACAGCATGCAGTATTAAGCAAGATGTTAGTGCTTATAACGTTTAATATCACTTAAGAAACAGAAATGGACAGTGTTTAAAAATAACATAAAGTTTCTTAAAAAATAAAAATACAAAGTATGCTGTTTTATACAAAATAGTCCCAAAACTATAATTTTGATTGTGTTTGTGATAATAAAGTGCATTTCCTATAAAATTGTAACGAATCTTTTAACGGTTCTCACGAATTCTCCGCTTTTTCTGTGGAAAACCAACACATTACCCGCGTCGATCCGTGTAAATCATGTGCTGCTTTCTTTTATGCACCACTGATTTCCAGCAAACAATTTATGATATTTAGAAATGTTAATCAGATGGAGGAATATACATACTTTCTCCATTATCCTATGCCATTAATTTACTTCCGATCGTACGATTATACCGTTATACGGTAAAAATAACTGAAAAATAATAGCAAACACTCAAAGCCAAAGTACGAAAGGCATACAATTATGAAAATAGATTTCTATGCAGTAAATCCTTATTGTGTCATTGAAGAGTGGGTTGATTTTTAAGACGCTCTTTTTAAGTGTTTAACAATTATGTCCAGATTCAAAAATGGTTTTGATTAACGTTAAACATGCGAAAAAAGCCTAGCACTGGCACTAGTAGCCAGAGAGACGCATTCACAACTTACAAAAATAGTAAGTGACCAGGGCGAAGGACAGGAACATAAAGCCAAGGGACGATTACCCTTGTAAGAAACAAGACCAAAAGGCTGGACCCCAAATTAGAGAAGATTTCAAAAATTGCAGGGCACACGATTGAACGATATGATTCTAAAGTCAAGGAGCGATTACAAAAAATACAAAAATAGTTACGAATCGGACCAAACGATAGGAGCCTAAAGTCAAAGGACGATTACAATAAAAGTAAGAAACCAGACCAAACGACAGAAGCCTAAGTCAAGGTATGACTACTAAACTTGTAAGGTACTTTACCGAACGACAAAACACAAAAGTCGAAAAACGATAACAAAAAATAGTAAGGGTACAGACCTAATAGCAGAAAACTAAACTCAATGGACGATTACTAAAATAGGAAGGAAACAGACCAAGCGACAGAATCCTAATGTCAAGGAACAATTACACACATTGTAAGAAGCCAGAGCAATCGACAGGATCTTAAATTTAAGGGACGATTTAAACAATTGTAGGGAACCAGATCGAATGACAGGTTCCTAAAGTCAAAGGAAGATAACGAAAATAGTAGGGAACAAGACAGAACGACAGAAGCCGATCGATGGACGATTACAATACTTGTAAGGAATCAGACTGAACCATGACGTAAGCCTCTAGTCACGAAACGATTTCAATAATAGTAAGGAACCACACAAAACAACATGTGACTAAAGACATGGAACGACTACCTACATAAATGGTAAGAAACCAGACCGAACGACAAAAGACTTAAGTCAAGGGACGATTACAAAAATACTAAATAACCAGACCGAAAGACGGAACCTAATGTCAAGAAACGATTGCAAAAATAGTAAGGAACCAGACCAAACGACAAAAGCCTAAAGTCAGCTGATGATTACAAAAATAGCAAGTACCCAGACGGAACGACAGGAGCCAAAAGTCAAGGGACGATAGCAAAATTATTAAGAACCAGACCAGACCTTTAGAATAATAAAGTCAAAGATAAGAATAGAAACAACTAAACTGCCATTTGTTCTGAGAAGAAATGAGTAGTCATTTCCCAATGTTGCTCAAAGTCAGAAAATATATTTAATGCTGTGGACTGTGTGTTTGTTGCTAAGCATAAAATGCCACTTTCCAGCCAAAAAGTATAAGTTATTTAAGTAAAGAAAAGGTCGATAGTAACAAATATAAGGTTATATGGTTTGTTAAGGACTTTTATGTCCGTTGCTAGGGACAAAATGACTCTTCTGATTATGAAGTGACATAAGCCAGTAAAGAACATCATTCTGATTCTAAAAATATACGATTGCTATGAACTTTTTATAACAGTTACTTTATTGCTATGGTATGACCTTGACCTTTGGCTCAAATTAAAGCTCTTTTCCTACTGATCACTTTAAACCTATATTATCTCTACCCGGGCTGTAACTTAGGCCAAATGAAGCAAATGAACGTCTCGATAAGAGTATTTTTCCAATTTATTGTCTGCTTTTATCTTATAATGGTTTATGAGATATAGTGCTAACAAGACCTATGTTGACCTTTTATCTTGACTTTGGCCTTTGACCTTGACCTTTTTAAATGTGAGTCATTTGCCAGTATGATCGATTTTAGCAAATGACGGCGGAAAAAAAATATTAATTATAAGAAGAATAAGAACTCAAGTGTAGTGGAAAAGACCTTAATTATCATAAGAAATACAAAAAGGTCTTTCCATTGTAGAGGGAAAGACCTTAATTATCATAAGAAATACAAGAAGGTCTTTCCGTTATAGTGGGAAAGACCTTAACAAGACCACACGACAGGAGCCTAAAGTGAAAGGCGATTACAAAAAAGCAAGTGAATAACAAGTACAATTATATGTATACAGACAAAACCTTTGTTCATCTTTAATAATAATTAACAAGTCTGTGATTATCACATATATTGTAATATTAAACACTGACATTAGTATCACTCTAGACATTTTGCGAAGTTTTAAAATTGTAGAACTCACGAATAATTTCAAACTATAATCTTTCTTTTCAATATGTTGTCAATGCCAATACATATATGTAGTTTTTTCTTGCAACAAAGGTGTCGGTTCCCATGTCAGTTTTAATAAAATATTCTTTCGAAATGCATGGCCAGAATATTTACGAATGACATGAAACCTGTGAAATTTAAGCATATTGAGCATTTGTGCATGTTCTTAATTAGCAGGTTTAAATAGCCTCGAGCAGATGTTATCATCGGACATGAGGAAGTGTTCAAGTCTTTTCCGCGTCGAATAACGTGTATCGACAGTTCATGGAACGAAAATGACTGCAGTACAAGAAATTTTATTGTTCGTAATTGTTATTACCTTCAGTTACAAAATTATTAATTTTTTGCTACAGTATTGGAAATTTCTGCAGGTATTGAAGTCAGTACCAGGACCACAGAGACCTCTAAAAGCACCAAAAGAGATTACAGAGGTAAGCCTGTTAGATATATAACTTACCATATCCGAAAAAAATAACTAGTTCAGCAGATGTTTGAAACCACGAGAATATAAGAACACTTACATATCTACATATATATAGAAAAAAGTCTTTTATAAACAATGTGCAGCGTTATATAACAAAAAACAATTACACAAAATAAGTGTCACATAATTCCGATAATCTAGCGCTTTCATCCATCATGGGACTTTTCAAGATTGTTTTTGTTACTAAGCGTAACGTTGTTAATGGGCATATTTGTGACGTAACGTCATTGTTTATAGTGCATTTAGTTTCGGTTGGAACAGTTTTATAAATTTTCTTTCTGTTTCTTTTCTGTATTCCTCATTATCTTGTTGGCATTTATAAAAAGGGAAAATTTTTAATTTTCCACCCGCGCATACTTCTAAATGTTCGCTTAATGGAATTTGTCTATATTCCGGTTGTCGGATTTGTTGTTTGTGGATCCGAACGCGTTCACTTAGACTGTTTCCTGTTTGGCCAACGTATTCTTCCTTACAGTTTGTGCATATTATACAGTAAATTAGATTCTTCGTTTTACATGTCATATTGGCTTTTATTTTAAAATTCTTTCCGTTGTTGAATTTTATTTCAGAACCAGTTTGCAAGTAATTGAAATTTTCCCTTGATGAACATACACCGCATCTTTTATCACCACATATTTTTACACAGAAGGAATTTTCATTCATATTGAATCTCGCTGTTGTTAAATGACGTTTTAGATTCATTGGTTGTCTTCTGCTGTATATTATTGACTCATCGTTAATAAGAGTTTTAAGATGTTCACTTTGATGTAAGATCGGGATGTTACTCTTAATATAGCTGAAAATGTTAGGTAGTGCGGGATCGTGTGTTGTTACAAAGAGGATGAGGTTGGACTTTTCATTCTTTTCTTTTGGTTTTCTCAGTTCTGTTATTGACAACGCGTTAGCTCTTTTAATTCCATCTTCGATAAGTTTTATCGGGTAATTTTGATTTTGAAGGAATGATTTTAGTTCTTCCAATCTTTTTGTGCGTAGACTATTATCCAATACAATTGCACATATTCGTCTAGCCATATAGTATATGGTTTGTTCCGTTTCGTGTGGGAAGGATGGCATGACTTGAAATTAAGGTATTGATGAGTATCAGTCTTCTTATAAAAAATATCTGTTATAACTTTATTTTGATCTATTTTGACTAGAATGTCCAAGAACGGGAGCTGTATATAATTCGTTTCTTTTGTAAATTTTATAGATGGATGCAGTGTGTTTAAAATTTCATGGAAAGTTTCTAATACTTCAAATGATTTATTCCAAAATATAAAACAGTCATCTAGGAAACGTTTCCATTGTTTGTATATATAATTCCTAAATTCTTCATCGTATCTTTCTCTAACCTTCTGATAAAGTATGTTTTCCAAAAAAGCCATGACTAAATTTGCGTATGTTGGTGCAACTTTTGTGCCCATTGCCGTTCCTTTGATCTGTTTGTAGTATTCGCCGTTGAAAAAAATGTGTTATCTTCTAAAACTATTTTTATGGCGTCAACTATAAAATCGGTTGAAAATTTATTATCGATGAGATTACGGTTTCGATCCACCCAGTATTGTATAGCTGATATCCCTAACTCACGCGGAATGTTAGTATATAAACTAGTGACATCAAATGAAGTCAATATTGTATTTGCGGGCACTGTTTCCGGAATGTATTTTAAAAAATCCATATCATCTTTAATGTAGCTAGGTATATATATATGTTTTGTTTTGTAGCGGATAATTATATTTTATCGAATATTCTATAATAATCAGATCAAGGATTAAACGCCCTAGATTAAGAGCCGTACTAATAAGCGTTTTAAAGATCTGCCTTTAAAGTCCTTTTTCCTATCATAAAACGTGTGTTTGTTCATATTCATATTACGCTTGTCTTAAACGATTAGATTAACGATCGAGATTGATATTTTCTATATTTTAACTTATTTACATGCAAAATAAAGGTTTATTTACGATTCTCTAAAATTTGTAAAATCATATTCAAGTTTCTCAAATAAGAAAAAACAATGGAAGAGCTTGTTTTTACAACAAAAGTTATTTAAAAAGGGTGTCTAAATAGGAAATTAAAAACTATAAGTTATATTTATTCCGTTTGCATTTTACAATTGTTAATAATTAAATAACAACTAAACTTAATAAATAAAATAATAAAATTAATAATACAATGCAATTAAAGACCATGCAATAAGTTTTCTAAGTATTATGCACTTATTTATTAAACAAGCGTGTTATGCTCAAAAACGAAATCAAATAACGCATTGGCAAATGCAATGCTTGCAGTGAACTTCCTTCCAAACAAGAACTCAGGTCACTATACAGGACCCAAAACAAAGAGATGCATAGACTTTGTAAAACCTGACCAGACACATAACTAGGGGGAAAATTAACACAGACACAATTGAAGGGGAAAGATTCTTACTATCCAAATACGGAAATGCAGAATTTTTTTTTTTCAAATACCGACAAACTGATCAAGTTAGCAGCCGCCGATATAATTTACGGACATGAGACCTGTTACACAGCACAAACACAGTTCTTACAACTGTACACCCTGCATGCTACCATCGGCCTACATAAAGATGCCTGCAACCAACTAGGAATTCAACTGTCCCAACACAACAGGCTAACAGACTTCGAGGCTGCTATCCGCAACACTCAGCATTCATAGGAGGTGTTTTACACTACACAAAGATTATTTTACAACAAACTCAAAAACCTGGATTATCAACGTTTACAGCAAAAATGGAAAACGACTGGTAGACCGGCTGCAGTAATCACTCTGGTACAACAGGATCTAGTTGAAGATGTATGGTCAAAACACAAGCAGATGCCGAAGACATCAAAATCGACAAGACTTTGAAAACACATGACTGAGAAAAATTAGAAGAATGGCGCAACAAACTGAAGAAACTACTACTTCACGCACACCAAAATATATTCCACCCTCTGGCTGCACACGGAACACCTTAAGTAAAGTTTTGTAATCTAGAGCTTAATGTTAATAAATATAAAGTTTTAAACTAAGTTGAATTTGTTGTTTTGCAAGTTTGTTTTACTTAGTTTTGTAATTCAATTAAATACAATTTTTTTTCGAACTAAAACTGAAAAACACTTCTCTTTATACTTCAAAAGATTTATTTATACTTTTACTGTCGTCATAATTACAGGTCAAATTAATTACATTGGTCTACTACATGTACCTAAAGTGCAGTGACAAGTTTAATCAATCGAGTGGACACACGGCTATTTTTTTCGTTTAGAGTATACCCTGGGACTACTTTTTTGCCATGTTGTAAAGGTTTCACATGGTGCAATTTGTTTTGGTGAAAAGGGAACAACTTTTTTATTTTTGCTATTTTTTGCTTCCAACTTTGTTCAACTATAAGGTATTACGAAGACCAAATTGTCATTCAAACTGATAAAGGTCATCGTAAAACAAATAAGTTGTTTAGCAGTTTGATTACTGTTGTCGAGGCTATTCAAGCAGCACGGCATTTAAAAGCAGAACACTTTGAATGGCAGAGTTGGAGTTAAGATTTGTAGATGCACAGGATTTGGAAGAAGATCAGATTCTCCACAAAACCGCATTAATCTTGCGCAGTAAACTCAATGATGTAAATCTTACCGTCGATTTCTTTCCATCTCCATGTGCGATCTCTTTGGAAGAATCGTTAAAATCCGTCCCAGCTTTATTGGTAGTCTTTCCTTCAGGTATTTTGAATGACAAGTTTATAAATAAGTACCACCAATTCAGTGACCTTTCTCTTGGAAAGAAACGCAAGTGTGTTGCAATTGCAGAATGTCATCTGTCATTGTGTAAAAGACGAAACACCCAATTACCCTTGGACTAGCACTACAACTACATCATGATTATGGTTCCAAACAGCTAATAAAAACTATAAATGCTCATGGCTTTTGTGCATCTTACTCAGAGGCTCCCACCTTTCAGACCAGTGCAGCTAACCATGAAATAGAAAAAAATCGAGATAGTTCATATGAACCCAGTGGTATCATTCGAGACTATCGATGGCAAGAACATCTTTAATTCCGGTCAGAGCCGTCTTTCAGACCTGTATTGTTAGTGAAAATGGGGAATCGGATCTTCCATCATATAACGAATAGGTCCAATTTGGCTTCAAAGATCTCTTGTTCTAGACAAAGATTCATCGACAATGTTAAACTGTTTCCCGTTTCAGAAACCAAAAGAAAGATTTGGACATCGACGTTTTACCGGTGCCTTTAAACAAGTACAGTCGTGTGGAAAGAACGCTATCAATGGTCTTGACGTTCCATGGGTTTTACTTCGTATGTTTAGCAGAGGCGTTGTTCAGGAAATACCTATTACATTTCATAAAACAAAACAAATTATACCGTTGGACTGGACTGGATTTAACAAAAACTTTTCTAAACAAAGACAATCATACGCCTTTGTTTCATATGCACCGGTAATAGACGCCAAACCCAGTGATATGGCAACTGTAATGCTGCTTTGATTAAATGCCTTGAAATGTCCAAAAAAATGGGACAAAACAATTTCGTTCAAACATTTGATCAACAGCTTTATGCAGTTGCCAAAAAAGTCAAATGGGCCATGCCGGACTCATTTAAAGACCACGAACTGCGGTTAGGTAGATTTCACAAACTTTCATGTTTTATGTCAGCTATCAGTAAATTTGAACATCAGCTGGACTACGTGATTTACTTGTAGACTCGGGTGTATATGCGGTTGTACCGTCGATCAGATGTTGCAAGGTAAACAATTCAATCGCGCTGTTCGAGGTTTCACTCTTGTCTATGAAGGTCTGATGGCCACGTTCCTGGAATCCTTTTTTGTTTGGTGTAAGACTGAAGATCTTCTCCATCAAATTTGTTCGACGTTTTGGGATAGATTGGTAGATGTCTCATGGTCAACCTCAACCAAAGAAGAAAAGGTAAAAGATTTCATTTAATTGTTTATTAGTGATCTTGGTCCTTTGATACACGATTTTCAGGAATATGGTTGTCGGATTTCACCAACGTTGAAATTTTGGGAAATGCTTCTTCGAGGAGTAGAGGTTATTCTTGCGAATATAAGAGCAGAAAGATCAGGTGATTGGAACCTTCATTTGAAGTCGATGTCCTCCATGTTTCCATATTTTTTGTTGCCAATAAAACAAACTTTGCCAGATGGACACCAACTCATATATTAGACATGCTTTCCTTACCGGAAGAGGGCAAATACTCTTATGTCAGGTAGCTTTGCTATGAGACAAATTGCTGGAAAGTTTAATGGCATATGGAGTGATAAGGCAACAGAGAAAACTATGATCAAAGATAGTAAAGGAAATGGTGGCATAGTAGGTTTAACCCTACAAAAGTCTGCATTGTTGCGTTGAACTATCACCCGACACATCCTCGGCCAGTTTGCATCAGAGATGACAAAAAGGTCTGGCATAAACACTGAAAGTGACGCTGATCACGAAGATAATCGACCTACAGGTATGACACGAGATGAAGAGCACGCTACCACTCTCATTGACCATATCAAAACAATATCACAAATCCTTTGACTTAAATATTTCAACTGGTTGGGTAGCCACAAATAAGTACAACAATCATTAGTGCAGTGTCTCGAAAAAGGAAATCAGATGGTCAAAACATTTGTCGATGGTAGTTTTGATGACAGAAGAAGTCGAGAATTGATAAAGGCGCATATTAATCCTGAGCTTGTTTTTGTCATTCCTCATTGGTCCTATACCGAAAGCATTGTTCCATGCGCAAATGTTGCAAGTCTGACTTCATTCATGCCCTTGAAAACGATGTATGCTCTTTCTTCCCCTTGCGACCATGGAGTTCAAATAGTTCTGTTCTGATAAGGTATGGGATGGCGGTTGTCCAGAGTTTTGACGTGAAAAGGCATGACACGTTTCCTGATTTAGCCAACACTATTTTAGTTCGGGTATATCTGGCTTCTCAGGTGGTTTATATAGTTGTTTGATGGCTGTTTAGATATGACACAACACAATCTACCAAATCAGCAAAAGGATTACGACGTTCTTCTTATTGTGGACAGAAAGTGTATAATATTAAAGATGGCACAAAGTTTACAGAATGGAGAAAGTTCTAGGATCATCCAAAAACAAACGAAACTTGATCAAATATTTAGGCGACGATGCTTTAAATCCCTTCCATGAATTTGGATTACAAAATGAACAGCAATTTATATTGGCAGGTACTTTTGGAAACCCTCAAAATGTCAAGGTGTTTAGTTCTGGGTCTGTTGCTGATATAGTGGATCTATTTAGCACACAAGAAGAGGCGGACACAAGGGTTATTGTGCATTCAATATTTGTTGATAAAAAAGTCACACAAAATTGTGAACCAGGTAGAGTTGTTCCGAAATCTCCAAATACCGATGTTTTGTTATTGTGCATTAGTGAAATTTGGTTTCAAACATGAAGTATCTCATAAGTGACAGATAGACGGCGATTTATTCCTATTCACTATTTATGCGAATCTTATTGCAGATCTTTATGATCCAAAGGCTAAGAGTTCTTTGACTCACTCTGATTTAAATAAGGTGAGGGTAAAGTTGGCCTCAACCAAAGACGAACGCTTAGTACGTTTTCCCCCGTCAGAAGAGCATTCAAGCAACACATGCTTCTTGTATCATGACAGACTTATACATGGATGAATTCAGGTGTTTAAAAGCCTCCACCAAGATCACCGTTAGAATATGACTGGCACCGTTAAAATGGAATCCTGCAGGCTGTTTTTTTGAGGGACGAATATCATTCGACTTCTTTAAAGATTTCATATGTACATGTACTTGCCGGGGAAAAATATGTGCAATCAATCATTTGTTTGTTTTGAACAGAATCTTAGATGTACCAGTGTTTGTGTATGTCAGGGCAATGAAGACCGCGATATCGTGATATCGTGAATTTTTCGCAGAATATTCCTTTCAAAGGAAGAAAATGCTGCAATGTTCATAGGAAAATATTTTAGAAACTTGTGTTTTAATGCATAACGCACACCCTCTTACTTTTGCATAGGGAGCTGTTTAAAATGTATTTTTTAAGGTTGGGTTGGGGGGCGAGAGTGTGTAAATGTGAAAATGAAATGGTAATTATGTTTGAGACCGACCTTTTAAAGCAGATTAAGGTTTTTAGCAGACTTATGCCAAACAAATATAGTTTAGAGTCTTAAGTCAAATACAGCATTTTTGTGTAAGGAAAGGAGCCGTTTTACACGCCTTAATTTAACAAATTTCGTTCCTATTGAGATGGGAACTTCCCAAAATTATCTCAAAGCTGTCATCTTTCCAAAACTGTGACTAATTTTAACTAAATAATCCTATTTAGCAAGAACTTCCCGTTTTACTTTATAATGTAGAAAAAAGTACATTCTAGGCAGAAAAGGGGCAATAATTTAGGTCACAAAAGAGTTATAGCCCTTGTTATTTTTGATTATATTTTTTAATATTGCACAATCAATTAACAACAAAAATTAAACAAAAGAACTTTTAGCATTAAACATTTTTTTGAAAAGGGTAGAAATTCTGAAAAAAAAATGGATATTGCAAATATGACCTTTTACCTTGATATTTTAATTTTTGAACCATTAGTAATCTATGCCACCAGGCTAACCAGAAGGCCCATTTATTTATCTTTCAAATAAGCCCGAAGTAAGCCGTGTGTCAAGGTGGTTGATTAAAATTTAAAATGTGTATCCTAAGTCACTGCACTTTACTATTCACTCTTCCCCAACTCCTTATATACATAACATATCAAATGTTGGAGGAACGTAAACACACTAACATATATATGACAGTTTAATTCGTGGTTTATTTCTCGTTTACAAATCGTCGGTTCGAGAGTTTTAGCCTTGCACCAGTAAAAAACGGTATAATCTAGAATTTACTATGTTGAAATCCCACTCAAATTTAATAAAGTAAGTGAATTTAAACTTAAATGTCGTCCGCTTGGATTGCATATTTAGCTTGCATTTATGTTATGCCATATTGTAACTTCTTATAACAAAAACACAACAGATATAATTTTATCACCACAAATGTGAAGTTCTATTTGAACAAACTTCGAGAACTTTTTCTCGTAAACCACAAGTTACATTGTCCGAATCACCATCCGATCAATACAGTCAAATTACTATAAAAAAAATCTTCCTTTCCAAATGAAAACAAAACTCGCAAAATTAAAACAAAACTCTGATTATCTGTGGAAATTAATTGTTGACTTCAGTGTGATCTTCGTAGATATTCAACTGCGCTCCACAACAGGCCGTAAGCAGTTTTCAATAGTCGTGCAAAAAACCCTCTGCATTGTAGTTTATACATACAGATACAGAGAGCATCGTCACTTTCCAGATTTTAATGAAGCTTATACCTATATATTGGTTTTGAGTTGATCGCGGTTTTATAAAGGTTTAATTGATACTAATATATTACATTTAGTCGATCCTATATTTAGTAAGTTTACTAGTTGGCAGATACCTTGAGACTCTTTATGTACATGTATACGTGATCTCATTTGTTTTTATAATAGATAAGTAATTTCGAAAACCTGTTCGTTTTCAATTCTGCTAATTATGTGCATTACTACTTCCGTGTTTATATATAGAACGAAAAAACCCAAACCCATTCTCTTGCACTATTCCCATCGCTCTAGACCACTCGGCCAAATCCGCTATATACAGATATATGTATTGATCATTAGCGGGATACTAATTGTCTGATACTTCAGACATAAATTCCATCCTGCTTTTTTATCTTTTAAGGTAACCAAAAACATTATAAATATGTCAATAAAATGGTTACAAATAAGACTATCTTGTCGATTTCAGGAGTTTGTGTTAGGAATGGATCTTTTGAAAAAGTATCCACGTCTGCATCTTCTGTGGAGAGGACCCTTTACTCCATTTGTTTATGTACATCATCCAGATACCATTAAACCGATACTTAAAAATAGTGGTAAGATACTATTTTGCGGAAAAACGCTTTCTTTATTTTTTTTCTCATTTCAAAATATTAAAAAAAAATCTGCATTCCCAAAGACCGATAACAAAAATGAGATCATTAGCAGATTAATGAAAATAAAACTGACGGATAGTGGTTTCAATGTGTACTATAGCTTACTGTCAAAAAGAAATTAACGACCTTAGATTATGTTTGGGTAATCCAACTTTCCTAATTTTAAATGAAGGGCGGGCGTTGTTACTGTTATCCGCACTGACTTCTAAATAAAAAATCACGGGTTGAGTTTACACCAGGTACTCCGGCTTCCTTTCCAAAAAACCTGACGAGCGGGTTTTAGAGCTTCTTTTCCAAAAATACTAACAGGAGGAGTTATTATCAGACACTTCTGCTTCAGTCAGGAATAAAAACTGATGGTCTAGGTGTTTTAACGTAAACCCCAAATTTCTCCAAAAATTAAAGCCAATGGTAGGGGATTTTCAAGGATTCTTCTGCTTCCTGTACTAGTATACTAGTATATGGCTTGCAGAGGTTTTTACTAGCAACTCCAGCTACCCGCTTAAATAAAACCGGACGTGGGGAGGATTACACCGGGTTATCAGGCTTCTTCAAATAAAACATGAAGTGCAGAGGTTTTTCACTGGGTGCTGCGGCTTCATCGAAATCTGAAAGGTGGTGGTTTTTACCTTGTAATCCGGTTATGTCTTTAAATATATTCTCACGGGCTGAGTTTTTTGCCGGGTCCTTCGGTTTTATTCTTTAATAAAATTTGACAGGTGAAAAACTTCATATGGTGCTCGGACTTCATGTCCGAAAAACTGACGGACTGACGTAATAATAAAACGCTGAAAACAATCTCCGGAGCTGAAGTCATATACGCTGCGTAACATTACGCTAAGTGATTTCTGACGTAACAAGATATATAGCGTCTGTTTCGGAGATTAGAGTCCAAATAGCGTCCAACATTATTCAAACAAACATCAACATAAAACGGTCACAGAAAAGCGTCTTTAAAATATCTTATTGTTTTTCAGGAATCAAAAGAAGCAGCGCTAGTAATTACCACAGAATGACCCTACTGTATAATAGCTTGATATGTTTGGATACAAATGAAATAAAGGACGAGAGACTCAAAATGGAAGAATTCCTTAAAGATGAAAGGCGACTGCAATATCGAAGTTTGATAAGTGATATTCTAGATGACAGCATGGTGAAAATATTTATGAATTTTTATTTTTATGATATCCCTATCCCTTTTTCATAAACAGCATACGTTAGAAGAGCGTAATACATAGTGGTGACCATAAAACGATACATTTAGGAGACACACAATAGAGGACGACAACAAAACAAAAAGACACACAGCACAAACACCAAAATATTGAGTAACACGGAGGCCACGTTCAACATTTTTCATCTATATCAATCATGGCGTCCAGTTTCTATTTGGGGTGGTAACGGAATACCTGTTGAACACTAATAACCTCATCACTCTACCTTATTATTTTATAAATTTATTACAGTTGCTTCTCTTCCCGCTAGATATTGCCTAAACATATAAATAGTAATAAACGGAATGAAGTTTTATCTTGTTTCGTTCGTACGTGTTTTTACCTATAGTAAACTTTACCGTGTCTGTCCGACGGGATTTTGCTTGTCAAAATTAAAAACTGCTACCGCGTTTGGTCGAGTTTATGGTCCTTTTGTAAATCTTATATTACACTTTTTGAAATCAACAATTATTTTCCACAGCTAAACGGCGTTGTGAAATGCGGCTGAATTTTCATTTTGGTAGATCGAATTTCCATAGGAAGTCATCCATTTTTGTTTCTAAAGGGGTCAAATGTTGTTTACAAACGTTCGTCTGCTTTCGTAATGTACAATGGTATTCGGACAAACCGCGAGACTTTTCCCGCCTCAACTGCAGACGACATTACCCGAAGGATTTCGAATAGACATCAATGGAATTTTCATAACGTACACTTCCGTTCAAAACAAGGTCAAAATTTAGTATGGAAAATCGATGTATCAAAAAGAAAATTCAGCCGCATTTCAGAACGCCGATTAACTGTGGAAAATAATTGTTGATTTCAAAAAGTGTAATCGGAGATTTACAAAAGGATCATAAACTCGACATAACGCGGTAGCAGTTTTCCATTTTGTCAGGCAAACACCCGTCGGGAAGACACGGTAAAGTTTACTATAGTAAAAACATAATTCTTCCTGTTAGAATTTTTTCTTAGCTGTGCAGATTTACCAACATAGGAAGTATTGTAATCCAACCGACGACTGTTGTTTTTTTTATAAATGATCAAAGCTTTAGAATGAAACTACGAAAGCCTAATAGACTCACAAATCATAAATAAATTATCTCGCAATAACGAGATAATTACCTCGTAATTACAAGGTAACTGGGGAACTCAGTGGCTGAGTGGTCAAGGTAGTTCGTCCACTATTTATCACGTGGATACAACACAGAGATCGCGGGTTCGATTCTCACTGCGGGCAGGGTGTACTCGACTCCAATCTTAATTGACAAGGATTGCAGTTTTCCTACCGCAAGTCGGGGGTTTTCTCCCGTTACTATGGATTCCTCCCCTAATAAAAAATGGACGCCATGATAAAGCTGAAAAATTGCTGAAAATGGCGTTAAGCATCATTCAAACAAACAAACGAGGTAACTTTTTGTTTTTACAAAAATATATTGCTTGTTGGGACACTACGTATCTCGACTTACTTAGTATTTGTATTGCCTTTTAAGGTATCAGTCTTGACAAAACATTAATGTTTTCAATTTCATGTATTCCTTTAATAAATATACTTCTTTGAAATAGGTTTTTACGTCGTTAAGTCAAGAAAGGCTTTTATAAACAGTTTATATTTATATGTATCATCTTATGTATTATGGCTGGTCCATTATGGTTTTTTTAATTTTTTATATGTTATGGTTTAAAAAAGATATAAAATGGGAAGACAAACACAAAAATAAATGATATTAATGAACTAAAGTTTCTGTCTTTTTCAGATTTTGTCGTCTAACTGGTTAGGGAATTTTTTTGGAATAGTGTTTAATTTTCAAAACGGACTGGTTATTCATGTATATCCTAGGTCCGTAATATCTACCCACGGATAACCGTAAGGGCAGTCATTAAAACCCTGGGATAAAACCAGTCACTTTTCAAATAAAAACTATTTATTAATACTAGGATAATCGTCTTAAATAGTATAATACTAAATAATTTGGTAAAAATAAGTTAAACAGTAAACACATAAACTTTCTAATTTAATCAAGCAACTGATAATTTGTCATAATCATGTCAATAAAGTTTAAACAAGACATTCCAGATATTAAAGCGAGAGACGTCTGATAGAATCGGGGCTGTAACGTGTAAGAGTAGCACTGGTAATCTTGATGTGGGTTATCAGTCCAGAGTGTCAAGTTATAGACAGTTTACTTTCGCTTATAATTAGTATATGATCAGTAACAAATGTAAAAAAATGCATTAATGCCTTTGCTAAATAATTTATAAACAATCTCTTAAATAATAATGTTTAGGCAAGACTAATACGTTGACAAACAACAACTACTTATCTCATTATAACGAGAATGTTATCTCTTTCGAGACAGTTTAGTTATCTCGTTATTAAGCGATAATTATATGGTTATTACGACAATATATATCGTTATTACGATATAATTATCTCGTGACTTTTTTTATTTTATTGCCTATTAAGCTTTCGTATAATACACTGATCATATGTATCACTAGTTACAAGGAAAAAAAATTGATAAAAAGAATTGAAAGGAAAACAAACCGTATACTTTGCATATATAAAGAATGAACGATTGATAAATTAATGCAAATTACTCAAAAGATAGGTTTAAATTGCAATCATACTTTGTGAAAGTTACAATAAAGTTTTTTTATATTCATTCATAAGTTTAAACTACTAATTATTGATCACATATGGAGATAGACATAAGATTCAAAACTTAGGCTTCATTCTATTAATATATCCCATTTAATTCATAGTATATGATTGATTGATTGATTGATTGATTGATTGATAGCTTAAATTCTGTATTTTGTTTTTATAGTACAGAACTACCTCTTGAAAATTATTTTTCAAAACGATTTGGAATTTGTACACGTGTGATTGTCTTGTTAATTTTGTAAATCTTTAATTTTTAGGGAGATATTCCTAGAATGACAGATTCAACGAATACTATAAACGTATATCCCTGGATTGACAGATTGGTACTCGATATCCACCTGAATGTATTTTTCTCTTGGAATCCTAACAACAGATTGTAAGTCTATTTCGTTCAGTACGACAGATTTACAGCATAAATCGATAGATACTTAAATGTTCCGGAATTTAGTGATCTGTACTGGAGTGAACACAGGGTTCATATCATGTGTTCCGGAATGAAGTGAACAGATGCTTGATATCAGGTGTTTCGGAATGAAGTAAACAGAGGATTGATATTAGTTGATCCGGAAAGGAGTAGGCAGAGGGCTGATTTTACTTTTACCTGAATGGAGTGAAAAGAGAGTTATATAGCAGGTGTTCTGGAATGGGTTGAACATATAGTTGATATCAGGTGTTTCGGAATGTATTGAATAGAAAGATGATATATAACGTTCCGAAAATGAATGAACAGAGGTTTGATATAAGGTGTTCCAGAATTGAGTGAAAAGAGATTTGAGATAAAGTGTTCCAGAATGGAATGAACAGAGGTACGATATCAGGTGTTCCGTAATGGAGTGAACGAAGAGTTGATGTTAGGTATTCCTGAATTGAGTGAACAGAGGTTTGATATAAGTTTTTCCGGAATGTGAAGTGAACAGAGGGTTGATATAATGTGTTCCGGAGTGTAGTAATCAGAAGGTTGATTTCAGGTTTTACCTAATGGAAAGAAAAGAAGTTGATATCGGGTGTTCCCGAACAGGGTAAACATAGAGTTGTTCAGGTGTTCCAGAATATATTGAATATAAGTCAATATAAGATGTTCCGGAACTGATTGATTAGAGGTTGATATAAGGTTTTCCGGAATGGATTGAACAGATGGTTGATGTAAGGTGTTCCGGAACAGACGGCAGATTTCATGTATTCCATAATAAAATGAATAGAAGGTTGACAATAGATGTTCCTGAACATAAAAATGATATCAGGTGTTCCGGAATAAAGTAAACAGAAGGTTGATATCAGGTGTTGCTTAATTGATTGAACTGAAGGTTAATATTCAGGAAGGGAGTGAACTAATGGTAAATATCAGATGTTCCATAGTTAAATATTTAAAATAAAACGTTATAAAACACAAAAGCATATTAATTCAATATCATCGTTTTAGAAGAAAGCAAGTATTTATCACAGATGTGTCACTCATCTTTCACTTCTAATTTTTATTTTTAATGCTATCAACAAAGTAGAAGTTTTTCTTCAGTGACAGCAACAAATCTGTCATCCGTCATTTTGTTAGTTAAAGTTCATCTATTATGCTGTCGTATGAGCGAAAGTGCAAAGTTAAAGCGGAAGCTAAAAAGAGGGTTGATAGCAGGTGTACCGGATTGAAGTGATGGAGCAACCGGGGCTAATATCAATATTAAACTTCCGGACGTGATCAAATATGCAAAAATGTTCACATTACTACCAAATATGTGATAAAAGGTGTTTCGTAAAAGAATAAACGGGGGGTTGATATCAGGTATCCCGAAATGGAGTGAACAGAGGTCGATATCAGTTCTCGGGGATGGAGTGTACAGAGATTTAATGAAAGGTGTTCCGGAATGAAGTGAGCAGAGGATTGATATCATGTGTTCCGGAATGGAGTGAACAGATGTTTGATATTTATAGTTTATTTACGTTTTTTGGAACGAGATGCGTTTTCTCGTTAATACCTCATCGAAGGGCGGCAGCCGCCCTGAGATAAGATGACGAGATTGTGCGTCAAGTTTCATAAAACGTAAATAATCTGTTAATCGCTGTTTTGTAACATTGTGACGTCACAGTGTTTACTTAACGACGTCTGGACAGCGAGATGAGTTTGGCAGATCTCACGATAGAAGAGTGAGACGGAGTAATACCACTTACAAAGATCAAAGGAAAATACTGCAAAGTAGCGATTATTTGTGTTCTGGAATGGAATGAGCAGAGGGTTGATATAAGTGTTCCGAACGGAGGGTTGATATTAGGTGTTCCGTATTGCAGGATACAGAGAGTAATTATCAGGTGTTCCGAATAAAGTAAACAGATGGTTGATAAAAGGTGTTCCGTAAAGCAGTGAATAGAGTGTTACTATTAGGTGTTCGGGATTGAAGTGAAGGATCCACCTGAGCTAATATCAATATTAGACTTCCGGACGTTATCAAATATGCAAAAATGTATAACAGTAGTAAATGTGTAACAGTTACAGGTTACCAGATTGTGCACCCAACATTTAGTACAGAACTGAATACTACGTTGTGTTTTGATTTGGTAAATAATGGTAAGATGTGTACAATTTTTTGTGTGTAAGCTCCTGCATAAAATAAGTTTTAAAAAGTGGTAAATTTAGTCTCAAATATTGGAAGATAAAATTTTGGTAATTTTTTTTAACAATTTAGTATTTTCACATTCACTGCATTATAAATTTCATTTAAAAGTGGGAGCGTCTCAAAATGTTATAAGTAGCAAAAAACGTAGTTGGTCACGGATATATAAGGCATACATTTTTAATGTTAAATGAAAGTTTATTAATTTCCTAGCAGAGAAAACTGATGATCAATGTTAGAAAGGTATGCAAATCACAGAAATGCTAGCAATTGCGACATTTGCCAAAACATGTACTACTGTTCTAGCTATATATTATTACCAAATATGTGCTAAAAGGTGTTCTGTAATGGAATGGGATGGAGTGTACAGAGGTCTAATAAAAGGTCTTTCGGAATATAATAAACGGAGGGTTGATAATAGATGTTCATTAATGGAGGGTACAGAGGGTAGGTATCAGTTGTTCCGGAATAAAGTAAACAGATGGTTGATAAATTGTGTTCCGGAAAACAGTGAATAGAGTGTTAATATCAGGTGTTCAGGATTGAAATAAAGGAAGGTTGATATCAGGTGGTCTGTAACGGATTGAACATAGGGGCGATATCAGGCTTTCCGGATTTGTGTTAAGAGTGGGTTGATATATGGGTCCTGTATTGAGTGAAGAGACGGTTGATATCAGGTGTTCCGGAAAGGAGTGAAGAGGAGTGCATATTGTGCTGAACTGGATATCCCCTGTTTTATTTATTGGTGTTTTTTATGTGGTTGTTATGTTTTGTGTAGTTTTCTGTAAATCGTGACATAGTTTTTTGGTTCATAGATATGATTGACTTAGTCTCGTCAGATGACCAGCATAGATGATAGTTATTAGTGCACGTAATTATAATCGTATATTGTTCTATTACCTAGGATTTAATCAAGTTTACTTTTTGTAGATTACTTTATAAGAGTGGAATGCGAATTAGACAAGTAATGGCTGATTGTTGCAAGAAATATTTCAGATATATCAGAACGAACATGTTAAC
Source organism: Limnoperna fortunei (assembly GCA_944474755.1). Lineage (NCBI taxonomy): Eukaryota > Metazoa > Mollusca > Bivalvia > Mytilida > Modiolidae > Limnoperna > Limnoperna fortunei. Next base: position 85,854,254 of record OX104117.1, read on the forward strand.
AAGTTAACAATCAATACATGTACCTCAACTCAAGACATGGACTGGAAAGTCAGAAAATTGTACTTCGAATGGAAAAATATAGAGTATTTAGTATATTTGTACAACGATCCTGCTGTTATCGACATCTATAAAAGTTGTCTTTAAGTTCAAGGAGCGTTGTACTCTCAAAACACGTTACCCACTTTGGCTTGCGGTTGGACTGTGATATGACATCCCTGCTATGAGACATCGTTTTTGTGTTTTTCTTTACTTTCAGCTTTAAAGCAAATGAATTCCAGGAAATTGAAGCTAAATTGATAGACCTGTATATTAGGAGAAATCTGTAAGTGACGTATATATAAATATAATGAATAAAAAACGTTATATTAAAATCAATTTTATGCTAATAAACATTATGATACAGCACGACTTAATAAGTGCTTGCATTTGCTCTTCAAGTACGGTCTTTCCCACCCATCTAGCTTTTGTTTTGGATTATTGTTGTCCCGCAAACTTTAAAAAAGAATAAGTTTAAACAGTACGCGCCATATCATTTTGGTCTTTCGATACAAGTTTTAGTTACACGTACACGGGTTTACTTGTAGTTATTTGTGTTGAAATTTCTTTTCACTTGTACTATTAATATATAAGACGTCAAAATTAAAAACAAAATTGAAAAAGAACAAGTTTACTGAAATAGATTGGTCAGTAGTTTCTATAAGGAATATATTATGATTTTTATATTAGCGCCAAATCTGAACAAAATTGTTGCCATTTTTATTTGTGAACAGCTTTTTCAGAGGTTGAAAACATTACATTTCGTCAGGTTTTACAAAGACCTAACGGGACCTCGGTGGCCGAGTGGTCAAGGTAGTTCGTCTAGTATTGATCACGTGGTCTGTCAACACTGAGATTGTGGGTTCGATTCTTACTGCAGGCAGGGTGTACTCGACTCCAATCTTAATTGACAAGGATTGCCAGTTTTCCTACCACAGGTCGGGGGTTTTCTCCGGGAACTCCGGCTTCCTCCCCCAATAAAAACTGGACGCCATGATAAAGCTGAAAAATTGCTGAAAGTGGCGTTAAAACACCATCAAACAAACATCAAACAAACAAAGACCTAACAAATAAAAGTTAATAATAATGCTGCTTTATGTAAAGAAAACTAGACTCGCTATACCCACTTGTAACCAGCTTTCTAAAAGTTGTAACAAACTTAAACGTCTCACATAATCACGTGTCACACCAGTCCTGATGACGTAGAAGGAAAATTTACACATTCACGTATCGGTACCGGTACAAGTTTCGAATCTCAACCTGTCTAATTGATGTTTAGAATTGACTTTGTGCTAACCGAATTTTTTCGTTGTTACATTGTGTATTTCTCCAAACACTTTAAAAAGCTTGTTATTCGTAATATCTGGAACTATAAAAGGTAGAAGAAAACTGATGTTTAGGAAATGTAAAGGGAATGATGAGACTTTAATGCATATTATGTGAAGGCAGATCATTTACGAGCCAATAACATTGAAATATTTAACGTTAATTTTCACAAGCTCACAAACCGTAAGTCGTCTTCACTAATAGTCATCTGAAATCTTGACCTTGAAAACGGCATCAACTTCCGGTTTGGTTAGTAACTTCCTATTTTTGAAACGTCACCTTTGTTAGACAACTCTTTAGCAACAATATGTTAAGAATTTCTTTTTATAAGGCAATCATTTACGGTTTGTAAACGTCTCTTTCGGTTTTCGAAATGTCATTTCCAGTTGACAAAAGTCCCAAGCAACCATGTATTAGAATTGAAGCAACATTTCCTGTTAAAACAAATTAACGGTTTTAAAACATTATTTTGTGTGTTCATAACTTCATTTCGGGTGGAGAATAATCCCTAGCAGCAATGTGTTTTCTGATTCAGGACACCTCCTGTTGGAAAATATTCACTTCCGGTTTTGAAATTTCATTAAGGTTTTTCTGAAGGTCGCCTTCGCTCGCTCAATAAAAGCACATAGGAACAATATGTTTTCAAGTTAAGTACAATATTGTCTATCAAACGATTAACATCAGGTTTTCAAAAGTAACTTCTAGTTGATAAAAGTCCTACTAGAACGGTATGTTTTCTAAATTCAGAACAGCGAAAGAGAAAAATCACTGCCTCAAAAAGTGTCAAAAAGGCCTTTTAACTGTTTTTGAACAATAAGCTCCATTTTTTGTTTATTTTTTGTAAAATATTGTGGAGTGGTTCAGTTCAGTGATTCATAAAAATTGTATTTTGATTCATTCCGAATAATTTAATTCTTTGCTTTATTAATCCTGTGCAAAAAAATTGCTTAAATTAACCGTATTTTGTGCATTGGTAGATTAACATTCGAAACAAAATTATAATACCGTTGCATGTCTCATTGTGGTATTGTCTTGTATATTTCTGAAACTTGTTTTGTTTGGTTCTCGACTTTGAAGCAATATAGTATGAACAGAAGACAAAGCTGTAGCTAAAACAGCAGTATTGTATCAATTATAATTACTGAGGAAAATGTGACAAAAATTGTTACTGACTGACACACACAATAACACAGATCAGAAACAGTATACACCCCATTTCCAATATGAAGTGGGGTAAAAAAAGAAGCCAAAACAATGTAAATGTAAAATTTTATTTACCCAGACGTGATATGTTGGGGTGTTTTTAGCAAGTTTTATATGTATCCAGACGAGATATACTTTGTTGTTTTTTGCAGCAAGTGGTATTTGTATCCAGACGTGATATTTTATATGACTACATCAGGAATCAAAGACCTTATCCTGGTCAGAAAGATGAGATCATTAGTTAAAGTCTTAGTAGATTGGAAAAGTCAACAACAGGTACGTTGGTTATTTACAAGCAATAAAGAAAGACGTTATGAAAACTAATTTTTTAATTAGTACAAAGCAGCTCATGTCTAATTTTAAAATTAATTTTGTGTTGTAAGCTAAATTATGACTGAGTGAATGCTGTAACTGCGCTACGTGAAACTGTATAACAGGACGAGGTTTAAAACTTGAATTCATCATAATTTCAAAATACTACTATGCGAAGGTGGGACTTTGCTACTAAAATATTGTCATCGGTAGTATCTAGGAGTGTCCAAAAGCGAATTTAAGGAACTGAAAAGTAAACCTTATGACAATTTCTAGCTGGGAACACTTTCCAGCAGAATGACTCTGCCAATGACCGTCCAAAAAGTCGGCGTATCAAAACGACTCCTGGTTAATATTGCAACATCCGTCTCTGTCATCTATTGAACCATTTCCGCAGCATTTACCGGAGTCGGAATTTCTGGATTGACAAGAATAATGTCAGACTAGAAGGAGTTGTTCAAACAGGACAATGTCAAACCTCAAACAGCGCGCTTATCAAGGGAATGTTACGAGCAGAAAAACATTAATGTGCTATCATGGTTTTCCAAATAACCATATTCGAATACGACTGAACACTCGGGGGACCAGCAAGATTAACGCGTTCGCCGCGTTCAACCTCAGCCTAAGGCCCTATATCAACAGTAATGGCGAACACATAAATATAATAGCGTAAGTACAGTGATTGACTCTATGCGGAAGAAATGCAGAGCGGGGTAGGCAGCTCAAGATGGTAGATAGTCATAATGGGTATAAACTTCTATGACCGGAAGTATTAATTACTGAGATAAACTGACTTCTATAACAAATCTCTATAGAATTTAATTAAACCATTATTAATAGTTATTGTACAATCTTAAAATACATGTATATATACTAAAACGTTTAAAACATCCATGATGGATTTCTTTTTTCTCAGTGTAAATTTTTAAAATCTTTGACGTTAAGAAGGAAAAGGCGATTATGTTATTGTTTATAGGACCACATCATTGCTGATAAATTGCCAAAAAATCTTGTGTTAATCCAAACAGCATTTCCGGCAATGAAACAAGAGTATTCTATCCGGGTTTTACTGTTGTACCGCCGAGTGCTTTTGATTTTACCATGAATAAATGGATAATCAGGTTCACATGTTTTATAAACATAATTTTATCCCCGCATACTCCCTGCTACACCAAATTGCGGTTTCGTAAACAATGCCGGGAGAAGAATACTCTATAAGGATTTTGAAAATAAATTTGTCTACCGCCAGCTCTACGACTGCTCTTCCAGGCCTTTTCATTGACCACATTTCTCATTGTTTGGGGGTAGTTATTTTAGTCTTAAAAAAGGCGACTGAGTAAGATGACAGTGTTGTTCAGAGCGGAACGAATAGCTCCTCCAATAAATGAATAATCATGTTCACGTGTTGTGTTTACCTATCATTTAACATAATTTTACCCCTGCTTTCGTTAGCGAATATGGAGTATGCTGTTTCCGATTGTGTATGTCCGGCTCTAACCACTTTTCGTCTAATCTTCTTAGCAAATATAAATGACATAATGCTAAAATTGTGTTTAAAGCTTTGTAATTGTTGGGTCATTTTCAGACTTTAAAGTTATAGAGCTTGTGTATCACCAGGGAGCATTAGTTCAAAGTAACTAGTTATAAAACATATATTTTTATTTTTTTTTATGGTAGCGTCAAACAGTTTATTTAGGTAATAATCTCATAGCAGTATACAAAAGGAGTATCAATCTGTTTATTTTTGTATTTATCAGCATACAAAGGGAATGTCAGCTTGCAAAGATTTGTTTGAGTACATAGTCAGCGGACGAAAAAAATATTCAGCCCGATGTGACAATGCTGTCGAATTACTCGTTGGTAATATATATACTGTGGTTGTGATAAATATGTATTCCTTACATTCAAGTGTTAACTTGGGCAATTTAATTTGTGAGCAAACAATACAATACAATCAAAAATGAAATATTTAAAACTGTATTCATTGTTTTACAATTTTACAATTATTACAAAAGTTCAGTGAATATTACTTTCTAAATGTTATTTCTCATTACCGAATTAATATGAGTTCATAATTATTTTGTTTTAACATTTCTTTTTAGCTCTACTAAAACTGCATCAAATTGTCTTTCATATTTAGACTATTCACAAGTCCTATTGAACTTTTAGCTATTAGAGACATAATCTATCACCAACATTTATTACCTTTGTAAACATATGGACATTAATAGAATTGTTGATAATAAAGATGTATTTCTCTATTAGAAAAAAATTTAAAGGGAGGAATTGATTTGTTCTCTATGAAGTATTACTTTTTATATATTGCAGATGATAAATATGTTGTGAAACAATTTTCCACTTAATTCGTTTTCTTAGAAATTGTTGGAGGGCCAATTAAAATCCACATTAAAAAACTATTTCAAATGTTATAAAATGGCTGGTCTTATCACTTTTGTCTTGACAAACCGCTTGGCGCTACTAGTAAATGATCATTACATGAATTTAATTCTCACTAACAAATGGCAAAGCAAATGAATGAGACCCGGTTTGCTACTTTTACCTCGAAAATCATTAAGGACTAGCTTGTTTGTGGAACTTGTATTTTAAACATGCATAGCAACTATCCCACCGATATTTGTTTAATACCTTTGCCGAGCAAGTCAAGTTGTACAAACCGTTCATTTATTCATTTAAATGCAATTTAAACATAGACTTTATTTATCAGATAAATCGAATCACAAGAGACAACTCCTTTGGTATACATGTAAAAACATGTTTAATTACACATTAATTCTTTAATTTAAATTTCGCTAAATGTTTATTTTATTGATGAAATATGGAATTTCCCCCTTATAGAAATTCCAGTAAATCAAATGTGGAAATAATATTTAATTTTAATTCAATGCTCTTTCCGCCAAAATATCATATGAAATGAAAAATGTATCTGGATTAGTAAGATATGACAAGTGGACTTTCCTTATTATAATCTGACACATTTCCTCAACACTGAAACGAGGAAACTTACAGTAAATATCCCACAGTCAATACACCACTTTCAAGATAAATAGTAGCCATCTTTTAACATCGTGTGATTGGCATACAACTCAATAAAACTCGACCTCCTTCCATAAATTTATGTTTAGTGTTGGATTTGCACGCTGGAATAACACAGCACATGTTTTGTTTTGCATCGTCTTTTGCGCCGTCTGAATTCGTATCAAATATTGACGTTTTTCACTAAAAGTGACTTAAATTTTTATGAAATAACGTAATCAACGTAACACTGTTCACATACCTTAACGAAGGCGATCTTATTTTATAAACAACGTTTTTACGATAATCATACAGATCAATTATATAAATTTCTTCTCATTTTGTTTTCGTTTAAAAAAATAAATGTGGGAATTCAATTAAATATTCTAAATGCAAACATGGATTACTTTTCTTGTTTTATACTTAAATTAAACTCAGCAAAGAAAAAATAGACAAAAAATAACATTTTAATTATAATGTTTCAACATACGACTTTTAAGAATATATATTATGTTTACAGTGTTGTTTTTCTTTTACTTGTCAAACCCCAGAATATAGGTTTAATCAATCACAACTAAAAGAAATATTTCGTTTAGGTGTTCAGCAGTTCCATAAATAGTCGTTACGTTTCCTTTTCAGAAAGGCGGGGTATAGTCACAGGATCGAATTGGACACTTTATTATTTAGCTAAATATCCAAAATATCAGAAAATGATACGAAACGAACTGAGAATTCTTTTTGACGACAAAGGAAATCTGCGAAAAGACATAAGAGAGTAAGTAGGCATTGATAAGCTGGTTTCTTGTTTAATGGCATTGGGGTGTGGGGGATGCGATCCAGCTTAATTTTCGAAATTTTGAGAATTGTAATTGCTTTGATTATATTTCATCAGCTATTAGGGATTCTCCTTATGGTACCCCATAGAGCGAAGCTCGCCGAATCATTGACCCCAAAGTGAAATCTTGGCTAAGTTCCTGGTATAATGTATAAAATCTTGAGGTTAAATGTGTGTGCTGTCTACAATACAACAAAGAAATATATTTAGTGCAATTCTATAAGCCTTACACCTTTTAGTTTTAGATTTGTCTGTTATTTACAGCTCTGATATATTTGTTAGTTAAAGAATGTAAATTACTGAATATTGAACTATTGTATGGAAAAGGATATCCACCAAAATATGTTTGTTTGTTCTTTGTTAATTGTTAGACTTGCAGTTCCTTACATGTTCAGTTATTTCTTTGTCAATTGTAAATTCTTCAATTGTTTATTTGAGAAATGCAATTTCCAGCTTGGTAGCATTTATTAACCACACATTTTTATTTGTTTCATGTTGTTTCGTTCATGGATATTATATTGTTTCATCAGTTGTTAATTCGTTCTTTGTATATTTCTCACATATTTCATTCTCATAGCTAGTTTACTTTTATATTTTTGTAGCTGTTTTACTTTTTTTAAAAATCGCCAGCCTTACAAAGTACGCATTAACATTTTACAAATTAAGAATGAACATTTTACTCATGAGTGATTTTTTGCCTGAAGAAAATGAAATTTGCGGGTTGGTCTCAAAACATGACGAAGAAAACCAGGAAGGGACATTTTCTATATATAAGTAATCATAATTTTTGAAGTAATAAAGATTATTACAGTAAAAATTATAAGCTGTAAAATTTCATATAGCTTTTAAATCAATAATGAGTTTAAAGGCAAACATTCTTAACAGGACGAGATTTTGTTATAGAAAACTTGACCGCAATTGATGGGGTAACCATGTTTGATCATGTTTGACGATAAATATTTTACATAAAAACTATTGTATGTCAAGAAATGTTTCAACTTTATGTATTATTGAAGCTCAGATCATACAGATTCGATAAATATAAAAAGTTGATAAAGTTTTGTAATTTTTAAGATTAATTTCTACGTATGTCGGAAAAAAATATGTCTGTTAAATAAATGTTAACTTTTTGTTAAAAATAAGATTATAAGGTATGGAATAACATAAAGATTTGTAATATTTGATGTAAGTAAGGAAATATTTACAGGATGGGTAATGATTCCATGGTGGGGTCAAAATTTATAAGCGTAATTAAATAACTATGTTTTGAGTAGAACCAATTTAAGTTTTAGTTTTCAAACAAGATTTTACTTCCTTTTTCCAGTCACGACCCACCACTACTTGTAAAATATTGTTTTTGTTATTTCTTTTCATAGTATTGAAGTTAAAATATAAGAATTGTCTTCAATTGTTGGTTAGATTATTGGATATAGACGACCTCGGTTGGGTTAACGCTATGCATAAGCCGCTATTGGCGTAAACTGACCCAAAGTCGTCTATATTCAATAATTTAACCAGCATTTGAAAACAATCCTTAAATATACTCACCCAAACAAGAAACGCAACATCGGATACATTTTTTCAAATCATTTTGTGCGGACAAATAACCTATAAATAATCAACATCATATTTGAACCTTAATTAAAGGTTCCAGGTGAAAGCATTTAAGTTCATCCACCCGTGAACGACTGTGGTCGAAATCTGGAACACACTATAAATTACGAATTGCTAAAACAGGGTCGACTTTCACGTGCAAATCATTGAAATTTGTTTAGCTCAGACAATCGGTATCAAACCTCGCTATTTCTTTTCTCGACTGCATTAGCAAAATAAAATTCTGTTGAGGTGATGCTATGCAAAGGTTAGACGCTGCTACCGGGAAATCACCATCGGTCGAATCGAGGCCGGGGAATCACAGAATGCGGTTGCCAGAACGTACAATGTTCATCGTAGCACAATTTCATGCCTTTGAGAGGTTTTCTAGCAGCCTGGTACTACGACAGATCGACTACGTTCAGGACGTCCGCGTGTTAAAACTCTGCCACAGATCGTTATTCTATCTACGGAACAGGACTATATTTTCCTGCAACAGAAACGTCCCGAGGTTGCGCCGTATATCACCACAGACAGTACGCAATCGGTTACGCTCTCATAGATTGCGGGCAAAAAAACCTTACGTCGAAGCAACACTGAGAGGCCAACACCGCTGAGCAAGGGTTAGATGGAATTGCTCAAACATTCCGTTCGTGTATGGAATTTACAGAACTAGAGAAGAGTGTGGTTCAGCGATGAGTCACGTTTTCAGCTAGAAACGAGATGGTTGGGTACGAGTGAACAGGCGCCGAAATGAACGTTTTGCTCATAAATGTGTGGTAGAAAGAGACAATTTTGGCAGATCAATGTTTTGATATGGGCCGCTATCTCTTACGCCAGGAACACACAGCTTATACATATCCAAGGCAATCTTAACGCTGTTAGGTTGTAGAGACGAAATTATACGGTCGAAATTATTAAAGAGACATTTTTCAACACGACAATGCCCGACCACATACACCACGTGTAACAGTACATTTTTAAAGCAAGAGAATGTCAATGTGATCCGTTAGCCATCATGATCTCCGGATCTTAACTCAAAATAGAACATCTGTGGGATGAAATGGATTGGGCGTGCGCCAACGACAACCACTGCCGCAAAATCTGCAACAGTTAGAGCATTCACTTTAGTATGAATGGTAAAGGATACCGCGTGTTCGCGCTCAACTTTTAATTGAATCCATGCCAAGAAGAGTAAGGGCTGTGTTACAATCAAATGGTGGGCACAACAGATATTGACATTTTTGCGTGATTTTTTGACCTTATGAGACAAAATGTTATATTCCATGGTAAAAGAACTCATAAACAAGAAGTGTGACAATTTTTACACTTCTGTATCAATTATTTATATGATAAATTGTTAAAATAATATATGTAAAATTCCCATTTTTTGTATGTTGCCTTTCTTTTATGAGTGAGTATATTATGTTTCAAATATTTTTTCAATGCTTCATTTCACGAACTTATTTGATACTAGATTGTAATGTAAATTAATGCGATAAGATATTTCTGGAATTTGAATTTTTTACGTTTTTTTAGCCTGTATGTTTTGTTCTATTGTTCTAATAATTTCTTATAAATTGGGTTCAATCCCAAAGTTCATTTTATTGGTTTTATTAGGTATTAGGATAAATATGAATGAATGAAATAATCCGAATTTATAAAATGAAAATTCTTTATTTAATACTTTAGCCCATGATCTACAAATATTGCCTAGCTCTTTCACATTGAACGAAAACCCGTCCTGTCAAGATTGTTTCACTTTACAGATACTCAATTTCAAACAAAACCTTAGTGTTTTTGTGATCTCAATTTTAGCAGAAAGTAAACATTTGTTGACAGACATGTATTTTTTAAAAAGGTACAAAGCCTCAATCTAGAAAAAATGTCAGTGTGTCATCAAAATCCGGTCATGTCAAGATTTTTTTATTTTACCTTTATGAAAATTTATCAAACATAATATTTTTAGAATCTGTAAGACCTAAGCTTGAATAATATATAAACCTTTCTTAACAGACAATAGTTTTTATGTCAACTATTTATCATCAATTTTTCATGCAACAAAATCTCGTCATGCCAAGAATTTTTGCCTTAAAACTTTTTAAGCTATATGTCATTTTATAGCTTATAATTTTTACTTTAATGATTTTACTTTAATAATCTTTATTACTTCAAAAGTTATGACCTTTTATATATAGAAAATGTCCCGTCCAGGTTTTCTTTGTCATGTTTTGACGCCAACCCGCAAATTTCATTGCCTTCCTGCAAAAAATCACTCATGAGTAACATGTTCATTCTTAATTTGTACAATGTTAATGCGTACAGTCTTAATTTGTACAACGTTAATGCGTACTTTGTAAGCGTGGCGATTTTTAAAAATAAGAAAAATAGCTACAAAAAGATAAAAGTAAACTAGCTATAATAGTGAAATATTTGAGAAATATAGAACGAATTAATAACTGCTGAAACAATATAATATCCATGAACGAAACAACAAGAAACACATAAAAACGTGTGATTAATAAATGCTACCAAGCTGGAAATTGCATTTCTCAAATAAACAATTGAAAAATTTACAAATGACAAAGAAATAACTGAACATGTAAGGAACTGCAAATCTACCAATTAACAAGGAACAAACATATTTTTGGCGGATATCCTCTTCCATACTATTTGGACATAAAGACGATGCGACTGTCAGGTAAATTTGTGTAAGAATTCGTCAACGTTCAACTGGCGAAACTGCAAATGGCGATTATGACATGTCATTAAAGCGGAAAGTGATATTCAACCGGCATAATGAGTTTGGTTATTTAATTTTTGTCATTTTAAATCTCTATTCTTATTCGTTCCCTTAACATATCTGTTATTAGGTTATATATTTATAGCACAGTCTTCCGAGGTAGACACTCTTTCAAACTCGACGCGACAGTTTTACTGTGCATTATTGGTTCTAACTGTAGTTGGTTATTGCATGGCTGTTTTTCCCTTGAGTTTAAAAGGAACACGTGATATATCATGCAATATTATCCAATGTTTTAATTAAGAGCATACATACTCGTCGCTCTTGTTTATTATTAAAAGAGAACAAAGGATCAACTGTTAAAAGTAGTTGTTTAAGTTTTAATATTACGCTTCGTTCCCTTTATACAATAATATAATTTACACCACAGTAAGGGGCATATATTTCGTCATCAGTGGCGGTAAAGCCACAAATATGCACTGCCAAATTATCAAAATTTCAAAGAGTTATATCTCAAAATTTTAGCATAATTTGATTAAAAATTTTTAGACACTAGAATAAGTGGGGCCTCGGGGCCAAGCGGTTAAGTTTGTTAGTAATCTACTTTTGATCACGTGAATGTCAACAATGAGTCTGCCGATTCATTCAAGTCTTAGTTCGTATTGTGTGTGCTCGACTCTTTAGTTGACAGATTTATGCCGGTATTTCTACCGCAGGCCGTTGTTGTCTCAGGATATTTAATATTATTCCCCAATAAAAATTAAGCGCAACAATGTAATTGAAAAACGGACGAAAGTTGCATTAAACGCCATTCATTTAAACAAGCAATGCTACACACGTCTGTCTCCCCTGGTTAGTATGTTTACGGATTGAAGACAGATTCGGACTTTATCTGACTTAAAGTTGATTAAAATCTTTCGATTTTGAGAATGTTATCTTTTAAGAAAGCACAGGATTACTGTTTTTATAGAAATCATAATTTTTTATCACACGATAACTTCGGTTTTTCAGGTGTGATTTTCAACAACTGTTGGTAACAAATATGTTTATGAAGGAAGTTTTGCGCATCTGTCCACCTAAACCACATGTGGAGCGCATTATCAATAAAGATACGTGCATAGATGGAATAACCTTTCCTGCAGGAACTTCGTTTTACGTGAATATTAATGGTCTGCATCACAACGAGTTGTTATGGGATGCGCCTAACGAGTTCAACCCGGAACGATTTGAGGATAATACTGCTTTTGATGTCTTAAAATATGCTCCATTTGCTGCTTATTCAAGGTAACCAAAATACTAGATGGCTGGTTTTAATGTATGAAATACATTGTTGTTGTACAGTACAAATCTTTAATGTAGTAAAACGATGTATGTAAACAAAACATTTGTTTTTATATATGCACAAATGATATGATTTTATTCTTTTTTCAATAGCATATTCTTTTAAAAATCTTATTTTGTTCGGTTTTGTCTAAATTACTCATACCACAATTCACGGAGGAATACAAATAGTTTAAGTGTTCGGATCTGATTCAAGATATTTTAAACTGTGTTTTATTTTATTTAAGACGCTGTGTTGCAAAAAGTTTTGCTACGGAGTGTATAACGATGATTGTGGCCAGAATATTACAAAGGTATGTTTTGTTGTTGTTTTTATTCAGATGGTATTAGTTTCAAACTTTGTGTTTGATAATATTTGTCTTCAAATGTTTGTAAGAATCATACACTTTTTTGTTTCTATGAAACCGCCAAATTTTTGTTTTTATGTAGATAGTTTTGTTAAGATAGTTTTTAAGTTTAAACTTTGTGTTTGATAATATTTGTCTTCAAATGTTTGTAACAATCTTGTATTTCTATAAAACAGCCAAATGCAAGTTAATTTGGAAATGTTTCTGTTTATTTCAGATATGAACTGTCAATGGATAAGGACTTTGTAGTTTCAAAACGAGTGGACATCACACAAAATCCGTCTAAACTTCCTTTAATTTTTTCACCTCTCGTTTGATTGCATTTGATGAAAAGATCAATTTAATAAGTTATATTTCTGTTGTTAAATGAGCATTATAATCAGAATTGTATTTTGATCTTTTAAATACATGGTTTATTAAAAGGCAACGTAACTAATAGCTATTGTGTTTACACCCAGTAGATATAAATTTTACAACAGATATATAAAAACGCGTGACATGAATCTGGTCGCAACACATGACGCTTCTCTTGCATTCGTTGACTCTCTACATTTTATACCCTTCCGCAGATAAAACACTCCATTTCATCGCCACTTCAGATATCTAAATCCAAATCTTTAAAGATCGAGTGATTAGAACCATGAAATAAACTGGCGTATTAATATACATTCTAATGGAATTTTTTATGTAACGTTAGATCTGATTGGACAATGTGAATAATATCATAGCATCAATCCCACGATTGATACCATCAGAAGTTAACGCAAGCGGAAAATTTATTTCCGGTTAATAAAAATATCCAATTTTAGTCAGTAAATTTAACTTGCATAACATTAGAATGTTATGTTTATTATGAATGTTATGAATCGTACTGTTATTTGAAGATTTGCATGCATCAATTGATTAACTGACTTACTCTCACTTTGGGATACTCCGGCCCCAAAATGACCGATGGCAGTATTTCGAGCAGCACGGTCCAAGCTTAAGCTTGTTGTAACGTTATTATGAATTGAAAATTATAATCTGACTCGTTCTTTTATTAACTTTTACGTATAAGTTGAATTAACCTCAAAGTTCACGTAAAAACATTAGCCAATTTTTAAAGTGACAGAATTGATGTTCACTTTTAAAGAGGCACCACGCTCATTTGGCAGAAAGCCGTATCAAATTATCATTTAAACTTGAACACCTCCCCGTTAAAACATCAATGATTCAATTGACACTTTCATTACACCTGGTCAAATACATCGTTTGCATCTTGATGGGGTATTTATTTCTTTTAGTTAACGGTAAATGTGAATCGATTTAAGTAATTACCATGTTGTGTCACGACTGTTTTGTTCCGTTAGTATGCAGTCAGTACGAAATTGCGGATTGCGGCCTATATAGTTATAGAGAAACTCTCTGTCAAGTACTTTAACCACAGTGATGGTGATATTATTTGGTAGATCATGCATTGCAATGGCATGTTGATATATTTACCTACTTTACCTTGCATGGTAAGTTGTAAAGGACGATCTGGCTACCGTTTGTAGTATAGGAAGTGTGCTACATGTATATGTTAACATGAATCTTTTCGGTGTTAATTGTTAAAAGTTGTTCTGATCTGTTAATTCTAGAAACAATGATTTTAACTGGTATTTTGAGAATAGTTTTCTTATGTTCTTGTAATTTGTTCATCATATGCATTTTGTAAGTAGGACAGTACGAGTCGTAAAAAATCAACGAATCGAATCCTGATACAACTTAAAATGTGAAATCTAGAACGAGCTGTTTTTATCTAGACATGTTCTATTATTGTTGCATGTTATTTTTCATAAATATTCAAACTCTCCACATCACAAACAACTATCTTGTTTTTATTGCAAATTATTATTATTATCGAGTATGTATAATGAACGTATAAGTTTATTATTTTAGATTAGTTTCAGAGGATCTGTTATTCATGCAAACATGGCCATCGTCGTATCTGGAATAAATAAAAGTTGTATAAATATATGTACCTTGTAAATTATAACTATTTAAATGTTAAGTTCGTATGTACTTGTCTTAATAATCATTTGGTATTAATAACGACACATTATTCATATTATAATATTAATCATTGTTTTTATTTTGTTTTAAACTAGAGGCAATGAAACTAGTCATAGTAGATACTAATGAGTGGCACAAGTAACGTGTATTGTGTTAATTAAATAAAATATTACATAAAATGAAATATATAGAATATAAAATAAAAATATTTCAATTGAATACAAAACTATTCCATTTGAAAGAAAAATTATGCCGATTGAATGTAACACAGCAATAACATGGAAAATTTTACCAATGTAAATGAAATTTATTGCAGTTAAACTCAAAATATACCATATAAATGAAAAATGATACCAATTAAAATGACACATTGCATATAAATAAAATTATTGTTTACGTTCTGAGCAAAATTTTAATAAATGACGTCAATATTTTGTGTCATTTTTTTTTCCAAGTGAACTACATGTACCACATTATTCAGACGTTGTTTTTGTTTTTCTATTTATTTTAATAGCATACTGATGATTTTGTTTCGTATTTCATTGAAATTGAAATAGCCGTATTGTATTAAAATAATTACCGACATAAATCACGGGTTTTACCGTTGCAAATATCCAATTGGCTGTCGTCAGGTAAAGTTTATTAACAATAGTAACACAGACAATTTACTCTTTCCAATGAATACAGTAGTTAACTTACTAGATTGAATATCCAAACATTGAAGATCCATACATTAAGCTGTGACTGCTGCCAATATAATGGTTTAGAGTAATAGTGTAATTATTTATCGTCTTTTATTGTAAAATTGATTTGATTAATGTGTGTTTTTTTACATAACTACGTTATAACAATTTGCAATTTAAAAATATATAAATTGTGCAATTCAAAATTGCTAAAAATAATTTAAATATTAAATTGCTAAACAAAATTAAAATTGCATGCAAAAGGATTATTATGCATCTCATAATGTAGAGAAAATTAAATCATGTTAAATTAAGTTGACTGTTGACATAACGGAATCTTTGTTTATACTGAAGTGCATTTTAATGTTTGCCGCATCGCATGTATATTTATTTAACGTTCGAGATATATTTTAATACAACATAATGCATAACCAGATCTCTTCACTAACTTTTGCTATAAATGACATATTTTATTACAGTACATAAGATATCTAAGTATGATGATGAGATATATGTATTAAATATTGAAAAATGCAACTACGGCGTGACATGCATATTTGCATTGTGATCTTTTAACGTCCTTGACGATCACAGTACAGTCTGACATGGACTTCTGAAAAAATGACCGCTTATCAAAATAAAAAGAGTTGTGGCCTGGAATTTTTTGAAAATAAAATATTTATTCAAATCAAATAAATTAATCAAACATATTAAGAAAATGAGAAATAAATATTAGAGTGGGAAAAGAAAATCAATATTAAGTAAATAAAAAAAATAAATGAAACACAAAGGCAAAAAATACGAAGCGGAACAATAGTATGTAAAAAGAAAGAAAAGGCAAAGAAGTCGGTTGATTGTTCACGTATTGTCTTCAATACGGCGTTAGGTAAGTAAACAGTCAGTAACATTCGAGAAACCATGGTAGCGGCGCGTACCCCTACTCGTATCGACTACTGTCTATGGAATCTTTATCGTTCCAGATTTTATAGAAATCATAATTTTTTATCACACGATAACTTCGGTTTTTCAGGTGTGATTTTCAACAACTGTTGGTAACAAATGTGTTTATGAAGGAAGTTTTGCGCATCTGTCCACCTAAACCACATGTGGAGCGCATTATCAATAAAGATACGTGCATAGATGGAATAACCTTTCCTGCAGGAACTTCGTTTTACGTGAATATTAATGGTCTGCATCACAACGAGTTGTTATGGGATGCGCCTAACGAGTTCAACCCGGAACGATTTGAGGATAATACTGCTTTTGATGTCTTAAAATATGCTCCATTTGCTGCTTATTCAAGGTAACCAAAATACTAGATGGCTGGTTTTAATGTATGAAATACATTGTTGTTGTACAGTACAAATCTTTAATGTAGTAAAACGATGTATGTAAACAAAACATTTGTTTTATATATGCACAAATGATATGATTTTATTCTTTTTTCAATAGCATATTCTTTTAAAAATCTTATTTTGTTCGGTTTTGTCTAAATTACTCATACCACAATTCACGGAGGAATACAAATAGTTTAAGTGTTCGGATCTGATTCAAGATATTTTAAACTGTGTTTTATTTTATTTAAGACGCTGTGTTGCAAAAAGTTTTGCTACGGAGTGTATAACGATGATTGTGGCCAGAATATTACAAAGGTATGTTTTGTTGTTGTTTTTATTCAGATGGTATTAGTTTCAAACTTTGTGTTTGATAATATTTGTCTTCAAATGTTTGTAAGAATCATACACTTTTTTGTTTCTATGAAACCGCCAAATTTTTGTTTTTATGTAGATAGTTTTGTTAAGATAGTTTTTAAGTTTAAACTTTGTGTTTGATAATATTTGTCTTCAAATGTTTGTAACAATCTTGTATTTCTATAAAACAGCCAAATGCAAGTTAATTTGAAAATGTTTCTGTTTATTTAAGATATGAACTGTCAATGGATAAGGACTTTGTAGTTTCAAAACGAGTGGACATCACACAAAATCCGTCTAAACTTCCTTTAATTTTTTCACCTCTCGTTTGATTGCATTTGATGAAAAGATCAATTTAATAAGTTATATTTCTGTTGTTAAATGAGCATTATAATCAGAATTGTATTTTGATCTTTTAAATACATGGTTTATTAAAAGGCAACGTAACTAATAGCTATTGTGTTTACACCCAGTAGATATAAATTTTACAACAGATATATAAAAACGCGTGACATGAATCTGGTCGCAACACATGACACTTCCCTTGCATTCGTTGACTCTCTACATTTTATACCCTTCCGCAGATAAAACACTCCATTTCATCGCCACTTCAGATATCTAAATCCAAATCTTTAAAGATCGAGTGATTAGAACCTTGAAATAAACTGGCGTATTAATATACATTCTAATGGAATTTTTTATGTAACGTTAGATCTGATTGGACAATGTGAATAATATCATAGCATCAATCCCACGATTGATACCATCAGAAGTTAACGCAAGCGGAAAATTTATTTCCGGTTAATAAAAATATCCAATTTTAGTCAGTAAATTTAACTTGCATAACATTAGAATGTTATGTTTATTATGAATGTTATGAATCGTACTGTTATTTGAAGATTTGCATGCATCAATTGATTAACTGACTTACTCTCACTTTGGGATACTCCGGCCCCAAAATGACCGATGGCAGTATTTCGAGCAGCACGGTCCAAGCTTAAGCTTGTTGTAACGTTATTATGAATTGAAAATTATAATCTGACTCGTTCTTTTATTAACTTTTACGTATAAGTTGAATTAACCTCAAAGTTCACGTAAAAACATTAGCCAATTTTTAAAGTGACAGAATTGATGTTCACTTTTAAAGAGGCACCACGCTCATTTGGCAGAAAGCCGTATCAAATTATCATTTAAACTTGAACACCTCCCCGTTAAAACATCAATGATTCAATTGACACTTTCATTACACCTGGTCAAATACATCGTTTGCATCTTGATGGGGTATTTATTTCTTTTAGTTAACGGTAAATGTGAATCGATTTAAGTAATTACCATGTTGTGTCACGACTGTTTTGTTCCGTTAGTATGCAGTCAGTACGAAATTGCGGATTGCGGCCTATATAGTTATAGAGAAACTCTCTGTCAAGTACTTTAACCACAGTGATGGTGATATTATTTGGTAGATCATGCATTGCAATGGCATGTTGATATATTTACCTACTTTACCTTGCATGGTAAGTTGTAAAGGACGATCTGGCTACCGTTTGTAGTATAGCAAGTGTGCTACATGTATATGTTAACATGAATCTTTTCGGTGTTAATTGTTAAAAGTTGTTCTGATCTGTTAATTCTAGAAACAATGATTTTAACTGGTATTTTGAGAATAGTTTTCTTATGTTCTTGTAATTTGTTCATCATATGCATTTTGTAAGTAGGACAGTACGAGTCGTAAAAAATCAACGAATCGAATCCTGATACAACTTAAAATGTGAAATCTAGAACGAGCTGTTTTTATCTAGACATGTTCTATTATTGTTGCATGTTATTTTTCCTAAATATTCAAACTCTCCACATAACAAACAACTATCTTGTTTTTATTGCAAATTATTATTATTATTGAGTATGTATAATGAACGTATAAGTTTATTATTTTAGATTAGTTTCAGAGGATCTGTTATTCATGCAAACATGGCCATCGTCGTATCTGGAATAAATAAAAGTTGTATAAATATATGTACCTTGTAAATTATAACTATTTAAATGTTAAGTTCGTATGTACTTGTCTTAATAATCATTTGGTATTAATAACGACACATTATTCATATTATAATATTAATCATTGTTTTTATTTTGTTTTAAACTAGAGGCAATGAAACTAGTCATAGTAGATACTAATGAGTGGCACAAGTAACGTGTATTGTGTTAATTAAATAAAATATTACATAAAGTGAAATATGTAGAATATAAAATAAAAATATTTCAATTGAATACAAAACTATTCCATTTGAAAGAAAAATTATGCCGATTGAATGTAACACAGCAATAACATGGAAAATTTTACCAATGTAAATGAAATTTATTGCAGTTAAACTCAAAATATACCATATAAATGAAAAATGATATCAATTAAAATGACACATTGCATATAAATAAAATTATTGTTTACGTTCTGAGCAAAATTTTAATAAATGACGTCAATATTTTGTGACATTTATTTTTCCAAGTGAACTACATGTACCACATTATGCAGACGTTGTTTTTGTTTTTCTATTTATTTTAATAGCACACTGATGATTTTGTTTCGTATTTCATTGAAATTGAAATAGCCGTATTGTATTAAAATAATTACCGACATAAATCACGGGTTTTACCGTCGCAAATATTCAATTGGCTGTCGTCAGGTAAAGTATATTAACAATAGTAACACAGACAATTTATTCTTCCAATGAATACAGTAGTTAACTTACTAGCTTGAATATCCAAACATCTTTTCCTGTTACAGTCAATTCCATCACAGCATGCAAAGCATATATCAATTGTACCGAGTTCTCTTCTTCCAACAAACACCCTCCTGGTTTTTTGACCGATGTTGAATATGAGTTAGAAATGCTCTACAAATCTGAAAAATGACAAAGAAGCATATAAGGGGGTACACGTTATCGAGACTAAAATTCATACTTTATTTCATCATGTTGGTACAAAAAGGTTTCACAGCGAGTCGCCTTAAGACTTCGATACCAAACAAAACGAAACAAAGACAAATAATTCGAATATCTTCAAAATAATTTACTTTACCATCTGTGGATATGACTGCAAGAGGATGGGTATAACACATCCAATTATAAACCAAACAATCGACTGTTTATTTTACTGATTGCCAACAAAACGCAAAACTCACTTCTTTTCTGGTACATCCGAGATCATAGTAGATGGGGCCCCAGGATATGTACTGGTCCTGACTGCATACCTTGTAAATTGACCGACAGTATAAATTGAAGATCCATACATTAAGCTGTGACTGCTGCCAATATGATGGTTTAGAGTAAACGTGTAATTATTTATCGTCTTTTATTGTAAAATTGATTTGATGAATGTGTGTTTTTTACATAACTACATTATAACAATTTGCAATTTAAAAATATATAAATTGTGCAATTCAAAATTGCTGAAAATAATTTAAATATTAAATTGCTAAACAAAATTAAAAGTGCATGCAAAAGGATTATTATGCATCCGATAATGTATAGAAAATTAAAGCATGTTAAAGAAAGTTGACTGTTGACATAGCGGAATCTTTGTTTATACTGAAGTGCATTTTAATGTTTGCCGCATCGCATGAATATTTATTCGAGATATATTTTAATACAACATAATGCATAACAAGATCTCTTCACTAACTTATGAAACATAACTTATAAGTTATCATACATTTTTGGTCAGTTCATTGACTGTAAATGTTTTGCTATAAATGACATATTCTATTACAGTACATAAGATATCTAAGTATGATTATGAAATATATTATGTATTAAATATTGAAAAATGCAACTACGGCTTGACATCCATATTGCATTGTGATCTTTTAACGTCCTTGACGATCACAGTACAGTCTGACATGGACTTCTGAAAAAATGACCGCTTATCAAAATAAAAAGAGTTGTGGCCTGGAATGTTTTGAAAATAAAATATTTATTCAAATCAAATAAATTAATCAAACATATTAAGAAAATGAGAAATAAATATTAGAGTGGGAAAAGAAAATCAATATTAAGTAAATAAAAAAAATAAATGAAACACAAAGGCAAAAAAATACGAAGCGGAACAATAGTATGTAAAAAGAAAGAAAAGGCAAAGAAGTCGGTTGGTTGTTCACGTATTGTCTTCAATACGGCGTTAGGTAAGTAAACAGTCAGTAACTTTCGAGAAACCATGGTAGCGGCGCGTACCCCTACTCGTATCGACTACTGTCTATGAAATCTTTATCGTTCAAGATTTTACAAACTGTACATGAGGTCCAAATTTAAAATATAATGTGAAAACAATGAACTCACTTCGTTTTCTTGACATCTAGTATACTGTTGGCATAGACTTGGATCACTTGACCTCACACAGCTGATACAAGTACCTTTCTCGCTCACTGCTATTAAATAAACCAAATACAATCAAAGTAATGGTTCATTTTTAGGTATTTTACAACGATAAATTTTTAGCAGGAAACCAATACATATCAGTTTCTTACTAAGGTCGTAAATTATTGTTACAAATTACCGAAACAACATTTTTGTCATATTAATGACTATTATAATGCAAGTGAATCATTATTGTTCGTTTTTTATTCTGTCAATTCGAAATAAACTTTAAATTTAACATCTAAACTCATTACATGAAAAATTGTCACATTTCAGTATATGTTTTCTATTACATCAAATTATAATCGTTTAGCGCATTTACCGAAGACACTATGCAGCACTAATAGTTGAAATAAACTGACAAGTATTATTGTTAACATCTTACATTTCCCACAAAGAAATCCGTTGCAGGGTAAAAAGTCATCTCTGTTTGTTGTACAACATAATGCGCAGGAAACGGAAGTGTCTCTTTTTCCGGATGCAATCAGATTACATATCTGAAATTGAAATCGTATTTTTTTATTTTGTTTTTGTTTTAAACTACATTTATTTTTTAAACGTCTTCACAGACAAAACAACAGAAATAATAACATCAAAATAGCGTGTAAAACCCTTGTTTTACATCCTCTATCGCTCCAAACCAAATGAGTCTCTGATTACCTTTACAAAAGTATTAAATGCGCTGTATATATTTTATTTATATCCTGGTGATACTGTCAATACCATTTAATTTAGTCAAATGGTTAGTCACAACTTTTTAAATTATAATCTTCGATTAGGATTGCTTATGATATTTTGTCCGTTAAATTGGGAATAAATATAATTTTTGTAATACAAAAGCAACATGATGCTTTTTATTTTACTTAAATTTATTTTTACTGAAGACCTAACGCTTTACTACCATATAAAATTATTAAAAGTAGCAAATATCGGTTAATGATGTTCCCAATCTAATTAAAATAAAATCTTTAACTTGCTACCCTTTTCTTGTATTGGTCGCTGCGTTGTAAGTACACTCAGCGACCAATAACAAAAAGGTGGAGGGAAGGAAATATTTAATTTAAATAATATTGTGCTGTTCAATAAATCCTAAACTTTTACCCAATTATGTTTCAAAGATTAACAATAAACCTTGTAACGCAATGAAAGGGTGTCAAATGCAGCACACAAAGTTATCTAGTGCCATGCTGGGTAATGAATAAGAAGGCTCTCCTGTTGGGTAATTGTCAGGTAACAATACAGAAAGCACCACCACGAACCATAGTCACATATTTGTATCACAGTTTAAAACCACTTTAGACGTTTTCAAAAAAGTAGACGGATTTAACCGCTACAAAAGGCTCAATTTCAGTATATGCCGTATGTTACATTTTCAAGAGATTCTCTGCGATTTAGTTCTACCCAAATGATTTTTATTCGTTTTCTTATTCTCGTTCTGAATAAAATGTTAAGCTACCTTTTAAAAATCAATATTTCACGCATCACGTATACCAACTTTTTAATTGGTTTCTTGAGATTATTTTTATTTAACAGAATTGTTTTATATTTTTTTCCTCTACAATCAGTTAGAAAACTTAAATTTCTTATCCCTCCATTAATTTTGTATTTGATAAATGAATTCTTACATATGTATATATAAACTTACTGTCTATATGAGTAATGAGTGCCTCTTCCTTTGTACGCGCTGGGCAGCTTTGAGGGTTGATCACTGGAAACGCTTACAGTATGGTCCCATAAAAAGAAAAAATAACATCGTTGATATTTTTATTTTAGTTATTTTGTATTATCGATTTTTTCCACAAAATACAATTCCATCACTTTGAAATGTTACGATATATACATAAAAAAGTAAGTTGCATTTGTGTCTCGACAACCGCCAGAATAAACAGTTTGTAACTGTGAATTTGTTGAATTCAGTATAACGTCAAGGTAGCATTCCTATAAATAAATAAATCACAGAGATATCCAACAAACAAAAAACATAAGATTATTATTTGTGTTTGCTTGAATTTTCCTTTTTTCTTTCTTTACATTTTGTGCGTCTTTTCAGCTTATGACTTCCGATTGGTGTAAGAGTAGCTGTAAAGTCTCCTAATCTTCTACTGGAAAACTTCTTTAAGGTTCGTGTCAAATGCTCTCTACCGCAATAAGAGTCTAATTTAGGTTATCTAATGAGGTGTCTCGAGTTAATGAACTTACTATATAATAACTGATTTTGATATGCGGCGGAATCGGGATTTTTTCATTCAGAGAAAATGAAATATTCAATGAGTCGTTAGACTCAAGAAATGCCGATGGAGACCTCATATCAAAGTAAGTAATTGTTTTATTAGATACACAAGCAGCATGCGTCCATTGTTGTTACCAATATGTCACATACAGTGATTGGATGATTGAGATTAAGACTGCTATTCTGATTAGCTACAGGAACACTATATATATACATGTGCAGAGTAAAACAAGTTATTATTAGATTTCACTTAAATATTTCGAGTGTATGTGTGGAATACAACTGTGTACATGTACAGAGGACACAACTTAATATATTATGATGCAATTTTAGTACTGTAACAGTTGTGATGTAACACGACCCGAAAGTATTTGTTTAACCAATTAAAACACCCAATTATATTTATGTAATAAAATTTTTTATCTATATGTTAGTTCTCTACAGCTTAAATAAATACAATAAATATAATTTTGAAACGCTGGAATAAACCGGACATTAATTATACTTTGTATACACTCTAACAATTTATATTATAAATCTGATATTTAATTCCAACCTGGGGTTCTTGATGGGTGTTTTGGCATTATCGCAGTCTAGGATTGTTATGCAAATTACAATGAACTTCAGATTCACAAGTGTGGATATAATGCGTCAAAAGGGCTTACACACAAATAAGTCATATCAATCCGCAGTTGCATAATGAGATGTACTTACAGTGGGCAATGTCTATATTACATCACTTAACTTTGTACCGTATGAAGATTCCTACCTCTGAGGCATAGTTCGACAGTTAGAAGCATGCATTGAATTAGATCTGGAGCTCTCTTACATGTCATGCATGCATCGTAGTCCTATAGGATAAAAATCGTGTTAAATATACATTCCTATTTCTTTATTTGAATTACAATTACTATCATATATTATTATTTGTCATAATTTATTGCTTTACATACATGTATTACCGTTGTAACTGTTCCGGTTGTATTTGTTTACTAGTGACGTCATTATGCCGTCAATATAAGAGAAATCTATTTTATGCCATATATCAAGTAAAATTAAGTTGAAAGTTTGTTATACTTTGCCGAACGGAACTTACCCTCACAGACATTTAATAATATTGAAAGTAGCAACAGGTCTGAAATAAAGAATACAATGCATACATGTATTATATCACTCATAAATAATTCGCATTGAGAAATAGAGTCGGAATGACTTGCGAATGATATATTATTTATTATATTTCATACAAATTTCTGGACATTTCAGTTGTTAAAAACTTAGTGTATTATTTAAAATTGAACCCATTTCCCGTAAATCACATCTTCTTTAGCAATTATACGCGCCTAAGATGAATACCACATTTTGTGTAAAGAATATACCATATGATGAATTCCACCCTCCTTGATGAACATACCACCAACTAAGACAAGAAATGGATCATACTCTTTATCTTGCAAAGTCTGACTTTATTGACCTCCACCCTTATAAAATGTCATTCGCATTTTTATTGGCGAATAAGAACGTGATAAAATCATGTAGTCTATAAATTATAAAACCCTGCAATTGAAGGTGGTATGCTAGACCAGCACACTGTAAAAAGAATATCACCCTCGATTGTCTTCGTCTCAGGTGGTATCCTACCTTTTTATGGTAATAAGTATACCATTCCCAACTAATAACACTTTATGTGATTTTATGTCTTGTTATCTGGAACAAAGGAATAAATACAAAACACCTTGCTAAACATTAATACCAATGGTATGTGTTTTTAATGTTTGGTTTGTATTTCTTTTCTTTTTAATATTGTTTGGTTATATGCAGGGCCTACTTTTTTTCTTAACATCCATTACGCTATATGGGGGTCTTGTTGCAACTGATGCATAAGCGAATAGAAACAAACACTTACCAAGTAAACCAAGTTTCATCGTTGAAGATTCTATCAGTAAAAATAGTTTCACCAAATGACATCTTATAACTGTTTTAGTCATATTAATTTAATATTCAATTATTTTCAAATTCCAGGCTATTGAAATATTGAGCTTACAAGCAGTAAGAGATGGAATGAGGTAATCGACACTTATATATGTGGAACATTTTAAGGACAAGCCATAAAACAGGAGAAATGTTTTTTCGACTTGAATATTTAATTTTTAAACATAAACCAATGTTTTACTTTTGACGTAACAATTGAATTTAATTGTGTTTTAATGGCTAACTATATCTATCCACCACAAATTTGTTTACAGTTTATTCTTGCATGTACGGTTTTGGTGGAGCCTCGTTGGCGGAGTGGTTAAGGTTGTTCGTGAACTATTCATTACGTTGTCTGTCAACAGTTTGGTTGCAGATTAGAGTCTCACTGCGGGGAGGGTGCACTCAATTCCAGTCTTCATTGACAAGGATTGCCAGTTTCCTACTGAAGGTCAGGGTTCTCTCCGGGTACTTCGGCTCCCTCCCCAATAAAAACTGGATGACATGATATAGCTTAAAAATTCTTGAAATTTGCGTTAAACATCATTCAAACAAACAAACGGTTTTTGTCAGGTCTTATATTTTATAGCCCCTCATGAAAAGTGCGGTAGATATATAGTGACGATGCTGTCCGTCCGTAATACTTGGTCATATTAAGCTCTTATCCTCCTACACCACTGCATGATATTCAATTACATTTTCACAAAATCTTTATCAAGTAGTGTCCGTGTGAATCCAATATTGTACATTTTGAAGTAAATGATATTTGGAGCGGTAAGCAGGTATCAATAAATGAGTTTTGCTTACACTTTTTCTAAATTTAAAATTACAACATGAAATTAGTGTACGAGATACAGATATTTAGTATATGTGAGGAATAAGTAGTATCAACGGTTTCCAGTTTTACATGTGTGGTAAACGGATTTGTACACTCGAAGTTTGATCATGATACATATTACTCTTTTTTCCATTGATATTTAAAACTCGAGTGCACAATACTTACTGATTCAAGATCTTTTTACTGATTTCCAACAATTCTAAATTTGAAACAATACGTACGTTCTATATTTACTCCAATGAACTTGAGCAATATGCTAAATATTTATCCGCTATCACTTTTGTCTACGACTTCGAGATTATTTATTAGCCATCAGTTAATTTTGTACCTAAAACAGGACCCTTTTTGCTGAATAAAAAGACACTTTTGCTTCTTCTTCCAAAAGGCTAGGAATGTTTTGAAGTCCTTGTTTATTCTTAAGACCAATCGGGCCTGATCCTTCTTATAAAGAAGGATTGCATAATTTACAGAACTCTTGAGGAAATGGGTGTAAATATCGTCTATGCGTGACAAATGTGACCTTAACTTCTTTCAGAAATAGAAGTGCCATCACGTTACTTATGCAAACAAGGAAACGCTAGTAATGTTGTACTGAAGCAAGAAGCGTCACAAAAATACATCTACTGTGTAAATAATTATGTAATACTTAACCAGCTTAAATAGACAGGTATAAATTTAAGAATCGCATGATTTCACTGAATATCATGTCGATCATGTAACCCACTAGAGACCTTTAATATTTGTAAACATGATTTTCTTATCTTTAAATTTGATATGTCAATCAAGGTAGTTAGAGTCATTTAAAAGACCCATAATTATTTTTCTGGAGTTAGCCGGAATCGAAAAGAAACAGCTGATACGATTTGACGCCAATCGTACATAAATATGAGATATACTAACGCTACCTTCCGAGGCTTTACACATTTGTAGGACAGATTGTTACATGTCTTTAACGATACAAAGATAACACCACAATGCATAACATTTATTACTTTAAAATTGTAAAATGCGTTACAGAAGCTATATTGGATAACATGGATGTGGTCTGTAGGTTTGGAGGCTAACAAAGGCTAATATAATTAACAAAGTCGGTGCGGGTAACCCCTTTGTACGTGCAAGTGCGTCAAAACACAAAGATAAATTAACAAAAAATTATTCAACGACTCACAATCCGTAGAACTGCATACAAATTTTTATAAAAATTTATATTAAAAACAACGCAGTACGACAACACCCATAGTCTTTCAGACGTGTATAATCGATGATCGGGATATGTTAATCCAAACTGTTTGCAGTTCAAGTACCAGAGATAAATTGTAAGGGACTTAGTCTATGTGTCTATAAAAATATGTTTATAATTTTTTTAAGGTTAGATATAGGAAATATAGCAAGGAGACCGACCTAACACAAAAGCCGAAAGTTTAGGAACATTTAAATATATATATTTACAATAAAAGTTAATTTTGACGTTTTTACAGTTTAAAAGAACATACTTTATTTTAAAATTGACGCTGTTGTACAATTGCACAAATTCATGCCTCGAGTAATCTTATACAAATGCAAATAATTTTTTACTGTTCATCTGGTATGCTTAAAATTCTGTAAACTAAAAAAGACCGGATTTCATGCAAAAATAGTTTTTTTTAAACAAGCCTACATTTTTTGAAATTTACAAAATGGGTCTATATCACGCAAGGAGGGTTTAACTCTCTAAACATGTAACCTGCTGTGTCCGCGGCCAGGCTATTTAGGTAATAACCTCAAATGAAAGGGTCTAGCATATTCACCATCCCGAGACGCGCTGGATGGCTCTGTGGGTGGATCACTGAGATCCCTCCCTGAATATTTATGACTGCAGTACGTGGAAAGATGATAGTACTAAATAACGTGTAATATCACGTCTAGTGGCAACAGAATTGTACAGTGTTTAAAGATAAGATAAAAATTAATAAATATATTATACTGTTTTATAAAAAAACCCGGAAACTATTAGCTTTTGTGTGCAACATTCATTTGTGATTAATAAAGTGCATTTCCTATAAATTATTTTTTAAATTGTTACGATCCCTTAAAACAGTGTAAATCTTGTGCTGTTTTCTTTTATGCATCGCTAATTTCCAGCAAACATGTTTAGACCTTATTTTTAGACGTCATTTTCTTATTAAAGCTATGTTACTCAGAAGCACTAATATGCATACGTTCTTCTTATTCATCTGCCATTAATTTACTTTCTCTCCTACAATTGTATGACTATGCAGTTATAAATAGCTTAAAAATAATAACAAATACTTGACGTCAAAGTACGAGAGGTATACCATTCTGGAAACGGATTTCTCTGCACTTAATCCTTATTGTGAAATTAAAGAGTGGATTAATTTTGTTGTTACCCACCTGTAACATCATTTGTCATAGGCCAGGACGCATTGTTTAACTGGCTAACAATTATTTCCAGATTCCATCCAAATCAACAGAGAGGTAAGAAGTAAGGAAAAAGAGCAGACAACAGAAGCGTAAACTTAAGGGACAATTATACAAAGTAAGAAATCAGACCGAATAGCAAGATCCTAAATTCTAGGGATCATTTTAAAAAAAGAGTACGTAACGATATCGAACGACAGAATTTTAATGTCAAGAAGCAAATACATAAAAAAGTTATCTTGTCAATGCCAATAAGTATATCTGGATATTTTTGTCAAGCAAACAACGGTGTCTGTTCCCAGGTCAGCTACAAGTTAGTATTCTTTCGACGCGCATGAAAAGTAAATTTACTGACATACCAAACATTTGTTCATGTTCTTAGCAGGTCGACATTAGGAAGTGTTTATGTTTGTTCCTCGTCGAACAGCGAGTATAGACAGTTTATGAAATAAAAATGCCTGCTGTACAAGAAATTTAATTGTTGGTTTTTTACATCACCTTCAGTAACATAATTATTAAGTTTTTGCTACCGTATTTGAAATTTCTGCAAGTCTTAAAATCAGTACCAGGATCACGGAAAAATTTATAAGCACCGAGAAGTGATGACTGAGATAAGATAGTTTGAAGTACATGTAGTTTTAAAGCTACATTGACCATATAAAAAAATACTTTGATACCATAAATATATAAGAAACAAATGTCATTATGCTTGACAATTGGTTATTATATTTTCATTGAATATTTATTAATAATCATAAAATTAAAGGTTAAGAGCACCAAATTAAGATCCGTACGAATATGAAATTTAAAGATCTTTTCATTAAATGTGTTTTTATTCATATTCATTTTACGCTTGTTCGTATCTTAAACGATTGGATTAACGATCATAATGATATCTATTAAATATTTTTAACGTATTTACATGCAACATAAAGGTTTATTCACGATTCTCATTTGGAAAATGCTATTTACCTTTCTCTAATATGAAATGAACAACGGAAGGGCTTGTTGGTTTTATATCAGTCACTTATGCTGTTTTGAAAAGTTCACAGTAAACCCAGGAAAATATAACTAAAATTTATGTAGAAAGTTATAATAAAAAGGGTGCCTAATAATATATTAAAACCATACATTTTATTTATTACGTTGGCGTATGGATACTTAAATGAAAACTAAATTAAAAAAAAATTATTTATTAAAGTGCAATTAAAGACCATACTAGCAGTTGTCTAATTATTATGCTCTTATTATCAAAAGCAAGCGTGCTATGCTCAGAGGTGACTTTCAAATAAAATAACGCCATGGCAAATGCAATGCTTGCAGTGATCTTCCGAACAAGAACGCATGTCGGTATACAGTACCCGAAACAGAGAGATGCTTAGACTTCCTAAACCAGACCATAGGGAAATGGACACAGACACACTTGAATAGGAATTATTATTGCTAGCCGATTACACCAAATGCAGTAGTATTCTTATGTTTTCAAATACCAGCAACCTCGTTAAGTTTGCAGACGCAAATATCATTAATGTAGAAGAAACCTTTTACACAAACAAGGTTTATACAACTATACACCATGCATGACACCATTGACCTACTCAAACCGGCTAAAAATGCTACAAAAATTTGATTTTAATAAAAATAGCAATGATAACCGACTGAAAAACAAGAGCCAAAAGTCAAGGGACAGCAATAAATCCGGAAATAGACAAACATACACAACGCAACACAAAAGAACAAAAACAGAAAGAGAGTTTGCGGGTTTGAGAATCGGCTTTCCACGAGTGATTTGATACCTTTTGTTTAAGATGTTTTAGGCATTTCTTCAGTTTGCTTAGTATCCTTCTGTTTATTCATAACTTGACGTCTATAACGTCATAATTAATTGACGGTACAATAAGATATGTCACCGTGAGATAGATAAATCTCACCAACAGGAAGTCTATTTCTATACCTCGGGTGAGAAAAACACAACCAATTATTATTCATATAATAGGAGTATATTGCAACTGGTAAAGGTTCCCGGCATTGAAAATAATGTGTATAACATGTTAACTGATATTCAAGAACGCGTGTTTAAGCCAAAAGTGGCCACCGCCTATTAACATTTCCATCTCTGAAAATAAAGCTGCCCTCAAAATCGACGATGCAAAGGCTTTAGTCGAGGACTACTGCTGAAATCTTCCATAACCCATAAGGCATCCACTTTATAGCCAGCACCCGAAACACTTTCGCTGTTGACAACCATACAAGCCACACATCCATCTTCACTATCGTTTAGTGTGCATACAATTAATGCTGTAGCCGATGACAAGCAATGATTTACTAAAGATAAGTAAACGGCGTTATTGCAGAGGCCTTATATGAAGTGTTAGTTATGCCATTCATATTTAGAACGGGAATAGACTAGTAAAAAGAGCATTGATGTTTACATAATTGTAAGTGAAGCGCCCTATTTAGGCTTGGCAGTAAGTTTAAATCAATTGTGGAGACAGCGGACATCAAGCTAACAAACGCCCTGGTCTTCGACGACAAAGCCAACCCTCAGGACAAACACTTACACGCTTTGGGGAAGCTGAGAGGTGACATCCATTTGCGACATTATTTCCCCTTTATCTCATATAGTTGGGATATTCACGCAGTCGTTCCCAAGTACCTGATGCAGATATATATTTTGTTAATTTAGTGAATCTTCATATCTAAAATTGTTATTTTATCGTTAATACAAAAAAAAAATAAACTTAATGTGTGTTTTACTAATTCTTAACTTTCATATAGTCAGAGAAGTTACCATATGACATCAATATTAGTAT
This sequence comes from Limnoperna fortunei, assembly GCA_944474755.1. Lineage (NCBI taxonomy): Eukaryota > Metazoa > Mollusca > Bivalvia > Mytilida > Modiolidae > Limnoperna > Limnoperna fortunei. The sequence goes on from OX104117.1 coordinate 85,886,110, forward strand.
CCATTTAGTATTCCTGTCAATAAAGTTTAAACAAGACACATATTTCCACATATTTAAACGAGAATCCTCTTATAAAATTGGGATTAACTTGCAGGAGTAGCACTGGTAATTTTGAGGATCAGTAACAAAAGTAAAAAGATACATTAATGTTTTTTTCCCTTAACCTTTCAGCATTAAAAATATATTTTTCCTAAATAATTTTAAAACAATATCTATTAATAAATATTTACACTAATTTAGACTATTATGTTAACAAACTATAAACTCACGAACAGTTATCTCGTTATTACGATACGAGTTATTATCTCGTTATTACAAGAAATTATCTCGTTATTTTTTATTTGTGAGCCTTTTATGCTTTCGTATAAAACAGTGATGATATGAATAACTACTGACAAGGATTTTGAAACAAAATGAGGAAAGAGTACAATTCAACAAAAAAGTATACAATGCATATCTAAAGAAGGAACGATTGCTTAATCTAATAGCTATAAACTACTAACTATTGATCCAAGGCACAAGTCGCCTACCGGAAGTAGGATCTTTGAATTGTTTCCCTTTTTACATTCTGACATTTCTAGGCAAAGACATAAAATTTAAAATGTAAGCTTCATTCTATTTATATATCTGATTGTTTCATAGCATATCATTGATTGAATGGTAGCTTAGATTTTGTATTTTTGAAACTACTTTTTGAAAATAATTCTTAAGAACAAAAGGGCATTTGTACACGTGTAATATACATGTACTTGTTCATTACTAGGGCGATATTTCTAGATTGACAGATATAAAATAAACGTATATCCCTGGATTGACAGATAAGCACTTAATATCCATCTGAATCCGTTTTTCTACTGGAATCCTAATAACAGATTGTAAGTCTATTTCGATCAGAAAAACAGAATTACAGTGTAAATCGGAAGATGCTTAGTGCAAAATTTAAGGACGAAATTTATGGCAAATAAAACAAAACAAATTACATTATTAGAGTAACAAAAACCCGTATGAACAAAGTGCTTAAGGTAGTAAATCGCGTACTACTAAGGGTGAGATATGCAGGCATTCTCACACAATAAAAACTGGAGATACAAATAGCTGAAATATTGCGTACAGATACCTAATACAAAGTGTGAACAGATGGTTGATATTAGCTATTCAAGAATTGAGTGACCAAAGATCTTATATCAGGTGCTCCTGAATCTCGAACGAGCCTTGTGGACTTTCGGAGCAATTAACTTACATCTCCAAACAATAGAGCTTGCATTTTGCTCAATCACACCGCCCTATCCCACCTTAGCGCATTCAATTTTTCTACTAAACCATTTCTTTTCTTCAATGATAGGAGCATGCGTACAGTACTTGCACCCGTAAACGCAACACTTTGACTGATTAATAATTGATTCCTGACGGATCGCTGATTGATTAACATCATTCCAACATTATGAATCAGTCATTGTCTTGGTAACCTTGGCGATAAGTGCGCTCAGTCCAATCACTGGGATCCACAATCAGTCATGTAACTACATGCATGGATAGGTATAAATTAATAATTTGAAGATGAAACGAATACTGCGTCATTTGTATATAATATATGCATTTATAATAAAATTTAAAACAAAATAAATGCAAGTATTCAAAAGAATAGTTAATACAAATGTCTTGTTCTAAAAACAAAAAATATATTTTCTTTATTTTATTTAATTAAGCAAATTTCTTTAGGGCAATTCATATCTGCGGGTTGACCCCTGTAAACCTTAAAAACTCTGTTCCCTTTAAGGTTCATCAGTAACGACGAGGTAAATGTTACATTTTCGTAATTCATTATTGATCCAAATTTTATTTCAGAATCTCGTGATTTCGGCCTTTTTTAGTTTCTGTTATATGTATATTTTTGTGGAATATTAATCCGAACCGACGCCGTCGAGAAAACTCTTAAAAAATACTGCAGTTATCGTAAAAATGTGTTACAGATAGACACGTATTACAATACGAAATACTAAATTTTTGTACGAAACGTGATTATTTCTTTAGGTCTATAAAGATCGCAACATTGTCGTTACAGTCATATCGTTAAAAACAGAACCTTTTATAAACTTGCCCTTTAAAAGAGGGTCTTTCAATTTGAATATTAATTATTCAATTGATTTATTGGAGGTTTTATTTCAGCTTTATTCAGGACAAGAACAAGTTAAAAAATAACAATGAATTAGAGAAAAATGGACCAAAGGGCAATGATTGTCAATTCCACTTAAAAAATATGGGGTATGGATAGGGGTGGAAAATTTACCTCTTTCAGCCTACCCTTTTTAGTAATCTACAAAAGAGATTCTTATCATGTCCCTCTCTTAACACATCACCCACCATTGTCCGCGTCAGGCTTTTCCGTATAATGACTTAAAAACACGAACAAGAGGGCATCCCATATACGCCACCTAGGACGCGCTGGGCAGCTCTGTGAACCCTAGTTACTAATTTTTAATACTCCAGAATTGTAAGGAAAACATTTAAACTTACATAACATTAAATATCGAACGCCTATAACCGACATCATAAAACAATCCAATTCTGACGGCTAAAATGTATAAATTTTCTCATCTTTAACTCAGAAGTATCTACATACAAGCATGTTTATTACTTTATTTTTTATTAGCAATTTAATTCTGTGTAAATTCATCTGACACAATGAAATAGTGAATACCATTTATAATAGACGTTTTCGCTTTTGTAGAATTATACCCCGAAATCCTTAGTAATTGTGGCACAGAAAGAAAAATTTTACCAAACCGCGACAAACGATCTTTTTAAGCGTTTATGATAAATAAAAACTCGACCTCGATGGTAAAAGCAGCAGTAATCGACTATTGATCATCGATCCTTACAGCGTAGGGTGTACTCGATCCCTAAATTTTCAGAGTGCCAGTTTTCCACTTCAACCCGGTGGTTTCCCTTGGTACTCCAGCTCTTCCCTGTGAACGCTCGACGCCATGTTATATAGACTAATATAATGTTTCAAAGTGGTATTAAACAAACTTTAAACATACATAGATAAAATGCTAACGCGAAAGCACGAATTTAAAAAAATGTTATGATTACGCCTTCACGTTTTTCGTCTTTCTCGTCTAAAAAAATTTCGAAGACAAATATGGGAGGTACGCCTTTTTACACGAAGTCAAATATTTTTTAAGACATTGTGTGTGTGTGTGTGTGTGTGTATTTTTATTTATTTTGTTTATAAAATGGCACTATGTGATGTTTATATTTTGCATAGATGCATTAGTTATAGATTGGTTGAATTTTCATTTATATCATTTATAACTTAAGACCAGTTTTTGCCTTATTGTTAGGTACAACGAGCCATAAATAAGGACATAACAGTTGACATTTTTATACTTCTAATATTTTCAAGAGAAACGAATTGTCCTATTTCGAAATATTAATTTCACTGACCGGAAGTTGAATGGACGGGTTGGAGCGATGAGTCCAAATCAATCAGCCAGATCAGTCAAATCGTTCCAAATCCGTCAATTTACGCATAGACGGATTGGTAACTATTTGCCTGATTTGACCGATTGATAACTGGTTGCTGACAGATTTTGGAACGCTGACGGAACGCTGACTGTTTGCTAAAAGTGTTGCGTTTTCAATCTCAAGTACTGTAAGATATTAAAATCGTGTTATTTGCAAATGTTTGAATACTATTCTGTAGGAGACAGACTAGAAAATCAACTTTGCTTGTTTCTGAATCCTTATTGTCATGATTTTTCGGCATTGTTTCAATGAGATATTAATAGTGGGATACTTCAGACCCAAGAGTGCCGATAACGATATTTCGAGCAGCAGGGTCCTACCATATATTAACATTATGATGAATTAAAGATTCTAATCTCTTCCTTGTTTTAACTTTTACGTATTGGTTGATTTAACCTCAAAGTTCACGTGAAAAACTTGAATCAACGATGAAATCGAATCGTAATAAAACTCGAAATGTGAAATCTAGAGCTGTTTTTTCTAGAAATGTTTTATTGCTGTTGCAAGTTGTTTTTCGTAAATATTCAAACTCTCCTGGGCCTAAAGGTAGTTCATCTACTATTGATCACGTGGTATGACAACACTGAGGTTGTGGGGAGTCGTAATTGACAAGGATTGCCAGTTTTCCTACCGAAGGTCGAGGGTTCTCTACGGGTACTCCGGCGTCATCCCCCAATAAAATCTGGATGCCATAAAATAGCTGAACAATTGCTGAAAGTGGCGATAAACATCATTCAAAAAAACAATCAAACTCTCCACATCAAAAACAATTATCATCTTTTTATTGCAAATTGTTCAAGGCTATTCAAAACTTAAGCTTAAAAAATGAGTATGCATATTGAACATAAAAGCTTATTATTTTAGATTAGTTTAAGTTAATTCTGTAATTCATGCAAACATGGCCATCGTCATATCTGAAATAAATAAAGGTAATGTAAAGACATGTTCCTTGTAAATTATAATTATTTAAATATTAAGTTTGTACGTGTTCCAACAATCATTTAGCAAAAAATTACGATGTGTAATAATAAATAATATTAATCATTGTTTTTATTTTGTTTGAGCGGGAGGACAGAAAATATTCATAGAAGATACTTATGATGTGTGCAATTTTAACATGTGCACTGCTTATTCGTCTGGGGCACCAGAGTGCATCCGTGGTTTTTATTCGGTTCGGGTTACTCACTTTAAGTTTTTGTTTTGCGGTGTATATGTTTGTCTGGATTTGTAAATGTCTTTGGATTTTCGGCTCTTTTGTTTATTTGCTATTTTTCGTCAGGTAAATAAAGTCGAAATAAAATGAACAAGCAGTCTATTTTAAACAGCACATTGATACCACTGGAGACGAAGTTGGCGTTGTACTTCTAAATTTTAATATAAGTATTAAAATTGTTACTACTACATGTTATAGTGCATATCTAAAGTTGGTATTTTCTTGTTTAAAATGTGTTATTTTTTAAAACTTTAAAAAGTACAATATATAATATAATTGAAATAAAACTAAAACATTTATCTTTTATAGTTTGAAATGATTGAAAAGTATCAATGTTATACTTCTCATAACTTTTGTTTTGAATATAATTCAAATGCCTTTTTTGTTAAGATTGTGATTGGCCAATGTTCTGATGTTTGTAATTAAGTATAAATCAAAACAACCAGAATAACTTTGAGATTCATGCAATTTCGGCTAACAATTGCAACATATTTTACGCCAGATATATATTAAGACTAAGGAGCCATATTTATGTATTACATTGTACAATTTTGACCCAGAGACGACAAAACGATTTCAAATAATGCAACTATAGCAGATGAATAAAATATACAAATTGAACACAAAAGTATCCTATATGAAAGAAAAATTATGCCAATTGAATAGTAAGAATAGAAATTAATCATTGGTTTACCATCGCAAATATCCAGTAGGTTGTCGTCAGGTAAACTTAATTTACGATAGTAAAGCAGACAATTACGTCTTTAACTCTTTAAATGAAAACACATTTAATTCAATAGTTTTGACTTACTACTTCGAATATCCAAACATCTTTTCCTGTTACAGTCAACTCCATCGCAGCATGCAAAGCATATATCAACTGTACCGAGTTCTCTTCTTCCAACAAAGACCTCCTTGTTTCTAGACGACTGGTCACCATGGGCTAAAAATGCTCTACAAATCTGAAAAATGACAGAGAAGCAAATAGGCTGATCCATGTGATCGAGAATGCAATTCATACTTTAATAAACCATATTGGTTCACAACGAGTTCACAGCTCCACGCCTTAAGGACAACGATATCAAGCAAAACGATACAAAGACAAATTTGAAATATTTCAAACTAAATTTACTAGACCAACTGTGGAAATGATTATAAGAAGATCAGTATAGCATATCCTATTATGAACCACAAATCGCCTGTTTATTTAACAGATTGCCAACACATCGTAAAACTCACTTCTTTTCTGGTACATCCGAGATCATAGTAGATGAGGCCCCTGGATATGTACTGGTATTGACTGCATACCTTGTAAATAGATCGACACTATATTGATATATTATCGTATATTATCATACGTTAAGATAAAATAAATATTTGACGGTTGTCGCAACGGTAACTGCTTATTTAAAATCGCATTTTATTGTCTGTCGTACGGTTTTTATATTTAACGTTCAAGATAAATGCATTATAAGATGTCTTCACTAACTTTTGAAATATAACTTATAATATAAGATATCGATTTTTTTGGTCAGTTCCTTGGCTGTAAATATTATAGTATACAACAGATCTTATTACAATACAGAAGATATTTGGTATGTAGATGGGATATCTATCTTGAATGTTGAAAAATACAACTACGGAGTGCCATATATAGTGACCATCAGAGAGAAAACAAAGAGAAACAATTTATTAGAAAATATAATCCAGTTTTAAACGCTTCTTATCATGACTAATTACTTCCCTTTACAAACATTGTCAACATGTATTATTACGTAACACTACGTTACGTTACCATTAACGACGTCTTAACAATATCAACTACCAAACGTTGCAAACGTCAGCCATAATAATCTCATAAGAGATGAAACCGATTGGACAATGAATTTACTGTGTATGTGATTTTCAAAAGAAGACATTTTGGTGTATTTTCGTATTTTTATTTTCATTATATACTACAACTTGTGAAGGACTTGTCTATTTTTACGTATATATATATTGTATTGAGATTTCAGTACAGTCTGACATGGACTTCTGAAAAATTGGCTGTTTATAAACATTAAAAGCGTTTTTGACCTGGAATTATTTTTTAAATAAAATAATTCAAATCAAATAAATTTAATTTAGAAGCACATACATACATACATATATAGAACATGTTAAGAAAATGAGAAATAAATATAACGGTTTGGAAGGGAAAACAATAGTATGTACATAAAAATTAAACGAAAAACAAAAGCAAAACAGAAGCGGAAAAATACTATGTAAAAGGAAAAAAAGTCGGTTGGTTGTTCTGGTCTAGATTTAATCCGGCGGTACGCGAGTAAACAGTCAGTAATTTTTGAGCAACCATGTTAGCGGCGCGAACGCCTAATCGTATCGAATATTGTCCATGGAATATTTAACGTGCCAGCTAGATTTAAAAAACTGTACATGAGGTCCAAATTTAAATATAATCTGAAAACAATGAACTTACTTCGTTTGCTTGACATCTAGTATACTGTTGGCATAGACTTGGATCCCGTGACTTCTCACAGACGATACAAGTACCTTTCTCGCTAACGGCTATTCAATAGGCCAAATACAATTAAAGTAATGGTTCATTTTCTGGTATTGTACATCGATAAATTGCTAGCAGGAAAACAGTATATTTCAGTTTCTTTTAAGGTCGCAAATTATTTTAATCAATTAACGACACAAAATTGTTTTGTCATATTAACGCCTATTGTAATGCAAATGAATCCTAATTGTGCATTTTTCCTTCCGTCAAGTGTTAATTAACTCTACATTTATCATCTAAACGAATTACATTTAAAATTGTCACCTTGTAGTATATGTTTTCCATTACATCAAATTATAAACGTATAGCGCATTTACCTAAGACATGATGCAGAAAAATAGTTGAAATAAACTGACGTCAAGGATTATTGTAAGATTCTTACATTTTCCACAGAGAAATCCGTTGCAGGGTAAAAAGTCATCTCTGTTTGTTTTACAACATTGTGCACAGGAAACGGAAGTGTCTCTTTTTCCAGATGCAATCAGATTACATATCTGAAATTGATATCATAGGCTTTTTTAATTTAGCTTTTCTTTGAAACTACTTCCATTTTTAAACGTCTCCACAGACAACATCCTCTATCGCCCCAACCAAATGAGTCGCTGATTACCTTTACAAAAGTATACAATGCGGTGTATATATTTCATTTATATCAGGTGCTACTGACAGTACTAATTAATGTAATCAAATGGTAATTCACAAGCTATTATATTGTATTCTCGATGAAGATTGGTTACGATATTTTGTCCGTAAAATTGGGAATAACTATAATTTTTGTAATAGCAAAAATAATCATGCTAATATTTTATCTAAATATATACTATATATTGAACTAAATATTTAACCTTTTACTACCATATCAAATAATTAATGGTTTATACACAATGTTAAAAGAACAACTTGATAGAAGCAAAATATCGAAATCCAAATGTTTAGCAATGAAGGCAATGTTGTTCCCAATCTAATTAAAATTAAATCTTTCACTTGCTGCCCTTTTTGTTATTGGTCACTACGTTTTAAGTACACGCAGCGACCAATAACAAAAAAGGTGGAGCAAATGAAAGATTTAATTTTAATTACTAGATTGTTTTCAATAAATCCTAAAATTTTTACCAGTTATTTCTCAAAGATTAACAATAAAGACTGCAACACAATAGAAGGGTTCAAATGCAGCCCACAAAGCTGTCTGGTGCCTTGCTAGATAGTGATTAGGGATTTGTTGGGGAATTGACAAGTTACAAATACAGAAAGCACCACCACGGACCATAGTAACGTGTTTGGATCACACGATTAAAACAACTTTGGAAGTTTTAAAAAAGTAGGCGCATTTAACCGCTGAAAAGGCTTAACTTTCCCTCTGTGCATAATATTCCATTTTCAAGAGATTCTCTGAGATTTAGTTCTACCGAAATTGATTTATTTGTTTGCTTATTTTCGTACCGCATAAGACCTTTAGCTTCCTTACAACCAATCAATATTTCATCTATACCAACTTCTTCATTGGTTACTTGACATAATTTTCTTTTAACAGAGTTGTTTTTTTTTTAAATTTATTTCCCTCCATTTAGTTTGAATTTGATAAATGAATTATTACATATGCATATATAAACTAACTGTGTATATGAGTAGGCAGTATTTCGGTAAAATAAACCTACAATATCCGCCATATGTGTACGCGCTGGGCAGCTTTGAGGGTGGATCACTGGAAACGCTTACAGTATAATCCAAGAAAAAGAAAAAAATTGGTGACAAATTAATTTTATTATTTGCTACTATCGATTTCTTTAAATATTTAATTCCATCTCTGTGTTATATTACGATATATTGATTGATGATAGATTGATTGGATGTTTCCTTTAATTCTAGCGATCAGTATTTCAGTATATTCAGGACGTAAATTTTGATTGCAGATAGAAAAAGCATGGGGTATTGCGTAAAGCGAAGAATTCAGCCTTTTATAGCGGCTAAAACGAGCCTACCCTTTTTCGAAATCTTCAATAGGGGCCTTAATCGTGAATGAAACGTGGCACTCTCCAAACACGTTACCCACTACGGCCCACAACCAGGAACCTTTCCGTATAATGACCTGAAAACCCCTCAACTAGAGTGTCTCACCTATCCGCCACCTAAGGACGTGCTGGGCTGCTTCGTGGGTCGAGGACTGGAAATCCTACCACAAAATCAATATTATGATATATCCAATGTTATATTACGATATATGAATTTAATATACAACTTACATCTGTTGACCGACAACCGGCAGAATAAACAGTTTGTAATAGAGAATTCGTTTTAACGTCAAGATAGCATTCCTGTAAATATATGAATCACTACATTACACATAAGTTATTTTTTTGTGTTTCCCTGAATTGTACTCTATTTTCTGCGATTTTTCTGTTTATGACCTCCAGTATGTATTGGGGTTAGCGTCACAACACTTAACCTTCTTCAGGAAAACTCCGTTGAGGTGGATATCAAACACACCCTACCGCAATAAGAATCCAATTTAAGTTTGAGGTGACACTAGTTAATAAACTGGATTTTACAACTGGAGAAAATGTAACATACACAGATAGCGACCGCATATCAACGTCCGGAGTTGTTGTATTACAAAAATAAAACAGAGATATTCCCGTTTATTGTTGTGAATGTATTAGCAGAAGACGTGTCAAAGAGGTTTGTGTTACATGAATTACATATCTTGATTGAATGATTGGCTTCTGTACAATTGTCCTCTTCGATCTATTTTTATGCATTTGAAGAAGTTATTGTTGCTTTTCGCTTGACCGCAATAGCAGTCTTTTTAAAGAATGAAACTGTACAGTGGATAAAATTAGCCATATTTTGATGCAATTTTAGTACTATTGCGATTAAAGATTACCCGATAGTAGTTTTAAACCAATCAAAACATCCAAAATTATGTTTACGTAATACAATTATTTCAACCCTGAGGGTTTTTATCAATGTATTGTCATTTGTGTAGTATGATAGGATTGTTATGCAAATTGAAATAAACTTTAGATATACAAAGGCGGATGTAAAGCGGCATGACCATGAAGTCTCATACACACATGACATATCAACCCGCAGTTGAATAATGATGAGGTATAATACATTGAATGTTACAAAAACAAGAATTAACAGTGCCTATCTTATATTACATTACTTTGTACTGCATGAAAATTCATACCTCCGTGGCTGCTTGGCATTCGGCAGTTAGAAGCAAACATTGACTAAGATCTGGAGTCTCCTTACATGACATGCATCGTAGTCCTATAATAGCATAAAAGCCGTGTTAAATATTTATTCAAATTTCTTGACTTCAATTCTAAATTATTATTGCTTGTTTAAGTTCATTTGCTTTCAAATTAACGTTCTAATTGTTCGGGTAGTTTTGTTTAGTCGTGACGTCATAATGCCGTCACCATACAGGAAATTTGTATCATATAAACTGAAGTTGTATACTATATACACAAATGTAAATCATTAAAATTTAGTTAAAAGTTTGTTTACACTTTTCCGAGCGTAACTTACCCCCACAGACTTTTAATAATATTGAAAGTACCAACAGGTCTGAAATTAAGAATTAAATGCATAAATTTACTATATCACGTATAAATTAATCATATTGTGAAATAGATCGTCTTAATTACTTGCGAATGATCTATCATAATAACGTACTTCATACAAATTTTTGGACATTTCATTTGTTACAATGTATCGGAATTTCGTCAGTTGATAGTTAATACTTGCGTACGTTTTGAGGTATTACCAATATTTCAAATCGGTTCAAAATTGTACCGCATTCTATGGTGACCTGACTGTATATTCAAGCCGGTAGTCCATTTAAGTTATTGAGAATATTTAGTTAGTAGCGCGGACTATCGTAATAGTCGACGAGGTTGATATTGCACCCTAATTGGCGACGTGAAAAACGCATTTAGTTTATACAGTATTCAGTATAATATAACACATACGGCATACAACTGAGGGTGGTATAAAAGGTCACAATACTTAGAACAGAACACCACAGTTGCCAGCGTTTTTTTCTGTTTTTCTGTTTTTTTTTCATACTGTATCAGAGTATTTGATGGCGTACTTTTGTTTTTTTTTCTAAACAATCCATTGCCTAATATGATGAGCCTTGTTGGAACTGAACTTGTTGATGCACATGCGAATAGAAACAAATTAATAAACACTTACCGTAACCAAATAAAAATTTCATCGTTACAGAAGATTTTATCTGTAAAAAAGTATTAAAATTTCATCTCATATCCTTTTTAAGTCAAGATAAATTAACAAAACTGAGCAATGCTCCATAATTGGTACCCCCGCTTCCTTATCAGTAACAAAGCCTAGTTTTTTCTATGGAAAACCAAAAGATAATTCCAATCAAAATGTTAAGTATTGGGTGCACAATGGCAGTATGTGACAATGATTCTGTGCAAGTTTCATCAAATTCCATTCAGTAGTGAGGGAGGATAATGTATAACGACGAATGTATAAGCGGGGGGGGGAGTATTACAATTATTTTCGAATTGCAAGTTATCGATACATTAATTTCTAGAATATATAAGCGATGGAATGAGGCGACTAAAAGTTATTAATGTAGAACATTATTTTAGCTTTAAACATAAACACATGTATAATTTATGTAACAGCCGGATATGATTGTGTCTTTAATTACGAACCTATCCACCGCAGATTTTTGGCCAAGTCTTACTTTTTAAACTTTTCTAGAAAAATTAAGGATATATAGTGACGGAGTTGTCCGCTCGTCCGTAGCACTTGGTCCTAGTTATCTGTTATCCTTCGACACCAATGCACGAAATTTATTTAAATTTTCACAGAATCATTGTCGAATAGTGCCTTTGTGCGCCGGATATTGTACATTTTGCACGAAATACGTCGCATGGTACGCGTGGTATATATAAGTGAGTTTTGGTCACACTTTTTCTAGTTTCAAATTACAACCAGATTTGAAACACATATATTTAATGAATGTGGAAAGAAGTACGACCAACGAAGTAGTATCGATTGTTTCCAATTTTACATGTTTCGTAGAAGGCTTTATACATTCCTTGTGTGATCCTGATATACAGAGTTGAGATTTCCGAAATATTATTTTTGGTTTGCCATTAATATTTGAAATTCGCGTACAAAATACTCATTATTTTACAATTAGTGTCACCTTATTGTAAATTTGAAACAATACGTACGTTCTGTATTTAGTCCAAGGAATTTGTGCAATATGATAAATATATAATCCGCTACCACTTGTTGCCTACAACGACTTCGAAATTATGAGCCAACAATTTATTTTTCCTTAGAGAGCCTTTTTGCAGATTAGAAACACATTTATGTTGGTTGTTCTTCCAAAAGGCCAGACCAGTCTTAAAGCCCTTGTGTATTTGTGAGAACGATCAGCATAATCCTTCTTATAAAGGTAAGAACTTAACGAACTCTCCAGGGAATGGTTTGTGTATGTCGTATATCCGTGACAAATGTGACCTTTATTTCTATCAGTGATATATGACTTCATGTTACTTATGCAACAAGGAAACGCTATGCATGTTGCACAACAGCAGAAAGATAAAAGGTTCACAACAATACAAGTAATGTGTAAATAATGCAATAATTCTGAAATACTCAAACAGTTTAAGTGGACAAATATAAATTCAAGAATCGCACGAGTCCAGCTAATTAAGTAACGCACTAGAAACCTTAACATGACATTCTTATCTTTAAATTTTATATGAAGTAAGTCAGTTAGAGTCTTTTAAAGCTCTATTATTGATCTATTAGTTGTATGCCGGAATAGAACAAAATTTGATGACATTTGACGCCATTCGTATATAAATATTTGGTATACTAACCATTACCTTATTTGCAAGATAGATATGATGCACGTTGATGATAGAGTGATACCTTTTTTTTACTTTAAAAATGTTTAATTTATTGTTCCTCATCAACATTTATTGGTAACAAAAATTCATCAACACTCAGTACACATGTAATATCCCACGCTTCGGCACAGAAAACTGGTTTCCATGTACAACCTTTGCTACACGTCATACCCGTTTACTGCGAGATTAAATTTGTCGTGTCTGCGATGTTAGTAAACAAAGACTGGAGTTTGTAAACAAAGTACACATATCTTTATTTTTGTATTGTCTATTTATACATCTTTGATAGGTTTTACATTAAAGAATCCATTTTTACACGAGGCTTATACTCCATGAGACACATCTCCCATGGCGGTATCTCACATGGCGTCTACCGATGTTGGAGCAGAAATGATTGTGGTTGACTTAGGATACCCAGAATCCTTTGCATGGAGATTGGTAATCTCTATCTGGCGATGTTCGAAACTGAAATACAAATTGTGGCAGTTCAAGTAAGATAGGGATAAACCAAGTGATACTTACCTTATATATATATTAAATATTTTTAGGTTTGATACAGAAAAAATAGCAAGAAAACAACAAGGGCCAAAAGTCTAGGGGCAATAACAAATCCGAATATAGACAAATATATTAACAAAAAACCCCAAAAAGAACAAAAAAACCCAAAAACAAATCAAAACAAAACAACAACAGACCGGGATTTACCCTAACCCAATAAAGACCATGATTTCCCATAACGTTCAATTTAGTCATGATGACGACCATATAATTTCTAAAGTAATAAAATCAAACTACAAAATGTAGGTTTAACAAATCCTTGTTTAATTAACTAAGTAGTGAACAACAGTGAGCCATCCATAAAATCAGAGTACCGATCACAGAATCTAGAATAACGTTAACCAAACCAGTACAGCTTTGTTAAATGTACATACCATACGCTGGTGCTGCTGGAATGTTGCTATCGATGAACATGAAGTTTTCAATTTGAAGTCATGGCGTTTGTCGTATAGTCTAGTTTGCAGTTTTCCAGAGTCTTTCTTCAATATAGTGGAACGTGAAATCAATTGTCTGGGCAAGTGCTTTCTCTCTTTTTTCTTCAGCAGGCCTTCTAGAAACTCAAGCTCATTCGAGTACAAAAATAGGTCGGCGAAGCTCAATCAATACTCATTTGAACAATACCAACAGTCTGTTTACATGTCCTCTAAACATGACAAATATTTTGTCAATCGGAAAATCTAACATTTGACAGGTTTGGTCTTCAGTATATTCATTACATGATAAAGGCTTTGACGACAAAGTAATTTCTGTCATGGCTATTACGAGGTATTTATATCGTCTCACTCCGTTGTTCTTGAAAAAGAAACGTTTAATAATATCTTTAAGCTTTGTTTTAAGCTGCATATAAAGGATGGCCGTGTATAGTGTACAAAAATTTAACGTTTTAATGCTGTTACATTAAGAAGGAGGTGCGTACCTTCATTTCTCTATCACCAGTCGATTTCATAAAAAGTGCAAAAAATCCATCGTATCTATTGAAAGACCAAAGGAAATCCTTTTTGACGTCAGCGCTTTTGATGTGTTTTACACTAACGACTTTTGTGAAAGCAGTGCGGTACTTTTGAATTTTTTAGTATCTACGTTTCATTTTTGCGTTGTATGTTTCACTGTATTTTGAAGCACTGTTGTATTTTGACAAAATAGTGGTTACTAGTTTTCCGCCATGAAACGCTGTTTGTATAAAATTTGCGTGCAATTTTGGTATCCAATACAAGGAGGAGAGAGTACAATATTCGACTGTGATGTTGAGACCAAAGTATGTAAACAACGATTTGTTGTTTTTTTAAAAAGTTAATCTTTTAACAGCTTTGTGGATGTGTAAATTGGATTGCCAAGTAAACTCTCAATTCATTTATTCAACAGTCCATATAATGTTACTTGCAGATAAAATAGTGTTTTTAGTGTTATAGTTTAAGCATAACCTTGCTCTGGTTGTCTAACAAAGCGCCCACTCGGCGTTCTGTAATTGCATTGTTTTAGGGGATTGTTTAATAATAAGATGGACCTGTGTGAATCTGCAATGACACGGTTATTATTTTAGATAAGTTTTTAAAAGAATTTTGGCGAGTGCAAATGCTTTCAAAATATTGTAACATATATAAATATATAATTAAAGTACTAATAAAGTTTAAACTGAATTTATTAGCAATAACATTCAAAAAGATAGGGCTTAATGTTCAGATTTATGTAAGAAATTTTTCTTCATCAGTTGTTTGGAACTTGACTACATTGGTTACTGGGCCATTTTGTTAGGCGGAATAGACTATTTCTGTGGTCCTGAGTAAAACAATACACTAATATTAAGGACTTTTGTGCCCATCGCTAGGGACAAAATGCCACTTCCGGTTGTAAAATGAAATACTATAGTAAGGTACATCATCCTGAAATAAATATTTGCTAAGTGACTTTTCTTAATTGTTATTTTGTTACTATGGTATGATCTTGACCGGTGACCTTTGAAAATGGGCTCAAATTGAAGGCCTTGACTTGGTGATCATATTTAATCTATGTATTTACTATATCATCTCTAACCGTTTTCAAGTAGAATGCAAAAAACTGATTAACAGAATTAGTCAAGGGCTCTAACTCGAAAACGGTTCATTGCACGGTTTCGGACCAAATGTATCAAATGACGGTCATGGTGAGAGGAGTATTTTTCCTATTTGTTTTCTTCTTTTATAGTTTTTGAGTTGTAATAATAACAATAATATGAATGTAGGCGCAGCCTAAATTCGAGCATCGCACATTGTCGTTACTTCAGAGCCCCCTAACAGTGCCTCCACATTTCATTGATGACGTGACGACTTATCTAATTGTGTTGGTGACGTCACAAAACTCAATTTCAAATACAGCGTTTCAGATTGAAAATATGTCTGGCATTTTTGTAGTAATTATAAAAATAAACACTTTAACTTTATCGATGTCAAAATTATTTTAGTCTACTTTTATATTATATATTTTTTCGTTCGTCTACAATATTTTCTTTCGATAGCTCAGCTACAATCTAAAATGAATTTGTTCATATGGATCACGCGACTTTTTTTTACACATACGCATGTAACCGTATAGCTCGCATCTGCGATGCTCGCTATTAGAGGCCTAAGGTCGAGGTCACTTCTGAATTTTGACTTTGAGATTTTCTGTTAGGACATGTCACAGGACGACAAATGGTAAAGATCTTTCTTGATATTGACTTATGGTTTGTGAGTTTTTATGATTGGCCTAGTCCTTCTAACATTCCAGGCATCGGCTCACCTCCACTAGTCAAAAATTGTTTGCCAAATAATGTCATAAAGTTGTCTCAAAGTTTGTTAACAGTTGTCACTTTTTAGTTTTCTTCTATCTTTCAGATATTACGACATAAATATTTTCGGTGTTGGGGCAGATAAATCTGTAAAGACAAATGTTTCTATTTTACAGGGCTAATTCCGAAGAGACTTTCGGTGCCCAGAACTTTTCGAAAGACCAAAATGATATGTCGCGTACTTTTTTAAACTGTTTGATGTTGAACAATAAGGTCTTCCCACTGAAAGATGGAACGACCTTACTAAAGGCGGAAATAACATGTACTGGTATTAATGTTTAAGTATTTATTTTGGTGAATTGTTTATTTCTGCCTGGGCATAAACTTTTGTATAACTTCTTTGCATCAAGACAATTTATGATTAATATTAAAAGAGAAATATATTTTTTGAAATATGGATTTGCTTTTTACCTTTTTACTAGTATTACATCGATAAATGTTGTACAGCCTTTTATCAAGTTTGGGAGGGAGTCGCCGGAGTTTACACATTGATAATTTCCTAAAACACAGTGTTTAATCCTTATAATTCTCTGAAATAATCGAAATAAGCGTTGCGATTTTTAAAGCAGCAAAACAATTACCGAAATCCATCTAGATCTCAAATGTAAGGCCGGAAACCGTAGGAATATGCAAAACATAG
This sequence comes from Limnoperna fortunei, assembly GCA_944474755.1. Lineage (NCBI taxonomy): Eukaryota > Metazoa > Mollusca > Bivalvia > Mytilida > Modiolidae > Limnoperna > Limnoperna fortunei. The sequence continues at coordinate 85,903,318 of OX104117.1, forward strand.
TACAAAAGGAATCTAGGTTCTGTAGATATTGATAAAAGAAAACAATTAATCCAAGTTCAAATTTTTATTTATGTCATTTTTTATTTGAAATCTCAATCGACTTAATAAGAAATAATTGCGGCAGACAAAACAGTGTACCCTCACCATTATTATACGCTAAGAGGAGTCCATCTTGCTTACCTTGGTCCGCTCAGAGGAAATATCGATATATAAATTATCTTAGATGACGTAATTTAAGTGTTTTTATCCAATCAAAGCACTCAGTATAAATAAATTACACCATGAATAGAATTATACAAGTTTATATATACATTTATCGAAGGTTATAACAAAATACCGAAACACCAAGGAAACTGTCGAAAGACAAACCACAAATCAAAGCTCACGAAACCGACAAAGTTCAGAATCAACATCTAACCACATAGGAACTACAACGGTTCTGAATAGGTTACGTCATTTCAAAACAAACAGTGGGTTAAACAAGGATTTATAGCATGCCAAACCTCTCTCTTCCATTATCGTAGTGCCTGAATTAAAAATTACACATGTTGTTAATGTCTTGGTCAAAACATAACTGTTTAGAATCATATAGACTTTCACAAAGTATTCTGATTCTCTACAGAGAAAAAAATATATATGGGCGAAAAGAAATTTTGTTAACAAAATGCGAACAAGTTGTTATTGTTTTAATTAGGGGTTATAAAAACATGGATAAAAAGTGTGTATATAAAAAACAACTTTACTTCAAACGAAACATATGCAATTTCTGTATTTAGTACAACGATGTAAAGAAAAGTAAGGTCCCCATTCAATGTTATAATATCGAATCAACATAGTTCTGTTATTGTTCCTTTATCAAATGTATTGGGTTGTTTTGTTTAAATGGTGATTAGAAACTATTGTCGGAGGAAGCCCCGACAATCGGCGGGAAGCTAATGATTATTATATTTTATTGTTACAGTTGAGCACACATGTCCAAAATCAGGATCTACTATCTAGTGTAAAAACTAGGCTCAATACTACATCGGTCTTACATCCTAGTCTATTAAATTTTAGGTTCTTCTATTAATTCTAGAATAGTTAGACCAAAGTTCGCAAACCAGCCTTATATTTATTTTTTAATTTGAGGTGATGTAATAGGTTGATTCAGATTATCATGTGCTGAACAACAGATACAACATTAATTTATCACCACTGTTGTACCAGCTGACCGTTCACTTGTAGTAAATCGCGTGCATTTATACTTTTCATGAGTGTACTACTCAACTAGAACGACTGTCAACAATCATATTGTCCTAGGTTTAAGATACAGGCCAAAAGGGTCAACCTGAAGATAACATACTGAAATCTTCTAATCATAAGGCGTTATACTTGTTAGTTTGTGATAAAGGTCAAGATATAGGAATATCTGCAACTAGCTGGAATATAAAATAAGAGCTTTGAATACACTTCCACATGAGGTCCTTCTACCAGTTACTCGCCATATAAAATAACTTAAGTCCGTATATTGTGTTTTTTAAAGACCGGGAAAATATAAATTTGATATTTCTAAATCGAACACTTCTATATGCTTATCTTATAATAATTATAAATATAAAAAATTCTCGCAATTTTGAAACATATGAAATAAATATCAAAACAACAGGTTTCAAAGAACAGAACATAAGCCTTATTATGCAGTATTGTAGATATACTATGGAAGTACTCACGAAATATTTGTGTCGGACATGTTTGAAGTAGATAAGTTTACGACTTTCGAATGTGAAATAGTGGCAAATTTTTCCCATGATGTATTAGTTTTTTTATTATTGCAAAAGAGAACATGATCGCGTTGTTACATGCATAAAAATATGTAACAATAATATTAGTAGTCAAAAACTGTTTAAAGTTTTAAGATAAACACCTTAAAAGTATACTGAACCAAAACTAAACAATACCTAAACTTGTGGCGTGGAGATAATCCTACACAAACATCAAATTAATGAACACATTTATCTTGTCTATAATCTTCGGTATCTGTACCAGTAACAAAGTAGATTTCAAAGTCGTTGAGACTTCGCTAAAAAAACAGTGGAAAGTCTTATCTCATATAAACATTTAGAAATCAAAGGTGGTCCATATAAACTAAAAAGGTAAAGGTTGAATTTTTGAATGTTTGGTTTTCCAAACAACTAACGTGCTTGATTAGCGGAATTCGATATAACAACTGGCTTTTCATTTGCTATTAAAATTGGGACTAAGTAATTGGCCTCAAGCTCAATCGTTTTAGTTTTTTTTCTATTTCATTCTTAACCATTTTGCATTTTTTTTTAAATTTCTTTCCGGATTTACAAAATTTAGCTATGCGACCTTTATTTTTACAATTCTACATTTCGTTTTTTGCAATTTCTTTTAGTTTTACCTTGATGACCACTTTGGTCATGCTTCAATGATTTCCTATATATCCAACCAAATTTTTCCGTCAAAAGTGAAGGGCACCCTCTGGATCCACCCCTGATAGCCCCCACACAAAATTTGAGGACCAAAATGCCCTGGTAACATACACGACTACATATGGTGTACTTCATACACACCAAGTTTGGTTGAATTCCGTTTTACAGGTACATTCTTGTTTCTTGATTTGTAAAGTCAAGATGTTATTGTGAACTGAATTAATTTGATAAAATAACAAATAAAGCTTATAAATTTAATTTTTTTAACAAAACCATGTTGAACAAAGTCATTCTTTGATAAATATGTTGACGGTTAAAACCCCAAATAAACATAGTAACATGTGGCTAGGTTTATATAAGAACTATTCTGATTGGTAGACGATTATGTCACACACAATCTGATTGGTAATAACTACATCGCCCAGTTTATTTAGGGGAGAAAGTTGGAGTTAAGGGAGGAAACACCGAACCTTCAGTTGAAAAACTGGCAATCCTTTCAACTAAGATTGGATTCGAGCACACCTTGCATGTAGTAAGACTAGAACCTACAACCTTAGTGTTGACAGACCATGTGATCAATAGTAGATGACTAACTACTTTAAGCACTCAGACATTGAGGCCCAAGCGGATTTATTGATACAAGCAGTTTAAAACTTCTTTAAATAAACAAAATAACCGCTGATGTTCAAATCAAATATAAGTAAACATAAAAAACATACATTCTATGCATATTTATTGAATAGATTGGAAAACAACAAATATCTAAACGCATACCAGTGTGATATGAGATAATTTTCTGTATCCTATTAACATAATAGTATTCATATGTGCTAGATAATAATAACAAAAATATTTTAAAATACACCAAAGGAAATGTACCCTGCAGTAAATGGAGAATGTTTTTAATAAAGCAGTCATTTCAAACAATGCATTCTTCTAAGTCAGCAGTCAGCATTTGCTCCCTAACTGTAAAAGACTCTGAACCTGGCATGGGAGGATAAATCATGCCCTTTGGAGTATCAATAAATTCAATAAAATGTCATATGTACCAATATAAAGGTGCAGAATACACTTTTGTTCTGCTTCATGATATTGCACAGGCGACAATTTTACACGAAAAAAACAACCGATTAAAACAATCATTTTCTTATTGCATTTATTGAGGGATTACTGATACAGGGTCTTACAACCTAACAACATTATCTCATGAGAATCCTGCCAAGAATGTTTGTTAAAAGTTAAAACAGTAAAATCAATGAGAACTACTTAAAAGGTTTAAAAGTACACTACCTAAATATCATATGTGTTGTTATTTTTTTATTACAGGTATCTCAAATCAGTCACACATTTATGCATATTGTCCATATCTGTTTCTAGATGGAACTGTCTTATAACAAAAGTTTCAGCAAGTAAAGTACAAGAATTACAAAACACAAAAAGTGTAAAATAATAACATGTATATTTACAACTTCACTAAAACAATAAAAACATAGCCACAGATCGGATTTATTATGCTTCTGTAATGTATATATAGTATAATGCCCATAATTACAAAATTAAAAGAATCTTCTCCATTAGATAACTGTTCAGGATCAATTCAAAGCTTAGCAGTGGGTTAAACAGTCATACCACCTACTGATAATGGAATATAATTCCACATGGTAGTTAAGTATACTATAGCACATAGAACACAATTTTCTTACTTGATTTTTTAAAGTATACTTTTCCATAGTAACATGTACTATTATACTTATGCAAAAAATCCTGAACACTGATTTTTGTTTATATGCCAAAAAAACCTGAACACTGAAGCATGTGTTACTAATGTGTGCCAAAAACGAAAGAAAAAGGGAAGAACAAACAATAAACAAAAATAAGAACACTGATATTACACTTACTCCAATATATTTCCTGATATAAATAAATAATACTTTATCATAAAAAGGAAAATCATTTAGATGACAATAATTAATATTTTATTTTCAAGAAGAGAGTTATTACATAAACTTAAGTACTAAACTTCTGTCATGTTTTTTTGCAAACAAAATTACAAACTTGTCAGGAAAGGTATGAACACAGACTGAAGTAAGAGACAGACTAAGTGATCCTATTAGGTTCACAAGATATAAAAAATAAGTTGATAAGTCATATTGCAACTTTATTTGTATTAAATTGAGGTACAATTTTGAGCTTAAGAATTGTAATATAAATTCTCAGCCTCTAAATAAAGATAGATAAGCTACCATCAACTTATATGTATAATTCAACACAGTTTACATACACACAAATGAACAAAAAAGATAAATACACAACCTTGATTATCATAATATAATAAATGAGATTCCATATAAACATTATTCGAGAATTGTATCAAATTCCAAAGATTGATAACAAATAGTGAAACACTTGAAAATTTGAAGCTGTTTGTCTTTTTAATCTTAAATGCGCTTGTCCCCTGCCAGACTATTGTGTGAACAATACATACTGCTTAATATTAACAAAGAAGTTAATCCTAGAAATAAGGCTTCAAGTGAACAAATTTTACATGTTATTCTTTCCAATACTAAATACATTGTAGAAACTTTTATTTTTGAATTATATTGTGTTCAAATAACAAAACTCAAAAAATACTTTTTATTATTGCCTGACCACCACAAAATGTTACATTGATTGAGTATGCCATCTTTACCTTTAAGTAACTGTTGTTACATGCCTATCATAAGTATTTAAAAACACAGCTTGTAAATGATACTAAGCTTTAATTATTAGCAAAAATTTGTATGTTTTTGTTGTTTCACAATAAATCTACAAACAACATTGTTCTTTAAAAAATGGCTGATTCTTCACCAAAACCCACATAATGGCGATATTTTTGGTTTATATGTAATAGTTAACCTCAACAGAGGTGTCAATTACAAAATTACAAGAAGAAATGAATGGTCCCTATAACAACATGGAATGCAAAGGCTTAGTACAAATATATCACTGTAAGCAATAAATATAAAAAATGGTTACAAAAAATATTAAAATTTTGTTCTAAGTGTTAAAAATCATTATGCTAAGTACTGGCATACTAGAGGACTCTTCTCCAGAACTTACCTTGGTGAACACTGTCTAATATACAAGCAAGACTGTATAAAAATGTAATGCCTTTACCAATCTCAATAAAACAACAAATAAGGTGACACATTATGTTTACTTATTTATATTTTTAAACAGACTTCATAATTAGGTGTACACTGCTTTATTAAAGCAATTGGTTTAAATCGCCATGCAGCATATTTCATACCAACTGAATCAGTATTGCAAGGACACCTGTATAAAAACACTGCTCATCCTAGAGTTGTCTGCCTTTAACAGGTTTAGTTGTACAAGGTTCAAATTTTACAACAATTTTATAATTAGACAAATGATATAAAAATAGATCCAGCCAACTTTAACAGAGATCAACAAAATGTTACGAGATGATAGAATAACATTTCTCTTCATCCATTTTTACTTTTGGCAAAACATAACAGGTCACAACACAACATGCAAAAGATTATCTATGACTTAAAAACAACTGACCAGAACTTACCTACAACATCCTAATGGTTGTAGTAAAAGGTTGACAAGCTAACACTTTGCTTAGTCAGATTTAAGAAAACAAAATGTATTAAAAACAATTATAACGATAAAAAATGTGAAGTTACAGGTACTGCTACTATGATTTTTATCGTACATATATTAACATTTGACTATCATAACAACAATGTGCACCTAACTAACCTGATTTCTATTAGAAAACAAATGACATGGCCAGCACATCTATATCAAATGTACAACAAATTCTGAAGCCGGCCTGCTTACATTTAGTGGTACATAATCAAAAATTACCACAAGATCTAGACAAGAAAGTCCAATCAAAAAACAAATCATAGGGCACCACATACCAGTAGATATGTAAAACTGAAGTATACTCTTGATTAAATTCTTGTCTGCATTTTAAATGAAAACAAAGCAATCAAAGCGTTGTGTCCATTTAAAATCTGTCATGCTAGCTCAGATTTGTAATATACAAAAACATCCAATTAATTTTCCCGATCCACAAGAGCTGTTTGATTTTTAGACATAATATCACTTTGCAGTAAACCATTAAAGTAGTTAGCTTCCTGCATGAAGGGGGACCATCTAATGTATAAAAAAAGTCTAGGTGACAAAAGTACTTAATTTTTGTCTCATAATTTACTTCCTGGGTTTGAATTCTACATTGTCAACACTGAGCATGGGCGAGCTGTACTGCTCGTCACGTTCTTCCTGAAGAGGAGAATACCCAAATGGATTATCTTCACTTGAATCTGTAGGTAGTCCTGATATCTAAAATAAACCAAAATCACCATTTATTTTCCCTTCTGTTTTTTTTTGTCCAACTATTTCAGTGTTATAAATGTGTACCATTGTTTTATTATTGTACATATGCTTATTGTTTTAACTTGTACCTCCTGATAATGTGTAATACAATCACAATAATTCTTTGTTCTCAATTTATTTGTTATACCACCCCTTTAAAGAAGAGGGGGAACACTTTTACCATTGTCCATCCATTTTTTGTCTGTCCATTAAAAACATTTCAGTCACAGTTTTCTAATCAACAATAGGATTTAGAAGCCTGATATTTTGCATATTGTTTATCATATAGCATCATATGGTGTATAGCAATTATATGCTTCTTGGTCATCTACTTCCTGTTTAACAAATACTTTTTGTGAAAGTGAGGGTATCCCTAGTGGGCATAAGCTCACAGATTGATCTTGTTTGTTTTTTTCATTTATGTATCCTTAGGTATAAAACATTAACTTTTTAATGTATTAACTTGCATCTTAAATCTTTGTTTGACCATGGACCCAAAGAGATGGCAGTTCAGCTCTAACATTGACCTATGGGTCATTGATATAAAAACAACATAGTAAAAACACATGCAAACATAGAAATGTTTTACTGTTCAATGAGGTGTACTTTTATAAATAAAACTGTAATTATAGCTCTCTGTCTTCTTTTGCATTCTGTTTTGCTTACATTCCTCTATTTGTTACAAGGCAAGTCATTATTTCATTGAAGATTATTATTTCTCTATAAATGCATCAGTGCCATCAAGCACTTAATAAGTAGGAACTATAAGACTTCACAGGCATCAACGTGAACTAGCTGTGAAATAATATTACAATCCACCCTGTCATAATCACATTAGTCCTCTTATTGGATCTTTTGCATAAAAAAATGTATAAAGTTGGAACAAGTCACCACATCACCAAAAACAGTCTGCCTTTAACCATAAACCACACTCAATACACAGTCCCAACAGTTTGCCCTCTTTAACAATTAATTTTACTACAAAAAAAACTTCTGTCAACTCTCAATTAACATTAATTATAATCTGCATGACTATATAGCTACTAGCACCCATGACCCACACTCTTAACCCTTAAAATGCTTTTACAGTTATGTGAAATACCTTTATCTGAGAATCATGTGATCCATACTGTGGATTCTCGAATGTGACTGCTTCTGAAAACCTGTGTCGATTTCTCTGCCTGCAACAGAATACTTAAAAAATAAAAACTAAGCTTTGATAGAATCTAGATAAGAATCTAAAAACTATGCAGTAATTAGTTTCACTTTGGATTTTTTATAAAAGATCTATCGTGGGGCTAAATTGATTGAGGACATGAACAATTGAATAAATTGATAACATTCAAAAATTAGTAGAAAAAAAACATAGAAACAACCCTGATGAAATATAGTAGAACTGTAATCTCACACTATAGACACATAAAAAATAATGTGATTAAAATAAAATAACAGCATAATTATGGTAATAGATTTAATATATTTTATCAAAATACTTCTTACCAACATAATATATAACAAAATCCCAAAGTTTCATTAAAATCGGATGCAAACTTTTTGAGTTATTGTCTGGAAACAAAGTTTTGTTAAAATTCCTCATGTTTTTCGTGGACTGCGACAATAAAATTTGATGGTTTTCCCCCAAAATCGATAGGCTTCTTACCAACCTCATATAAAACAATATTCCAAAGTTTTATTCAAATTAGATGTAAACTTTTTGAATAATCATCCGGAAACCAAATGTGGATGGACGAACGGACGGACATGAGGACCACTATATACCCCTGACTCTTTCCAGCAGGGGTATAAATATAACATTAAAACAATTAATTTAGATCTATAATCATATTCACAACACATATGAGAAAAGTCTTATAACTTTATAATAATACTATCAGTACAAACCTAAAGTAAATGATGCCAGCAGCCACAGCTCCGATGAGGACTAGAATCAGAATCACAATCACAGCCACAACACCACCATTAGTGCCACCTGAACCTACAGTTAAATTGACAATAGTTATGTATATCTCTTTTTATATATTGTTCACTACATGTACTCACAACTGTTACATCTCTAGTTTATCTGTCAACACCAAGAATGTGATTCAAATTCAAGAGGAAAATGTGTGCTCGACTCCAACTTTGACAAGAAATGCCAATATTTAAGTCGATTGTCTTCGGCTTATATATGAGCCACCTAGTTAAAATCTGTCTGAATACCTGAAGGTATTGTCTACTCATTATATCATGTGAACTCATTCAAAATAAAAAGAGACAGAAAGATCATAAAAATACATAGGTCAGACAACAAACAGACAACAGATAATTTACCAGCGTACAAAAAATCTGCAGCTATTGTGGTATTTAAGACAATACTTTTGATCATTGTGTTGTCAAAACATAAGCTATGTAAGAGTCTGGTGCTCGATGTGACATTAACTGACAAGGCTTGCCAGTATTCTAAATGGCCATCAACAGTTTTCGTCAGGTAGTCTGAATCCCAAAACAAGTTGAATTATATTTCTAAGATTTTCATAAAATATAATAATGCATTGACCTTGACTATGGGAAAAATAGACTCTTTAAAGTGAAACACCCCTTATAAATAAATAAATAAAATGATCCAGGTGTACCAACCTGCGCAATGCATACAGGTAATATCGTAAACCGCATACCATACCTGTACGACTTTAAGTGAAGCTAAACTGACACCAAACATAAACACTAAATTCCTAAAACAAACATCCCTGACCAATCAGATCCAAAGATTAACAAATCACAATCAACTATTAAAACTAGAGTAATGGTCGATGCATTATTATATCGGACTTCAATCCTATCATATAATCAATATTGCATTTCGGTGCTTCACGCCTCATAAAATCTGAAATTCCTGATATCACAAAAAATTGCTGAAAAATAGTGTGATATCACAAACAAACAAACAGACAAGCCAACAATGAAAGAAGCACAAGTAGCAAATTTGAGACAGTATGGAAAAGCCTTACCTCCACTCTGTCTGTTGCTATCTGTTATGGATCCTGTGTTGCCTGTTGAAACATTAAAATATCAGTAAAAGTATTTGTAAATTACAACATCCAATAATAAAGCTTAATGAACTATAAACAAATGTTGATCCACATTACATTCATGTCAAATATTGAATTTTACTTATGTAGATATAAATTAAACAAGGGGCCCATACTTTACAAGGCACACCTGAGCACCTGTGTCACACTGGTACAGACCGCCTGATCCTAAGAAAGTAGTTACAGACAATAATTACTGCTTAAAAATGATTTTATGATTTCCCTGTTACCATTTATTACCTGTACTGATGGTGATTACATATAACAAATTCCTTTTTACCATTTACTACCTGTACTGATGGTGATTACATTTAACGATTTCCCTTTTACCATTTACTACCTGTACTGATGGTGATTACATTTAACGATTTCCCTTTTACCATTTACTACCTGTACTGATGGTGATAACATTTGATGATTTTACTTTTATTACCTGTACTGATGGTGATTACATTTAAAGATTTCCCTGTTACCATTTATTACCTGTACTGATGGTGATAACATTTGACTATTTCCCTGTTACCATTTATTACCTGTACTGATGGTGATCACAATTACAATTTCTCTTTTACCATTTATTACCTGTACTGAAGGTGATAACATTAGATGATTTCCCTTTTACCATTAATTATATGTACTGATGGTGATAACATTTAAGGATTTCCCTTTTACCATTTATTACCAACACTGATGGTGATAACATTTGACTATTTCTCTTTTACCATTTACTACCTGTACTGATGGTGATTACATTTGATGATTTCCCTTTTACCATTTACTACCTGTACTGATGGTGATTACATTTAACGATTTCCCTTTTACCATTTACTACCTGTACTGATGGTGATTACATTTAACGATTTCCCTTTTACCATTTACTACCTGTACTGATGGTGATTACATTTAACGATTTCCCTTTTACCATTTACTACCTGTACTGATGGTGATAACATTTGACTATTTCTCTTTTACCATTTACTACCTGTACTGATGGTGATTACATTTAACGATTTCCCTTTTACCATTTACTACCTGTACTGATGGTGATTACATTTAACGATTTCCCTTTTACCATTTACTACCTGTACTGATGGTGATTACATTTAACGATTTCCCTTTTACCATTTATTACATGTACTGATGGTTATTACATTTAAGGATTTCCCTGTTACCATTTACTACCTGCACTGATGGTGATTACATTTAACGATTTTCCTTTTACCATTTATTACCTGTACCGATGGTGATAACATTAACAATTTGTCTTTTACCATTTACTTCCTGTACTGATTGCTATTACATTTGATGATTTCCCTTTTATAACCTGTACTGATAGTGAATACATTTGACGATTTCCCTGTTACCATTCATTACATGTACTGATAGTGATTACATTTGATGATTTCCCTTTTATTACCTGTACTGATAGTGATTACATTTGACGATTTCCCTGTTACCATTTACTACCTGTACTGATAGTGATTACATTTGATGATTTCCCTTTTATTACCTGTACTAATGGTGATTACATTCGACGATTTCCCTGTTACCATTCATTACCTGTACTGATAGTGATTAAATTTGATGATTTCCCATTTATTACCTGTACTGATAGTGATTACATTTGATGATTTCCTTGTTATCATTTATTACCTGTACTGATAGGAATTACATTTGACCAATTTCCCTGTTACCATTTACTACCTGTACTGATAGTGATAACATTTGACGATTTCCCTGTTACCATTTATTACCTGTACTGATGGTGATAACATTTGACGATTTCCCTGTTACCATTTATTACCTGTACTGATGGTGATTACATTTAACGATTTCCCTTTTACCATTTATTACCTTTACTGATGGTGATAACATTTAACGATTTCCCTTTTACCATTTACTACCTGTACTGATGTTGATTACATTTTACGATTTCCCTGTTACCATTTATTACCTGTACTGATGGTGATAACATTTAACGATTTCCCTTTTACCATTTATTACCTGTACTGATGGTGATTACATTTGACGATTTCCCTTTTTACCATAATTACCTGTACTGATGGTGATTACATTTGACGATTTCCCTTTTTACCATAATTACCTGTACTGATGGTGATTACATTAGATGATTTCCCTTCCACCATTTTTCCATTTCTGCCAACAACATAGACCTCATACATTTTGTTTGGTGTCAGACCAGTCAAAGATGCCATCAACTTTTTAGTATCCAACACAATCCACTAAGATGCAAAAAAAAAATCTAATTTTAATTTGCTGTGACGATAGAGACTAATTTAAGCTGTATAAATGATTTAAAGGTATCAAAAAAGACAAAAAAACTGTTTGAATGATACATGTCAATAAAATATTATAATGTTATGTAAAGATTAATGATGTTTTTTAAACTAACTACAAAAAATATTTTCTACACTGATGCATAACAAAATCTACATTTTGAACATTGTATAATCCACATAGAGGATTAAATTAACTGTGCACAACAGAAATTATATTTTTGTAATTTTAAATTGAAAAAAGATTACCACACCAACTGTAAGTGTTCATCTGAGTAATATATGACATCAAAGGTGACTTGTCACAATAACATTTATATTTTTTGTAAATCCTCAGATAGGAAATATTTTCTAGCCAATCAAAGTCAGTTTTCTTGTAGAATTTTTTTAAATGGTAATTTTAAATATTTCTCTCAAGTTGCTAGGTCTAGCAAAGTCTTGTTTGTCTAGAAAAAAGTGACGAGAAAAGCACCTAATACAACAGTTTAACACCACACACTTTAACTTTAGGTCGAGACTGCTTACAGTAAATAGCAAGGAAACAAACCCAACAACAAGAGCTATTAGCTATTATTACAAATCCAAATTCATGCAACACAAAACAGAAACCAAATACATCAAGTCCCTTACTGGCAAGTCCAAGGGCCATTAATTTGTGTAAAAATTGATCAGACTGAAACAACGTTCAAACTTATAATCTGTAACTCACTATGGCTGACTGGCATGTACACCAAATATCCAAATCAATATTTCCAATCATTAAAAAAACTAGAAAAAAATTGATTCAGCTAATATGGAGTAGGCATTGCCAAAATGCGAGCACAGACAATATATTCCTTTATTATCAATATATAATGTGCATTTCATAATTGACATTACTTTCCTATCACCCCATATGTGTCTCTAAATTCCAGTGGTCACGTGACATCTTTCTTTGTAACTGTGATGTCACATGAAGTGTAATTTGATTGTCAGTTTTTAAAGATCGATTTAGAGATTGCAAGAATATAGTATGAAATGTTTTTTGTTAATTTTAAATATAACATTTTTTTCATCGATGCCAACTTTATTTTCAAGTCTTTCTTAAAATTATTTCTTCATTCGCTTTGTTCGTTTTTTGACGATATTTTCCCGGACGAAAAAAATCAATATCAGCATTAAGCAGATTTTGATCATGCGATTTCATTTTGATCACATGACACGTAATTGCCATAGAGCTGCCCACTGCCAGCTGTGCTCGCTATTACTGATACCCTAGCTAAATTTTTAACAGTTTTTTTGTAAAAATTTCTAAAAATATTTGTTTGACTGGTGACCTTGACCTTTGATTTCATTCTTCTAGCATTGATGGGCTTTTTATTCACTTAATATATCCCAAAGTTTCATTGAAATTAAATGCAAACTGCTGGAGCATTTTTGGAACTGTGACCTTTAATTGTTATGAATTTCCACAAAAATTAATAGGCATATTACAAACCTGATATGAAACAATATAATAAGTTTCATTTAAATCGGATGCAAGCTTTTGAAATATCGAGAAACCAAATTTGGATGAAAGAACAGACATGAAGATCACTATATATCTCTGACTCATGTGGAAAAGTCTTGCAAAAGGTTTATGACTGCCTGACAAGTTCCCTTCTTGGATGCCAAAATCAGCATGTATAACGTCATAAATTAAAGAGATTCAAAGGATAAAACAATTTGATCTTTAGCTCATGATGGTTGACTTGCAAACCAAATATCACTGTAATATCTGTAACTGTTTCGAAAAAAGTCAGAAAAAGTGTTATTTGTAAGAAGTTTTCTAAATCCAAAGGCCACAATTTAGACAATAATTATTGGACTGATTTGTAACTCAAGATTCTTGAATCGCATACCAAATATTGGCTCAGAATCTCCTGGTGTTAACAAAAAAAAAGTCCAGAAAATGTGGGTGTGATGGACTGAGTGCAAACCTGTAGTGTTGGTAACTAAGGTTACTTACATCCTTTGGTATTGAATTTTCACCACTTATTTTATACTTGACAACATATGCAGCAATATTGCCAATGTAGGACGGAGCAATCCACTGAAGATTCAAGTTAGTGCCGTCAACCTTTCCAGACAGTTGTTGTGGAGCTGAAGGGGGTACATCTGAAAATCGAAAATGTTGCCATTGATTTAAATAGCTTTTGTACCAAATACTGAAAAGTTAAATACTAAAATGTATTTTTGTGATAGATTCAATAGCAAGAACTGACCTCTCTGAAGGTAAGTGAAAACTACAGAAGCAATCTGTAGCAACGTATATAGAAGACTTTGTCGTGCACATTCAATTTTATTTTTATAAATATTTACTTGCATATAATATATTAACAAGTTTAATGATACTTTTTATATAAATTGAAAATCATACATTCTTTCAATGACAATAAAACATTCATATTCATGGCAATCTGAATGATCAAGACATATTGATTCTTTTAAGCTGTCTTCAGGTGCAACTTCTATATCACTATTAATAGTGCTGAAGCCTTTTTCTTTGGGAGATATGATAATGAAAACAGTTTCATTGCTACATATTAATTATAAGTATTTTTTTCAGGAGACAAGGGTTATCAGGGTTTATCAGTAAAGCTGGAAGAGCGAATATGATGATACAGAACTGATAATGTTTGTCATACAAAAAATATACTAATAAATTTTTTATCGATAATTTCCCACTTTAAATTCAGCTTTTTTCTTTTGTTTTTGTGTTTTGACATCTTTTAGTCATTTTGCTTTGTAATAGTGTCATTTTAACTATACAAATATGTGCACTACTTCTTTGAACAATTTTTTTGCGCAATCCATTCTGAGATGATGTCAGTACCTCATTAATTCAAAACTGTGAAGTCGTTTGAAAATGCAGGACAGAGAGAACTCCAAATGTGAATTGAATAACAACCTTTTATCTTAACTGAAGACAATTATTCTGATTGTGATTTCTTTCCCAGACTGACTTGATGTGTCGGTCAGTTATTAAGTTTACAACTACTGGTATTGATAAGTCAATCCATACTGAGTGATTAAATGTGTTGTGTTTTATATTTTGTAATACTTCTTAGTGTCTGGAGAGGTCTGATTCATTGCAGCATAGATGTATTGTTTTTTATTGTGATGTTTGTTTTCCTTAATATTCATGAGCTTTGGTCAAAAGATGCATGATTGGTCAAAATATAAGGCAGACTCTTCCATAACGTGTTCAGGCATGACAAATGACCAACAGTCGATAATTTCTAGTATCACTAGTCAATGTTTCACTGAGTATTGATACTTATTTTATTGATAGTCAAGATTAAAGGAAATTGTAATAAATTGCAGATAAAATTCTCTAATCTACCTGATACGACAAGGAGTTTGGCCTGTTCTGGTAAACTGTCTCCATAGCTGTTTCCTGCCCTTACAGATATATAAAACTGAGTGCCATCTTTCTCTGATGAAATTGGTATATCAGTATAAACCAGAGTTTTTTCCTACAAAAAACACAAAATATTTTATATTACAGAATAATTCAGTGATTTCTGCTCAACTTTAGTCAACAACATGTTTGAATGCGGTTAAGACCACTTCTGCATATTTCCAGATATAGTTTGGTGTCCTGTTTTATTTCCAAAGGAAAGCTAGAGTACCCAGTCAAAATCTTCAATGGCAATCCTTGTCAATATTGTTTACAGTTGATCAATAGTAAACGACTAAGAAAGGATACTTCTAAGAATTTTGTATGGTGATTCCTGGACCAATCACTTTTGAAAATGGTGAGTTCCTGATATTGCAGCCCAGTCCATCTAAGTGGCTGCATACAATTATTGGTTCCATGAACAGTAAAGTCTATGTATTTTAATAAAAAGGTACAATATGGCTGCCATCATTACGTGAAACATGCTGCTGGTGTCTTCCCATTAAAGAGACCAGTGTCTTGTCTTACTAATCTTGGTACTAAATGTTCATGGAAAGCAGATGTGGATTTAATATTATAATAATAATATTCACTACTAAAAAAACTCTTTATTAATTTTTAATAGGCCAACATTATGTTTTGTTACAAAATGATCCAATCTATTCTCATACCTATACAGCATGTATATCATAAATATACATTAAAATTATTTATTTCTAATTATAAATTTATGAAGGCAAACCATAAGGTTAAACTGACAACCAGTTTAATTTCAGATCAGAGTGTATATAAGATAATCTGATCAAAAAGTACAACAATTAAAAAATGAATGAATTTTCATAACTTATTATTTAAAGTCCATACTAAAATATATTTTGCACAAGTCCTTATTTCTTCATTAAGAACAAGTGTGGACTGTGAGCATGTAATGTACTTCCCTTATGCTAAGTTTCATTAAATTTCATCAAGCGGTTTAGGAGGAGTTGCACTTACAAGGGGTGTGGACAGACGGACAGACAGACGGATGGACAGACAGACAGGGTGATTCCTCTATATACCCCAAACAAGTTTTGCAGGGGGGTATAAAAAACTAATTGTAAACTTTCCGACAAAAATTTGCCATTTTGACTTCTGTCACATGTGAATTGCTAACATTTAATTTTAACTATAAAGGGTATCATCAACACAGACATGTTTATTGTTTAATAAAACATCCTACTTCTGATGGAAATTAGTTCCTGAACAATAACTGAAACAGATGCATAGTGTGACTAGCTTGATGTTGAAAAGGCACGTCCGGAACTGAAAACATGCATAGAATACATATATAGATGCTTTAAAAGGATCCCTGCTAACTACTTTAACCATTCAGACACCAAAGCCCACAACATATTAGATATATTCAATTTAAAATAACTAGTCTACATTCTATGGGAGAGACTTAATGTTTATATCACCACTTCTGGATGAATATTGACAACTAAGTCTATCACCCGATGAAGTCAGAGTAATGGGAAATGCTGGCTAAAATTAACACAGTTGTTAAAAAATGATTGATTCATTGAGTTTTTAGGGCTATTCAATAGGAAACCCATGGTGGGGTCATTAGGAAACATTTTAAAAACAGGAGCAAGAACTCAGTCCTCATAGGTTATGAGAGGCCTCACTGGCCAAGTTGTTAAAGTAGTTGGTCTGCTATTGATCACATGGTCTATCAACACTGAGATTCCAAGTTTGAGTCTCACTGCAGGCAGGATGTGCTCGACTTAAATCTGAACAGACAAGGATTGCCATTTTTCCTACCAAAGGTTTACTCCAGGTGCTCCCGTTTCCTCCCCCAATAAAAATAGGGCATTTCATGGGACATTAAATGATAACCGGCCATGTTACATTGTTTTTAATATTCATGAACACATTTTACTGAATTACATATCAGTCTACATGAACAGCTGAGCATGATAACAGTCCATCTCAGAAGACAGTTTTTACCTTGACCCTGGGCCTATAAAAATTATTTAAAATTGGCACAACTCAAAAACTACAAATGGGAATGTGCTGAAAATTTAACCCGATCTTCATTTCATAGTACTTAATAGCTGTGCTAAGTTGACATGTTTAAGTTATCTTCTGGAAAATGCCAATTGTTGACCAAAAGCACCCTTGAATTGGCCTAAATCGAAAACTACAAATTGTATTGTGCTTAAAATTGAACTTCATCTTCATTTTATAGTATTTAATAGCTGTGCACAGCTTAAATAAAACCTGATAACAAATTTTCATTATCATCTGGAAACCACCAACTGTGGACCAAACAAAAACATGCATTGGCTTAAGTCAAAAAGTACAAATTGGATTGTGCTATAAATCGAACTTGATCTTGATGGTATTAAATAGCTGTGCAAATTAAGTTTAAATAAAATCTGTTGAAACGTTTTCAAGTTATCATCTGGAAACCACCAAGGCATGGACAGATGGACACTCATATCGATACCGAGGGTTATCAAAGAATACCCCTTTACTTTGTGTGGCGGGGAATAAAAACTGGATGCATGATATAACTGAAAAATTTCTGAAAGTGCCATTAAAACAAAATTCAAATTCAAATAAAACAAAATCATAGGTTACAAGATACAAATAGCTGTCCAAACCCCCACTAAGTCTTGAAAAGAACCAGATTTTAATTACCACTGTGATGTTCTGTAGCTTCGAATTAAATGATGTGTAGTATATGATGTCATATCTCTCCACTGTGGCAGTTCCAGATTTTGGAGGGTCCCAAGACACACGGATTTTATCTTCATTTTGTACTGCTCGTACATTAGTTGGTGCATATGGAATTTTCACTGAAAATTAAGATGAAATGTCCTTATTATTCTGAAGTTTAATACATGGGGATTTGTCTTAAAGCTTTTGATAACAAAACAGTAAGTCAACAAAGCACACATAGTACAGCATTTGTGTAAAACAATAAAATCTGAAGTAACAGACTGACAGACAGATGTCACTTGGTAAAGGGAAGTGTATGGATTATGCATTTAAGTATTCTTAAAGTCTGGAAAAATGCTGCAATACTTCCAACCTAATCCGCCAATGTATTTTTGTTCAGTGATTTGATTGGATGTTTACCATCAACAGCCTCTTGCATTTCACTTTTTAGGACTGTTTAAAATGCAATCCAGAATTTATCTATGTGATTAAATCCCAAACTTAACTTGAAAGTCTGATAGATTAATTTGATATATAAAATCATCAATACAAAATAAACCTTATATAAACAATGTTATTTTGAAACATTTTCAACCTGCCTAGTATGCCAATTTAATAATTTATATGACAATCTGAGACAGTATGTCAACCTGACACATTATTTCAGTTGGAAACAGTATATCAATCCAACACAGTATGTTGATTGGAAACAGTATGTAAATTTGATGCAGTATGTCAATCAAAAAACAGTATGTCCTCCCAACACAGTTTGTCAGTTTGGAAACCGTATGTCAACCAGAAACTATGTCAATTTAATTGATTAGAAGCAGATTGTTAGTTGGAAACAGTGCGTCAATCCGACACAGTATGTCAACCTGACAGTATTTCCATCTGTTTTCTCAACAATTACCTCTTCCTGATTCAGCGCATTCCAGAATGTCTACAGCATCAGCCATACAGGACAGTAGTGATACGATGTCTGACATATTCGGAGTGTTCCCCATACAGAATGGCTGGCAGTATTCTTTTACACCTCGGCTGTCACAACACTTTGTATGGTCTTTTTTGTCTAAAACAAAAACATTTCTATTTAACACTTTCTCTGTTGTCTTTAAAACAAAAAAATTGAATGTAAATTGTAACCAAAAACAAAACGATAACAGAACAGAATGAATTGAGTTAAATCAATTATTATTAAAAGAAATAATATTGCTGTACATTCTTCTTCATCAGACAGAAAAAGTTTGTTAAACAATGAGCACTTATACTGTGTTTACCATAGATATTGCCGTAAGGGGACATGAAAAATAAGAAGTAGTATATTTTTTTATTCGTTATCTAGATAAAACGAAATTGTTATATCTAGAGATCTTGATAAAACAAACTATCATTATCTCGAGAAAACAATATTGTTATATAAAGATCTTCATAAACCAATCCATCCTTATCTCGTGAAAATGATATTGTTATATCGTGACCTCAATATAAAAAAATATTGTTTTATCACATATTTGGTAGTCATATAAACATTTTTGCATATTTGATAGGACTGGAAGTGAAAGACCGATATTAGCCGTTGGGTCTAATATTGATATCAGCCCCGGTGGCTGATATCGGTTTTTAGCTTTGGCTTTAATTTTGTACTTCTGCTTGTCAACATAGCAGACGAACTTCAACTAACTAAATGACGGATGACAGGTTTGTTGCTGTCCCTGCAGCAAAAACTTCTATATTTGTTGATAGTATGAACAATGAAAATGCCAAACGAAAAGAAACTGAGTGACACATCTTTGATAAATACTTGCTTTCTTATAAAACCTACGATATTGAACTGTATAGAGTTTTGAATATGTTTGGTGTTTTATTAGGTCTTTTTAAATATTAAACCTTATTTGGAGTGTTATCTTGAAAAAAAAAGATATTGTTATATCCTGATCTCAAAAAGAACCTACCTGCAATACAGACAGCAAATGCTGGAGGAAACTGTACACTGGTGTCATATCTAATTACAGCACAAACAGCAAAGGCTGGCAAAACTGTACACAGCTGTCATACCTACCTGCAGTACCGACAGCAAAGACTGACAGAAACTGCAGTACACAGCCTGTCATATCTACCTGCAGCACACACAGCAAAGACTGACAGAAACTGTACACAGCCTGTCATATCTACCTGCAGCACACACAGCAAAGACTAGCAGCAACTGTACACAGCTGTCATACCTACCTGCAGTACAGACAGCAAAGACTGGCAGAAACTGTACACAGCTGTCATACCTACCTGCAGCACACACAGCAAAGACTGGCAGCAACTGTACACAGCTGTCATACCTACCTGCAGCACACACAGCAAAGACTGGCAGCAACTGTACACAGCTGTCATACTTGGCAATAAGTACTTTGGCATAGTCAACATCCAAGTTACATAACTCTAAACATACACCAGTAACACCACCTTGTAAACAACACGCTGAAAAAGAAAAACTGGGTAAAACCACCTATAAAAATGTATAGGTCTATATGTTCTATCAAAGTGTAAGTATAAAATACTCCAGCAGTACTGGTACTTACAGGATTCACAATGAGTTAGAATTGTATTTCTCACTAATGGGACAATGTGTTCAACTCTTTGTAGCCAGTTAAGATATCCTTGTCGTAACACGTTGGTAATTTTTAAAAATTATTTTAATTTAATTTTAACTTTTTTGCTGTTAACTGTGTCTATAACGAGAAAAATACTAAACACCATGATGGGGCATAGTACAATATAACAAATATAACAGCAAATTAAAATTAGCAGCTACAATTATGCAACTGTAAAATATATACATAAATATACCTGTGATATTGGAATTCGCTGGTGGCACTGTTGGTGGTATAACGGTAGGGATCTTGTAATCAACTAAAAAATAAACTTAACAGTTTCAAAATCACATTAACAGAAGTATATATGTAAAAAAAAAACCCATGAATTACATATGCATATGTTGTAACGAATTTGTCTTGTTGGAATTCAGCCTTGGTGTACTTATGGCGTCCAGTTTTTATTGGGGAGGAAGCCTGAGTACTTTAAGAAAACCCAGACCTGTGGTAGGAACAGACTTAATAGAAATCTACCACAAACAAAAAGCCTTTTAAATTCCTTTTAAATCAAGAACACATATTTATTTGCCATGGGAGACTCAGATTTCCTTCAAATGGGTTGACAAATATTTATTATATATTTGCAATACAAAAGTTTCTTAAAAAACAGAAATAATTTATTGCACTTAAACAAAAACATGTCATAAGATATAAATAGAAATCTACAGACCTTTTAACTCTACCTGCCCCACAGCATATCCATACTCATTGGTACCGTTGCATTCATAACGTCCAAACATACTGTCACGAACATTATAAATTACTAAAGAATCTGTTAGTGTTCCATCAGCATTGAAAGTTGTAACACTAGATATTGAAACACCTGTTGGTAAACTGCTTCCCCCTTTTGTCCATTTCACCTGCATGGGTAAACCTTCAAAATTACATTTAAGGTATGCTGTTTGACCTGTTCCTGATTCCACGGTGTCACCAATGGTGTTAATAACTGCCGGAGCATCTGAAGAAGTAATGTAATTTTTGAAGCAGAAATTTAGTAACCTGTTCCTAACAAAACTTAACTTATGCTGAATTTAATAATTTATGAATACTATAACAAAAGCAGGAACTAACAAAATAAAGTGTATAACAATTTATCAAATAGTGTAGATTCATTATATTGTTTGTTTGTTTGAACACCACTTTCAGCAATTTTTCAGCTATATCATGGCATCCAGTTTTTATTGGGTATAAAATTTGGGTATAATAGAGGTCATTACTCCAGAACGAAAAGTAGAATCTGTCAAAGTTGAACTTGATCTGTGTAAATGGTCTCTAAAACATTTAAATTTCTAATAATTGTGTCAAGTTTTTTCCAGTTCTCATGTGGAAACCAATTTTGTACCAATATACAACAAATATATATGCTCCCAACACCTACTGGTGAGGGCATACAAATCTGACATGCTACTTAGACTACAAGACTTCAAAGAATTAAACCAATCAAAATTGAGTTATTTAAGGGGTGCAGGACACCATCTGCCATTTTTTGTGAAAAAATTAGCTCTGAAATGCCAATTTTTTAATTCTGAATTATGATAAAATGTATAAATGACTATATGGCGAATTTACAGAAAATTTATTGACAACATATTTTCAGTGAAAGTGTCCTGCATCCCTCAATAGCGAATGTGCTATTATTATTACTATCTTTGGGTAGAGTAGATTGTAAGCGTGATTTTGCTATATGTATTACAAGCTGCTACTTACTTACATAATTAATTGGGTTACAAACTGTGTAGTATTTGAATGACTTACATCTGACCATAACCTGTACTAGCTTTGAAGTTATGTTAGTACTGCTAAGACTTTGTTGAACTGTACATGTGTATTGTCCACTGTCTTTTTTAGTTGCAGATTGTATGCTGTAGACTTTTTCTTTAGAAATTTCTTTGGATTTAAACTTAATAGAGACAACAGCATCAGGAGCACCAAATACTTCACAGATCAATGTGACTGCCTTTCCAGTTTCAATCACCATTTTTGGCATAATGTAAAAATTTACCTCAAATGTGGCTGAAAAAGAGGAAATATTTTCTACACAGACAAAAAAAAAATTTTAAACGGTAAACTTTCAAATAATTTTTTAACAAACAAAATCCAAATAAATAATTCCTGGTTATTTTGTATCGATGAATGGTTTTTATTGCTTTGTATTATACTTCATATAAAAATGATGTTTTTTTTATTCATTTCTGCTGTTCCAAATTTAGGCCAAATCATTATAGCAACAAGTGTCAATTCTTTGTGGGGTCTAAAATGCTTGTAATTACTGTTGTTTACACCTTTAGTGATTAAGAGAAATGCTATGTTTGGGTTTGTTTTTTCCTTCCAGTATTTATTGTACAGTTCAAATATTTGCATTTAAAAAAAACATGCATAACAGTTGAAATATTTAAATCTTAAAGACATTATTATTAATACAATGAACCTATATAGAGCAGAATTCACGTTTCCTTTTTTCCTTTTATTATTATTCTAACCAAATTTCTAAGACAGTAATTGCTAGCAGTAAAGTAATTTATTTCCTTTTTATATACACAAGTAATGTCATAACTTTGCCTTCTGGGAAGGTAAACTACTACCAAACATGTTTGTATCCAACACAGGAGTTATCTCCTTTACATTATATACTTACACATAGGAAATGTCTTGACTGTGGCCTTCTGGGAAGGTAAAATACTACCAAGCATATTTGTAGCATACACAAAAAATGTATATCTACATTATATACTAACCAAGGGTCTGGAAACGGTCATATTTGCCGGACATGTCCGACATTTACATTAAAATGTCCAACTAAAGTTTAGTCAAATCGGACATCCAAAAAAGTGATATTTAACTTGACAATAATATAAATATCTTTTTGTTGGTTTCAATACCTTTGATTTCCGCTAGATATAATTATTTTATTAAAAAAACAACCCTAAGGCTATTTCCCGTCATTGACACATGTGTTTATTGAGTAACCATTCACTCCAGTCAAGTGTTAATTACGTAATGGTTAACACAACAGGTGATAACCTAATTATGAGTACAGATCTGTTTCATCCATTTCGTAGAACATGGTATGGCAACAGTATTTTGAAACAATAGGAACGAAGTGGTTGTACGTTATATTGCTTGATGAAAAAACACGTGTGGTCAAAATTTTACATCAGATCACGCATGCGCCAGTGTACCTGACGTACATAAATCTTGGGAAAATCAAATTAAATTCTATTGAAATGATGAAAACAAAAATAAATATTTAATGACTTGTAAATAACGTGGTCCATCGGAGAGTATCGTATAAACTTCAATTCTGTTCCGAACTTGTTGTAATTTTGAAACAACTTTCTACTTCCGGTTAATGAAAATGTCCCAGGAATGTTCATAAAAAACGTTGTTTGCTATAACTTTGTTGAATAGACAACATATCATCCTATAATAAAGAAATTTTAGGAAGCAGAATGTTTTTCCAGGTATATTTCCTTTCTTGCGCGGTGCATATATCATAGGAACCCATACAAAACAACAACTAATATCTACCACGGTCTTGAAAAAAATTTAAAAGACCTTTATTCTGGACTTTAAGGAAAAGCACATACACATCCCAGCTTAAGCAAACACAATATTTTTATATGATGACCGGTAAAATGTCCGACATGACTCATGAAAATTTCCAGGGCCTTGATACTAACACAAAAGACAGGTCTTGATGTGAAGGTAACTAACTACCAAATATATTTATGGGACACAAAAATTATCTCCCCTACATTATATAATACCACAAAGGTAACATCTTGACTGTAGCCTTCTGGGAAGAAAAAATACTACCAAACATGTTTTAGGAGACACAGAAATTATCTCCCTTACATTATATACATACACACTGGTAATGTCTTGACTGTGGACATCAGGGAAGTTATACTACTACCTAACATATTTGTAGCAGAAAATAAAAATTATCTCCCCTACAATATATACTTACACACACAAGTGTGGACACAGAAAAACGTCTCGCCTGCATTCCGCATCAGTAACGAAAATAAATTTCGTCATAAGCATTACGTAAATAGCATTAAATATCAGCAGCGGCCTGTATACAAAATATTATCACCATACCCTGCATAGTTACAGGGGAACAGCCGTAACCCAAAAACTTTAACGTAGTCACTGGACCGTGAAATTGAGGTCAAGGTCAGGTGGAACCTACCAGACAGTCATGTACTATTAATCAGCAACCTATACACCAAATATTGTCATCCTACCATGCGTAGTTACAGAGGAACTGTCGTAACCCCAAAACTTTAACGTAGTCGCTGGACCGTGAAATTGAGGTCAAGGTCAGGTGACACCTACCAGACAGTCATGTACTAGTCATCAGCAACCTATACACCTAATATTGTCATCCTACCATGCATAGTTACAGAGGAACTGTCGTAACCCCAAAACTTTAACGTAGTCGCTGGACCGTGAAATTGAGGTCAAGGTCAGGTGACACCAACCAGACAGTCATGTACTAGTCATCAGCAACCTATACACCAAATATTGTCATCCTACCATGCGTAGTTACAGAGGAACTGTCGTAACCCCAAAACTTTAATGTAGTCGCTGGACCGTGAAATTGAGGTCAAGGTCAGGTGACACCTACTAGACAGTCATGTACTAGTCATCAGCAACCTATACACCAAATATTGTCATCCTACCATGCGTAGTTACAGAGGAACTGTCGTAACCCAAAAACTTTAACGTAGTCGCTGGACCGTGAAATTGAGGTCAAGGTCAGGTGACACCTACCAGACAGTCATGTACTAGTCATCAGCAACCTATACACCAAATATTGTCATCCTACCATGCGTAGTTACAGAGGAACTGTCGTAACCCCAAAACTTTAATGTAGTCGCTGGACCGTGAAATTGAGGTCAAGGTCAGGTGACACCTACTAGACAGTCATGTACTAGTCATCAGCAACCTATACACCAAATATTGTCATCCTACCATGCGTAGTTACAGAGGAACTGTCGTAACCCAAAAACTTTAACGTAGTCGCTGGACCGTGAAATTGAGGTCAAGGTCAGGTGACACCTACCAGACAGTCATGTACTAGTCATCAGCAACCTATACACCAAATATTGTCATCCTACCATGCGTAGTTACAGAGGAACTGTCGTAACCCAAAAACTTTAACGTAGTCACTGGACCGTGAAATTGAGGTCAAGGTCAGGTGACAGGTGACTGACTGGCAAGTACTCATCATAAGCTACCTCTGGACCAAATTTGATGGACCTAGGGCTTGGGCTTACAAAGATATGAAGCAAGATGTCAAGTGTTTACGCCGCCGCCGCCGCAGCCGCCGCCGGATTCCCATACATATGTCTCGCCTCCAGCGACTTTCGTCGCAGGCGAGACAATAAACTGTGGCCTTCTGTTAAGGTAAACTACTATCAAACACATTTGCAGCCAAAAAAGGCTATCACCCCTAGATTATATATACTTACATACAGGTAATGTCCTGACAATGGCCTTCTGGGAAGGTAAACTACTCCCATACATATTTGTAGCAGACACAGAAATGTAATAAACTGTATTTGGCTGCAGATTTGTCAAATTTCTTGTTGTACTTGTCCAGTTCTGAAATAATGATTAGAAATAAAAAGCTAGATAAACTAAAATATAAACTGGAATAATACCCTGCATTTGTGAGGTTATATCTGTGAGGTGGGGTATAAAAAACACAAACTTTAATGTAACAGTGCAAGCCTCATTAATAACAAAATTTTGAACATTGGAACTGCTGCAAACAATTTTACAAGCAGACTATCATTATACTAATTACTGTCCATGTCTCATGTCCCTGAAGTTATTTATGGTGAAACTAAAGATGTCTACAAAATGTTCTTGCTAACATGTTCTTGTCAGGAATATAGCTAAAATGTTGCCAAATGACTAACAACCTATACCAATCAGTCACCCAGGCCCCAAACTGATGACTAACTACCTAGACCAATAAGCCCCCAGGCCCCAAACCAATGACCAACTACCTAGACCAGTTGGCCACTAAGGCCCCAAACCAATTCCTACTACTTACATATATTGTGTTCACAGTTTTGTCTGTAGTGAACATGATATCATACTGACAGGCCTGACTATCACAATTCTGGTCAGGCTTGTCCCATGCCAACTCAATAAAGGTTGTTCCAACTTTAGTTTCTCTGAATCGCTGAGGCATAGATGGAATTGTCCCTGAAACATAATAGTTGACTCATGTATATAATAATTTTCCTAATTTCCAGATACTTGTCAAAATTTTTCTGAAAATTTCAAAGAATTAAAATTTCTATTTATTGGACATTGATAAATTTTTAAAGAGAGAAGGAGCTAGAGGCCCTTATGTGTTGCAACTTGAAAGCAGTTATCATAACCAGTGGCTCTTAAGAGCCTGTATCACTCACCTGATTTTATAGGCAATGCAGGTGGCATTTCCCTGATGTTAAACTATTTGTCCTGTAATTTTCAATAAACTTTAAAGAGGACCATCCAAACAATATTGCTAGAAAAACAAAGTTTTGTTTCCATTGATTAACGCGTTTTATACATGTTATAGAGAAGAAGATTTTTTTTTTAATTTGCCCATAGGGTCCTATATTAAAATAAGTCCAATTTTAATTTCCAATTGGCAATAAAAAAAATAAACTTTAAAAACCATCCAAACAATATTGTCAGTAATTTTTTGTTTCCATTGGTTAATCAGTTTCGGAGAAGAAACGTTTTACAACTTTTTCCCATATGGTCCACTGTTAACCTATGTAATGCTGTGGTGGCCATTTTGATTTCCGATTGGCATAAAAAAAACCACGAACTTTATAAAGGACCATCTAAAATAATATTGGTAGTAAGTTTTGTATCCATTGGTTAATCGGTTTAAGAGAAGAAGCCTTTTTTTACTTTTTTCCCATAGGGTCCTATGTTAAAACAAGTCCTGCGGTGGCAGCCAGTTTTGAATTTCCAAATGGGATAAAAAACTTGAACTTTATAGAGGACCATCCAAACAATATTGCTAGAAAGTTTTGTTTTGATTGGTTAACCAGTTTCAGAGAAGAAACCTTTTTAACTTTTCTCCATAGGGCCTATGTTAAACTACATGTGTAAGTCATGCAGTGGCGTCCATTTTGATTTTCCAATTGGCATAAAAAACATTAACTTTATAAAGGATTATCCAAACAATATTGGTAGTAAGTTTTGATTCGATTGGTTAATATGTTTCAGAGAAGGAGCCATTTTAAACTTTTTTCCCGAGGGGTCCAATGTTAAAAAAGTCCTGCTGCGGTGGCCATTTTGAATTTCCTATTGGGATAAAAAACACAAACTTTATAGAGGACCATTCAAACAATATTGCTAGTAAGTTTTGTTTCCATCGCTTAACCATAGTAGAAGCCTTTTAAACTTTTTCCCATAGGGTCCTAGGTTAAACTAAGTCCTGTGTTGGTGGACATTTTGAATTTCCAATTGTCATAAAAAAACACAAACTTTATAGAGGACCATCCAAACAATTATGCTAGTAAGTGTTTGTTTCCATTGGTTAACTGGTTTCAGAGAAGAAGCCTTTTAAAACTTTTTCCCATAGGGTCCTCGGTTTCACTAAGTCCTGCAGTGGCGGCCATTTTGAATTTCCAGTGCACACAGAAAACATAAACTTTTTAGAGGACCATCCAAACAATATTGCTAGTAAGTTTTGTTTTGATTGGTTAAACGGTTATAGAGAAGAAGCCTTTTTAAAACTGTACCCTTAGGGTACTATGTTAAACTAAGTCTTGCGGTAGCAGCCATATTCGTTTTCCAATTAAAATAAAAAAACACAAACTTTGTAAAGGTCCATCCAATGAACATTATGGCCAAGTTTGGTTTCAATTGACCAAGTGGTTTCAAAGAAGAAGATTAAAATGTAAAATGCTTACATACGCTGCCACCGAAGGACGCAGAGTGATACATTGTGATAACAATAGATCACATGACCCTTTGGGTCAGGTGAGCTAAAAATTAACCAACCATGTATAACATGTGCAACTAATGTAAAGCAATACAGCAATAACCTGCAAACAACCACATTAAGCATTTAAGTACTATTGTCTTAATTAAGACCAATTTAAAGGAAAACAGACCATAATTTTGTCCATTTTTTTAAATTACAGTGAACCCTCGTTACAACGACATTCGATTTAACGGAATATTCGACATCAGACAGGATTTCAGTGGGAACAAACGTGTCCACGTGTTGTTTATGCACAATACAACGACATATTCGGTTTCCGACTCCGACTGCGTCTGTCGGTAACAAATATACCAAAGCTAGCATAAAATAATTTGTTACAACGACAAATTATCAAGATTTACCTGTGAAAGATTATCTATGTCCAGAGTATTAATTTTTTAATGGTTAATTGCACCGGTGAACACCTGTTGCTATTGCGTAATTAACCTTGCGTGACATTTCCGTTACAAAACAAATCGATGATAGGGATATGGCTTCATTAAAAAGGTGTCAAAGGCTATTTAATATTTAAATCTTAAAATATTTCAGAAAATTATTGGCTTAATTACAAGTGTGTTAAGATTGAAGCGGCACATCTGAAATAGGATAATTACCGAAAATCGGTCTAATGTAAATAATCATAACTTACAAATAATTTTAAAAAAAAAGAAAAAAAAAGGTTTTTAATTAAATATCGGCAAGGAAACAAGCATTTTATTATTTTTTGTTATTAAGCTTGGATATTGAGCAGACTTGAACGATTTTCAATAGACGCAAATAAAAAAGGGAGATAATCAAAGTACAAAAATACAAACGTCAATAATGGCCGGAAACTAACATGGTCGTTGTAAAGAGGGTTGACTGTATGACACAATTAATCAATGTCAACAATACTCATAGCTTCCGATGCTGTTGTTACAATATTCTTTAAAACACGAAAAAAAGAAAGTCTTAAAATGATTAGGGTAAATAAGAAATAAAATAAGATTGATTTTATAAAACATACTTGTTCCTTGACTAAAACAGGTAACAAACAGTCTTGTATAGCTCAGACAGAGCTGTGTAAAAGGATGGTCTTTATCCATGACGGCACCCTTACAGATTGGCAGGCATGTGTCTGGTACGCCTGCCTGCAGACAGCATGGTGTGTGGTCCTTCCCATCTATAAAACAAGCAATACCATGATAATTAACAATATGCTCAAATAAAATGGCATCTATGGAGGGTGGTCGGCCCAGCTGACCTTGAGGTCGAAGTTCAACAACCATGGTGACACATCACCTTGATATTATCTATCCACATAAAAAATATCAAAAGCCAACCTCAAAAGACAAAAAAGTTATGGGTTGGACACAATTTTAGATGGACAAACCAAGGCATGGATGGAAGTACAGACAGACCGATTACTAGAGCGTCTGCCAGGGCCCTAAAATACTGTTTACACTTTTTTTCTAAATGCTTTGAGATATAAAAAATGATATTTGGTATATGTGTCAACATAAGGATTTACAGATCAACTTGTCTAAGGATATTTGACGAAAATAATGGCCCTTGGACTTGCCGGAAAGGGGCTTGTTCTGATATGGTCTTAACTAAACCGACTCAATATTTCTCCAAAGAAGAACAATCAAAATCAATTAAAATACAAATGTATGCAAGTTTATGAACAATTCTTTACGTTAAAGATGTGCCATAATATATGCATTATCCTACATACTCGCCCATAAGATGACCCCCCCCCTTTTTTCAGGAAAATTTATGGTACTTTCTTTGACCCTATTATACGACGACCATGAAAAAAATCAGAAAAAAAACAATGTTTTTGAAATTTTACTGAGGAACATCTTCTGGCTCGAACCCCATAAATTCACCCATGTTGTCTTTTCCAAACAATTCTTCAAACTGAATCTCCGTGAGTGGAACGTCATCATACACATCTTCAACACTTTCCTCGTCTTCTGTATTTCATGGAACTTTGTATCTGGTAGACAGAAGTAGATAGGAATACAATTCTTTGTCATCCAAGCAGTTTAAAATGCCACATTTCATGAATGATTTAACAACCATTTCTTTTGGAATCTGCTCCCATGCCTTTGAGAACCACTCACATACCAATGGAATTGATGGGCGGCAAAGATTTTCAGCAGGAGTTAGTTCTTTATGTCCGTTCAACATCCACTGATTTCACAGTTCAGGCATGTTCCTTTTAAACAGTTAGTTTAAACACATGTTCAATGGTTGTAACACAGAAGTGGTACCTCCAGGAATGACAGCTTATCTTCTCTGATTTTTTTGCGAGGGGACTAATTTACTGATTCTACTAAGTGCGCACAAAACATGTCCCAGACTAGAATGCAATGTTTGTTGATAAACGCACCCAGTCTTTTGAACCAAACTACTTTTAACCATTCAAGAACAAGTTGTTTGTCCATCCAACCGTTTGGATGGACTTTTGATATTACACCTGTTGTTCATTTTTCCTTTGGCATCATATTACGTTTAAAAATCATTTTAATGTAACCATGTGAACGATGTTGAAGCACCCATTCATTTTCTAGGTCTTCGTACAGACTAGGGGTGTGTCATAATATTTTTACTGATTTACTTGCATTTAAAAGTTCAGACATTTTTTACGCCAGTCCCAGACATTTTTCAGTGATGCTGAATTCTCGTTCAGCTGCACAGTTATTTTGCTTCTCAGCAAAGTCTATGATCTGCAGATTAAAAGCTGTATCATAAGAGTTACATTCACGTTAGCTACTCATTGTAAATGTGATTTTGATAAACAGATTGACGATATTTATAATTGTGACTTGACATGACTAACTCATACTCAAGATAATCGGATTATCTTTTGACATTGTACAAGCTGTAAACAAACATGTGATAAGCAACCTTTAGTTTTTAAAATTCTAATTACAAATCTTTTAACAATTGTTCAAGTATTAAATTGATTCATTTTTAATTAATTTAATTGAAATTTCTTTAATTAGCGGTAGGACAGCGTTAAAAACATATCACAAACAAAGTGTTAATTTACTTCAAAAGATGGTTTAATTTCACGACTTTTAAAAACAAACAATCCTATATTAATGCAATAAATAAATGCTGTATATTTTCGCCTTTAAGGCGATACTTTTGGAGAAATTTTACTATTCCTCAGAAAGGGAATCTTGAAAATCTACTGAAAGGTCACAATTTTCCAACCTACATTTTGAGATATGGACAAATTTAACCCCCAAGTAGAAGGGACTATAAGAGGACCCTCATTCTCAAGAATGCTTAAATTTGTCTTAAAATGTTGTCATATAGGCAGAGATATACGGTAAATGTCAGACAAAACCCTAAACGTATATATCTTACAAATAACAACAATAATTTCCATATTCTGTGGTTCCAATAAAATTCTTCTATGATTCCCCATTATCAGTCTTACCCGAAGAACACGATACCACTGTTGAGAATTCATCTTCACATTTCTGGGGATCTGAGAAGGCATTTCCTGTCTGGCAAAATGGCATACACACATCACTGACATTATGATGGAGACAACATTCTAAAAATAGACACACGTCACTTACATTATGATGGGCACAACATTCTAAAAATAGATTCACGTCACTAACATTATCATGGACACAACATTCTTAAATGTTCCAATTTGGTTAATAATAAAGAAAATATAAAAAGAACATACAAAATACTGACAGGAAAATTGCAAAAGCAGGGAATTTTAATAAACTTTAAATTAAACTTATTTTTATCAATTGTCATACACAATTTAATACTTAAAGAAGAAATTCAAACATTTTAAAACCAGTTGCAAACCCAAATGTATAAATACACACTGTAGAAATTACCTTGTTGAGTTTTCCATGAGGGGTCTACACTTCCATTTATTTTTGGAACATCAGGAGCTAAAAAAATGTCAAATAAAATTATTCTAGGACTTGGAAGCCTTAATTGAGCTGTGTACTATATCTGTAAACTGTATTTGTATGTTATGGCAGATTCTGGTTATAATCTGTTATATTATCTTATTCAGGAAGTGTGCAGTCCGGGTCAGTTTTAAATAAGTCTGCATAAAGTAACTGACATAACAGAAAAATTGAAATGTACCAGTAAAATAGGGTATTCTCACTAATTAGACAGCGTGGTTCCTATTTTTAGCCGGTTGAGATATCCTTATCTCAACCTGTGGGTGAGATAAGAATTTCACGCTCCATTTCCCGTAAAAATGTATTGAGACGTCAACTGTCAGTTTAGCAATAAAAATGAGAAAATAATTGCTTTAGTTGTGTTGGTTTATTATGCCTTTTTAAATATTAACATGAAAACAACATATCTGAGCTTCCATGACCCAATTTACACTGTACACTGTGTACACTGTAGATTACGTTCAGGGTAGATAACTCTATGTGTTGTCATCTTTCAATAGAACAGAATCAGATTTTTTGTTTAAACAAATTAGTGAGAAATAGAATCAAACACCGGTGGTTGGGCAAGACGGGAAAATCTCTGACACCCGCGTGAAAGATTTCTTTTGAACTCCAACTCGGCAGAGCCTCCTTGGAGACAAGAAATCTTTTCACTTGGGGTTTCTGAGATTTTCCCGTCTTGCCCTCCCACTGGTGTTAGATTCTATATTTCTCTTAAAGAAATAAAACTGAAATGTACGCGTAAAATAGGGTATTCTCGTAAAGAAATAAAACTGAAATGTACCAGTAAAATAGGGTATTCTCTTAAAGAAATAAAACTGAAATGTACCAGTAAAATATGGTATTCTCTTAAAGAAATAAAACTGAAAATAGGGTATTCTCTTAAAGAAATAAAACTGAAATGTACCAATAAAATAGAGTATTCTTTTAAGGAAATAAAACTGAAATGTACCAGTAAAATAGAGTATTCTCTTAAAGAAATAAAACTGAAATGTACCAGTAAAATAGAGTATTCTCTGAAGGAAATAAAACTGAAATATACCAGTAAAATAGGGCATTCTCTTAAAGAAATAAAACTGAAATGTACCAATAAAATAGAGTATTCTTTTAAGGAAATAAAACTGAAATGTACCAGTAAAATAGAGTATTCTCTTAAAGAAATAAAACTGAAATGTACCAGTAAAATAGAGTATTCTCTGAAGGAAATAAAATTGAAATATACCAGTAAAATAGGGTATTCTCTTAAAGAAATAAAACTGAAATATACCGGTAAAATAGGGTATTCTCTTGAAGAAATAAAACTGAAATGTACCAGTAAAATAGGGTATTCTTTTAAAGAAATAAAACTGAAATGTACCAGTAAAATAGGGTATTCTCTTAAAGAAATAAAACTGAAATGTACCAGTAAAATAGGGTATTCTCTTAAATAAAAATAACAAATTAATGCTTCTGATCTACACTACAATCCAGCTCACACTAAAAAAAAACAAGCAGCCAATTAGTTTCAAATTTTCAAATGTTTTCTGAAAATGATAACTGTTCACAAATGAGATCATTATGAGCTTTGACCATGGAAGGTTAAGCATGCCATTAAATCTGGTTTAACCCACCATTTCTACTGAAATGCCTGTACCAAGTCAGGACCATTGCTGTAGTTACTATATATTATTTGTTGTTGGTTCTGCGGTTTGCAAGTCTTTTTTAAACAGTTTCCTCTAAGTTGGGTATTTTATTATTACCTTCATTGATAAATGTCACTTACTTTCAAAGTCACATCCTCGTGCATAAAAGTCTGTCCCTATCAATGTAAGCTTCTGTCCATACATCCCAATAATCAACATACAATCTGAGGAACTCGTGTTGTACAGAAATCCTGTACATTGACCATCCTGTTTAAATTCTCGACATAGTTTCTTGCATTGGTCAATTGATGTGTTTTTTGACTGAACTGTTTTACTAACAAAACTTGTGTTCAGAGATTTATTAACAGACACTGTGAAATTATCAGTACAATTTAGGATATGATCTGAAAAAAGCATGCATAAAAGGTGTTAGAATGCGGCCAAAATGTCACACAAAATCAGAATGATTCTAACAATGAAGTAAATACAGTAAAAGTTGTCCCATAAACTTACCTTCACTTAACATGGAATTAATTAATGTTATGTTACCATACCAACATTCTACTGATTCTTGTTTCATATATATGTTTTGATTGGATGATGCAACAAGTGCACATGCACATATGAGCACATCTGTACTGAGTTATCTGTACTAGAAATTTGCTATTTAGAATTAAATACGTTTTTTCTCAAGTTTATTTTCTTTATTTTACACTTGCACAACACATTTTTGCTAATAAACATTATCAATGTATTACCTGAGATCAGGTAGACAGAGAACTGTGAACTTGGTATACTGTATCCCTCAGAGTTAGCTGAAACCACTGATATATTGTACAATCGATCACTCATTAGATTCTGTAGAATGTAAGACGTTCCTGTAGACTTTTCCTTAAAAAAACATTGAATTGTGCATGTATAATCTACAAACTACCGGTAAATACTTAAAGACAATCATGGACTCTCTAAAACAACAGAAAATTAATTTGGAAACAACTGTACTAAATTTGAAGATTTGCTTGCATCAATTCGTAAATTAATGGTCTCAATCAAGCTTACTGGTACTAAGTTAGCAGAGGCATTGAACAGACATGGGGAACTATCAACAATGAAATCAACAACTGTTAACAGAAAATGTTTAACTACATTATAATTATCTCCATAATAAAGAACTGAATAAAATGTGATTTAACAGAAATAAAAGATGAGTGTTTTGAAATTATTTTTAAATAAACTGGGCACACTTATATATGTAAGTGGTCTGTACATCTATTTTTATCACTGTTTGACAGGGCACATTAACATTTCTTATGGTTTTAATCCTATTTTGTTTGCAAAGTAAACAAATCAAGTGACATTATGTACCAGATCATGTGACATTATTACCAGGCCATGTGACATTATATACCATATCATGTGACATTATTACCATGCCATGTTACATTACGAACATAAATATCAAATGAGTATACAACAAAACAACTTCAGTATTTTATGTTAAGCCAGTTGATTACTGCCAGACAAAGTCATGGTTTTATATGAGTAATGTCCCTTTACTACAGATAAAAGATTAACCAATCATTAAATAGAAGAAAAAAATCTACCTTAACTGGCACTTTATCACAACCAGCGCATACAACATAATAATAATCTACAGGGGGCCCTCCGTAGGGTGGGAACCAAGAGATGCTGATGGAGTGATGCGTAACCATGTTTAAATACACAGAGGATGGTGGTCTTGGTAGATCAACTGAAAGATAATTAAAAAAAATACATACATTCTACATGGTATGCTCTACCAGATAAACAGATACAGATATACGGTTTATTATAGCTAAACATATTCCATTCAGAAATTTATCCATAAAATATTTCAGAGGCCTGATAGGCTGATTATTAGAATTCCTCTGAGAAGTATTTCAGCAATATTTGGCACTAGAAAAAGTTTTTGTTCTTATTCCATACTTTAAAATAAAGAGCTATGACAATGCTTCAAAACAATTAAACTCATGATATTTCTATTAGAACATGACTAGGTTCCATGTATACTTACGAATTCCTTCTTTAAAACACAGCGCTATCTTTGGTGCCTCTAATGCACATAAGGTATCTGCACCATCAAAGCTTCCTCTACAAAGTTGGTAACAATTAGGGTTAACTCCCCTCTCACTACAACACTGTGTGTGGTCTCTGCCATCTATAAAACAAAATTGAGAAATTATGTCATCCCTAAAATTATAGCTGACTCAGCATTAGACATGTAAACTGAATAGCTCTTCTTAAACAACCTAATTTGTATTACACCAGAAGCTATTAAGAGCCTGTATTGCTCAGTTACTTTATATAGACATTCCACTAATTTTAACTCCTGTTGTGGTAGCATTTACAGCTTTTGATTAGCATGACACAAGTTAACTTTATATTGTTTGTTTGAATGGTGTTTAGAGTCACTTTCAGCATTTTTCTCAGCTATATCATGACATCCAGTTTTTATTAGGGGAGGAAGCCCGGGTACCTGGAAAATGGTAGACCTTGGAAAACTTGCAATCCTTGTCAATTACGATTGGAGTTGAGTACACTCTGCCCACAGTAATACTCCAACCTACAACCTCGGTGTTGACAGCCACTTGATTATATAGCAGACTGACTTCTTAAATACTTGGCAAACAATTGACACGAAACTTGATAGAGGACATCCAATAATACTGTTGTTTTGTTTCAACTGGTTCAATGGCTACAAAAATAATACACAAACCACAACAAATAACAATAACAGGACAAGTCTACTAGACAAAGTTGATCTAGTAATCACTGATACCCCCACTTAAATTTTGCAGACATTTTTTGGTATAAATTTTTAGCATTTTTTGTTGACTGGTGACCTTGACCTTGACCACTGATAAAATTCCTGCAGCATCAATAGGTTTCTTACCCACCTCATATGTAATAATATCCTAATAACGTTTCACTGAAATCATATGCAAACTTTTTTGAGTTATTGTCTGGAAACATTTTTTGTTTGGAACAATTTTTTTGGCAACTGTGACCTTGTAATTTGATGGATTTCCCCAAAAATCGATAGGTTTTTGATCCATCTAATATGAAACTATATCCCAAAGAAATCAAATTCAAACTTTTTTAGGTTATTGTACGGAAACATTTGTTTTTGTAAAAATTTGTTTACGGTGACCTTGAAATTTGATGGATTTAACCCAAAATCAATAGGCTTTTTCCAACCTGCTATGCAACAATATTCCAAAGTTTTATTAAAATTGGACGAAAGCATTTGAATTATTTAACCAAATTGAGAATCATTATATCACCAACTTGAGCAGGGTTATAAAAAAGTAAAATCTATTTGCTTTGAAAAGTCACAAACAGAAAAATTGATCTCTGCAACAATGATATCCTGCTGGCACATTTAGGTAAACACCTCCTTTTTTCTTTAGATCACTTAAGAAAAAGCCTTACAGAATTTTGCAATCTGACTTAAAAGATTTTATTTTACCATAAAACGGAACGAAATCAATATAGCGATCTCATGATATAATCACTTTCCTCAACATGCTCAAAGAAGGTTGAAATTGTAATACTGAGCATATGTAATTTCATAAAAATTTATGGTACTTTCAGTTGAAAAGTGTCAACATTAAAAATTGAAATGGGACGACATAAAAAAGTTTAACTAAATTTGTTGGACCAAGGTGCAAAACCCACACTTATCATAAATTTATGGAAGGGGTCAAGTTTTATGCCTTTCCCACGATGTTAAAGATAATGTTGAAGAAAGTGCCATAAATAAAATCATGTGACCCCACAAATCACTTTATGGAATATTTTCAACTACCTATTATGAAAACGACATTGAGCATTTACAACATATAATCATTTTAATTTTGTTAATAATTACAGGTTATAACACAGTATAAATAGGTAACATAGGATAATATAATAAAAAACCCAGAATATATTTGAAGTTATATTGTAGAAATAATATTACCACTGGAAATCAGTAAGTTTTAATAGTAAATTGCCTTAATACATAAATGACAATAACTCATGCATAGCACGATGACCAACAGAAAGATGGAAAGGTTTACCTGAGCCACATGAAATCACTTTCCCAAAATCATTAAGGCATGGTATGGCCTTGTTGAATAAATCCGAAACTGAGGCATTGACAATAAATCCATAATCACACAAGGGCATGCAGTCCTGTTTTAGTCCTTTCTGCTGACAACATGCTGAAACAGAAAAAAAAATGTCAACAGAGTTCAGAATGCTTAAGTATGTTAAAATCATTGGTTAAACTGGGACCCTTAGTCCCCATTCTTGTATTACACATTAAAATCATTTGTTAGACTCACAGGGACCCTTAGTCCTCATTCTTGTACTACACATTAACAAGTGTGGACACAGAAAAACGTCTCGCCTGAATTCCGCATCAGTAACGATAATAAATTTCGTCATAAGCATTACGTAAATAGCATTAATTATGAGCAGCGGCCTGTATACCAAATATTGTCACCATACTATGCATAGTTACAGAGGAACTGTCCTAATACAAAAACTTTAACGTAGTCGCTGAACCGTGAAATTGAGGTCAAGGTCAGATGACACCTACCAGACAGTCATGTACTAGTCATCAGCAACCTATACACCAAATATTGTCATCCTACTATGCGTAGTTACAGAGAAACTGCCGTAACCCAAAAACTTTAACGTAGTCGCTGGACCGTGAAATTGAGGTGACAGGTGACTGACTGGCAAGTACTCATCATAAGCTACCTCTGTACCAAATTTGATGGACCTAGGGCTTGGGCTTACAAATATATGAAGCAAGATGTCAAGTGTTTACGCCGCCGCCGCCGGATTCCCATACATATGTCTCGCCTCCAGCGACTTTCGTCGCAGGCGAGACAAAAATCATTGGTTAGACTGGGGCCCTTAGTCCCATTATTGTACTACACATTAAAATCACTGGTTAGACTGGGGCCCTTAGTCCTCATTATTTTACTTCACATTAAAATAATTGGTGCGACTGAGACTCCTTAGTCCTCATTCTTGTACTACACATTAAAATCACTGGTTATACTGTGACCCTTAGTCCCATTATTGTACTACACATTAAAATCACTGGTTATACTGGGACCCTTAGTACCATTATTGTACTACACATTAAAATCACTGGTTATACTGGGACCCTTAGTACCATTATTGTACTACACATTAAAATCACTGGTTATACTGGGACCCTTAGTACCATTATTGTACTATACATTAAAATCACTGGTTATACTGGGACCCTTAGTACCATTATTGTACTACACATTAAAATCACTGGTTATACTGGGACCCTTAGTACCATTATTGTACTACACATTAAAATCACTGGTTATACTGGGACCCTTAGTACCATTATTGTACTACACATTAAAATCATTGGTGAGACTGGGACCCTTAGTCCCCATTATTTTACTTCACATTAAAATAATTGGTTAGACTGGGACCCTTAGTCCCCATTCTTGTACTACACATTAAAATCATTGGTGAGACTGGGACCCTTAGTCCCCATTCTTGTACTTCACATTAAAATAATTGGTTAGACTGGGACCCTTAGTCCCCATTCTTGTACTTCAAAAAAAAAAAAAAAAATTGGTGAGACTGTGAGTCCTTTGTCCTCATTATTGTACTACACATTAAAATAATTGGTGAGACTGGGACCCTTAGTCCTCATTCTTGTACTACACATTAAAATCATTGGTGAGACTGGGACCCTTAGTCCTCATTCTTGTACTACACATTAAAATAATTGGTTAGACTGGGACCCTTAGTCCCCATTCTTGTACTTCAAAAAAAAAAAAAAATTGGTTAGACTGGGACTCCTTAGTCCTCATTTTGTACTACACATTAAAATCATTGGTGAGACTGGGACCCTTAGTCCTCATTCTTGTACTACACATTAAAATCATTGGTGAGACTGGGACCCTTAGTCCTCATTCTTGTACTACACATTAAAATCATTGCTGAGACTGGGACCCTTAGTTCCCATTATTTTACTTCACATTAAAATCATTGGTGAGACTGGGACCCTTAGTCCCCATTATTTTACTTCAAATTAAAATCATTGGTTAGACTGAGACCCTTAGTCCCATTATTGTACTTTATTTGTCAATAGTAA
Source organism: Limnoperna fortunei (assembly GCA_944474755.1). Classification (NCBI taxonomy): domain Eukaryota; kingdom Metazoa; phylum Mollusca; class Bivalvia; order Mytilida; family Modiolidae; genus Limnoperna; species Limnoperna fortunei. Next base: position 85,944,046 of record OX104117.1, read on the forward strand.
ATCTTCTAACCATAATAGTTTTGACAGAACAACTTTTTAATAAAGAACTACAAAATGTCAAGTGTGGACACAGAAAATCCTCTCTCCTGCATTCCGCATCAGTAACGAAAATAAATTTTGTCATAAGCAGTACGTAAATAGCATTAGTTATCAGCAGCAGCCTGTATACCAAATATTGTCACCATACCATGCATAGTTACAGAGGAACTGTCCTAATACAAAAACTTTAACATAGTCGCTGGACAGTGAAATTGAGGTCAAGGTCAGATGACACCTACCAGACAGTCATGTACTATTCATCAGCAACCTATATACCAAATATTGTCATCCTCCCATGCCTTGTTACAGAGGAACTGCCGTAACCCAAAAACTTTAAGGTAGTGACTGGACATTGAAATTGAGGTCAAGGTCAGTTGACAGGTGACCGACAGGCAAGTACTCATCATAAGCTACCACTGTACCAAATTTGATGGACCTAGGACTTGGGCTTACAAAGATATGAAGAAAGATGTCCAAGTGTTTACACTGCCGCCACCACCACCGCTGGATTCCCATAAATATGTCTCGCCTCCAGCGACAATCAGGCGAGACAAAATATCAGTTACCTCCTGATTCATATGGTAACTGGTGGCTACTGAACTAAAAAATCACTTAACTCCTAAGTCATAGGGTAACACGGGTCCTAGTGGATACTGAACTAAAAAAATCACTTACCTCCTAAGTCATAGGGTAACACAGGTCCTAGTGGCTACTGAACTAAGAAATCACTTACCTCATGAGTCATAGGGTAACACAGGTCATGGTGGCTACTGGACTAAAAAATCACTTACCTCCTAAGTCATAGGGTACCACAGGTCCTGGTGATGGTGTTACTGGAGCCAAAGAAGGTGGCACAGCTGAAAAAAAAGTGTTACATGTACCATACAACATACTTATACTGCAAACATTGAAAATATATCTTTTATTTCCAAACAATTTCACATAGATTGAACAAATGTATGCAATAATAAGAATATCATTTTATTTATTTAAAATCATTCCACACAATGTTATAAGACTAAAAAGGCTGAAAAAATAACCCATTTTACTTTTCACAAGAGGTAAAGCTCAAGTCTACACAGGTTATAAAACTAGGTTACAACAGAACCATAGATAAATGTATTGTGGTCTAAATTTCTCAATAGTAAAACGTCATGAAATGAAAACATATCCAAATTTCCCTGTACTAAAGCCTACTTACCATATGTCAGGAACCCAATCTCTGCTGACGGGAGGCTCTGACCCGCATCATTCTGGGATATGACTGTCACGTCATATTCTGTATTGGGTGTCAAACCCTTCAGCTGCAGGGTTGTATTGCTTGTTGTGGTCTGGAAAGCAAGTAAATACTTTATCAATACAGTTTTTGACGCTATACAATTTTATTTCAATATTTTCAACCGTTTTTGTTCTGCACTGGAATAAATATATTCATTATCTCTGTGTTTGATACCATTCTCAAAGTAACCTGGAGTGTCAGTGTATCCATACTTAATGTGGTTCCAGTAAATTCTATGTGCCAGGAAAGGGCTATGATCATCTATGAAAATTGTTTACCTGGCAGTCTAAAATTTGTCCACTTTACTCTACCACCCCAATACTATATGTGCCTGTCAACACCCCGTCTTACTGTGAGCAGGGTGTACTCGACTCCTATCTTACCTATCTTAATTTGAATATGAATTGTTAGTTTTCTTGCAGATTGGGGGTTTATACTAGAGAGGTTTGCAGTGGGCAGGGAATTACTTGAGTCCTATTTTAATTGACAAGGATTGTAATTTTCCGCCAAAGATTGGGCATTTTCACTAAAGAGAGGTTTAAAGTGGGCAGGTGTACTTGATTCCTATCTTAATTGACAATGATTGTAGGTTTTCCTGCTGAAGATCGGTGATTTTCACTAGATAATCCTCCCTAAAAAAACTGCACTCCTTGATAAATCTGAAAAGTTGCTGAAAGTGGCATTAAACACCATACAAACCAACAAACAACCATTATGTGAAATAAGTGCCTTCCTGAAATGGACAAGGTGTTTTGTATGGCACTTACATTAATACATGTGTCATTTTTTATTGCAAATTACACCTTAATATAATGCTAACATATGGACCAAACAACATTGTGGCAATAATAATGGTGGTTTTATATCAAAGGAAAAGTTTGTATCAACAGAACATACATTTTGGCAAAGTGGACAAGTCTCAGTAGGTACGAGGCAGCCCCATTATATTGGCAGATCAATAAAGGACTACAGTCCTAAGTGGACAAGCCTCAGTAGGTGAGGCAGCCCCATTATAGTGGAAGATCAATAAAGGACTGCAGTCCTTTAAGGCAACACAATTTTTTTAAGTTATAACATGTTTGCTAGTGTTAACAGCATCTCTTTTTTTAATGATTTTATTTATTTCGAAGTTAGTAATATCTGCAAATCTTCGCTTATTAGAACCAGATCTATCCATATTACGTTCACTCGATGGCGTTACCAATTTTTACAAACAACAATAAAATCCAAACATCAGTCAGAACGATAATTTTAATTGGTTTAGAGGATTTAAGAAAGATGATTTGATTGCCTATCGTCTTTCCCTTGAAGGAAACAGCACGTGCTAGGTATTTTCATTCAAAAATTTCTCACGAGACTGCAACATGGTTTTTTATTGAGTAGAATGAGTTTTGCTAACCAATATGATAGGAAATTGAAAGTCATGTGTATTGGTTTAGGCCCATAGGAAAAATGGCAAAAATATATATTATGTAATAATATTAATTATGACAAAAGAATTCTGCAGATTAAAAATGTTATTAAGCAATGGTTTAAGCGTAATCTTACTGTAATAGGCAGAATAACAGTGGTGAAATCACTTATCCTACCAATACTTAACCATTTGATTATTTCATTACCAAATCCAAGCGCTAAGACTATTAAAAAGGTCTGTTTTTTGTTTGTTTGAATGTTGTTTAATGCCACTTTCAGCAATTTTTCAGCTATATATCATGGCGTCCAGTTTTTATTGGGGGAGGAAGCCTGAGTACCCAGAGAAAACCCCCGACCTTCGGTAGGAAAACTGGCAATCCTTGTCAATTAAGATTGGAGTCGAACACACCCTGCCTGCAGTGAGGCAAAAACCCGCAATCTCAGTGTTGATAGACCATGTGATCAATAGTAGATGAACTACCTTAACCACTCAGCCACTGAGGCCCCATTAAAAAGGTAAATAATCTTCTGTTTTCTTTTATCTGGGCTTCACCAATTCACAAAAACAAAAAAGAAGTATTACAAAAGGGTTTTGAAGAGGGTGCACTTACAATGATTAACCTGTATGCTTTTATTCTTGTACTAAAAAGTACTTGGTAAGTCCTTCGAACTGACAGTAAATGGCAAAATATATTTTTTTCTACTATTGAAAGTAAACAAATATTTAACTGTGGAACGTGCTATATAAAACAGTTGCAAATGAAATAAAAAATAAATTTTGGAAAGATGCTCTAAAATCATGGCAAATGATAATTAAAAAAGAACAAAATAACATTTTGGAAAATTTGTCCAATCTGGATGAATAAAAAAAAGTCAAAAAAGGTAATAAGCCATTTTTTTTAAAAGACTAGTTTAATGCTGGAATTATAAATGATTTAATAAACACAGATGGATCATTTTACTCTTTTGACCATATACAACACAACCAATTAAAAAATAATGTCATGAAGTTTAATAGCATTATTGCAGCTTATAATGCAGCAAAAATGTTTATAAAAGAAAATTATAATTAGAACTCGCCTTTCATCCCATCAGTCATTCAAGTGTTCCAAAAAAATACCTAGAGATCTAAAGATATGTACTCTATTCTAAACAGAAATCAAAGTATACCGAACAGGGCTCACGCTGGGTCAAAATTATAGGGAGAAGTCACTTCTCTTTTGGGTGGCTGACAGGGAGAAGTGAGGATGGAACAGGGAGAAGTGGGTGGACAACAGGGAGAAGTTGCTTTATATGTCGCGAAAGCGTCCTGTTTACTTTGTATTTTTTAAAATAAGTTTTGGCATTTGTATTTTATTGTTTTATGTTTTTTTTAAGCAGTATAATTTATTGAGGATAAAGTATCAAAGATTTGATTAACTATTCAGTATACTTATTTCACACATTTTCAAAAATACATGTATTAAACATAACAAAAAAAGAATCAACTGTCACAAAAATGTTCATTAAAATAAATGTTTCTTTGTCATTGATACACTATTTGATTGATTTATAATGAAGTACTATTAGAACCAGAAGTAGAAAATTACATCATTGTGATACATAATATATTATGTAAAATTGTAAAATTCACTATTAAAAGAATTTAGACATATTTAACTTAAATTTGTTTAAAGTATGCGAAAATACTATTTTACTACGTTTCTATCATTGCCAAACTCATTTCACCACTATAAGCGTAGTATATTTGCAATCTCCGGTGCCAAATTCATATCCGCTCCGGAAATTTTCAAAAGTTCTTGTGCTCTGATCTGGTTTCCGGTCATATTTTAAACCTACGCTTTATATACCAAATAAAAGTTAAAGGGTACCAGTTCAACTTTGGCGCGTAAACAAAATAACATGACGCGGTATCAAAAATATGAAGATTTCTTACCAAAATGGAAATAAAATTTGAAAGGCGATGTTAGGCGATTCTACAAAATGAAAGGGCGACTTCACTTCGCCTTTGAAGATGATCGACGGCGAAGTGGGACCACGATTAGGCGACTTCTTCGCCCGAGTCGCCCTCCAACGCGAGCCCTGACCGAATGGTAAAACTAAATGGTGTGATATCTTTCATACCAATGAACAAAATTGGAATAAATTTTTTAAGTTACCATTTGTAGTCACCAAAAATACCAAATTACAGTGGATTCAGTATAGAATCAATCATAGAATCATTGGAACAAATACATTTCTCTGTAAAATCAGAATTATTGATGATACAAAGTGTACATTTTGCCAAACAAATATTGAAACTATTGAACATTTGTTTTGGGAGTGTGAACATGTACAATGATAGGCACCGTCTTCTGCAAATGTTCTCAAAAATGACTACACTACAACCAAAATGGATTACACCAAGTCCGTGAGTCCATGATGGAAACCGATTATAGAACTCGGACATTCCTGATGGACAGAAGTTCATCATTCACTGATACTTCAGATATGATACAATAAAGGTGTGGTTAAAACTCTTATAATATAAACAGTAGGTGTCAATAACACGCTGGCGTTAAACACCTTTCCTTATGGTGCCCCGAGGAATTAGGATACCTGTTGTCCACCGGATGCAAAATAGAATGATCCATTGATCAAGGAACACCTGCGATTTTATTGCAGGGTCAACTAATATAGCGTGTATAAATGTGTGTAAGAGTTGAAAGGTATGAATTGCGGTAAATTTCATAATTATAATAAAAAAATCTCCCGCTGGTCTTGTTCAGGTGACTGGTGTTAATTGATGAAGGTAATCAATACGTGGACTTTCTGTGTAATTAAAATACTATGCCGACCGAAAAGTTTTATTGTCTCCAGCACAATGGAGCAATATTTTTTCCCACACGTTTTCAAAATTTGGCAGTTGTAGGTTTAGTGGAATATTGTTAAAAACACATATGTGATGAATTTTGTCATCAGCCATGTTTTATTTTCATATCTAGTCATTTTCATTGTATTTCATTCAGTAAGGTTAAGTGTTATCATTTACTTTTCACTTCATGTCATTTTACACTATTTCATCAGAGTTATTTTGTTATTCTAAGTTTAGGCATCTCTTGCTGTTTTATGTGTGAGAAATAGGTCATGTTCATGTTTATTTAGGTCAAGGTATTTACACTAGTGCCCTACTGCTGGTGCCCTAGTGCTCCTGGTATTATAACCTTTACTCCTAACTCCTGGTAGTATGGTTGTACTCCTTGTATTATATCTATAGCTCCTACTATTATATGTAAACTCCTGGTATTATATCTTTGGCTCCTTATTGTTGCATCAGATTCTCACGCAATCATTTATATTTATTGCATCAGATTTGTTAGGGTATATAAGCAGAGATTTTGTTAACTCTGCATCTTTAGAATCTTTAGGTTTTCTCTAGATCAGTCTTTGGATTATTGTTTCGGCGTTATGGATTACTCTAAATTCTAAAACATACCGTTTCGGGGGATTATTGAATATTGTACTGTGTATTGATTTTGTACTGTAACTTTTGGATTTATCTCAATAACATTTATCAACCTGACATTGTGTTTTATTCTTGTGAAAGCAAGTTGTTTAACTACACAGGATCCACATATTTAGTTTATGTGACCAAGAACTTTCCAAACGCTACTGAAAGGTCTTGTTAAAAAGAGAGAAGAGTCATCACTTAGTGTTCGTCAAATTATACTTGTTGCAACAAACAGACAAGCGAACAATTGATTGTTTGATCGGTTTTAGTGGATTGATTAGACTATTGGATTATCTCGTCCTGTCGTCCCCCCTCCCCCTCTCCTTTTTTTTTCGTCACATTGGTGGCAGCGGTGGGATTGCTGTGTGACTTGACAATTTTGCTGATCAGTTTGATATTTGTTATGGATACGCCAAGGATTACAAGGATGAATCCTACACAAGGAAAAAGCCCCCAGGAGGTAAGAAGTAGACTTTTTACGCATGATTCTGGTATTGGTGGATCACCGTTACCTTTGGCCTCTACTGGAATTCGGACGGGAAGAAGCCAGATGCGATCTCAGTGTCCAAATGGTGGATCAACCCTAGCGACGAACAACGTAGACGAGCATGCCTTTCCTATGAGGGATGGTGGATCTGACGGAGTACCAGAGGGAAATGGTTGGAGTAGGTTTTGGTCTTGGTGGATGAGTTCCCTGCTAGTGATTTGTAGCTGTGTTGCGCTTGCGTGGGTAAACTTTCCAGAAAACAGAGCTGTACAGATGTCACAAGAGTATGCTATGAAAGGTCTTTTGATGCTATTAGCGGTGATGTGCAGCCCGATCCTAGCTAAGATCTTATGGATGACTTGCAGGAACAGAAACAGTGGGAGAAGGAACAGTCGAGTACGCCCGCACGGAGAGATGTTCGATAGGAGTCCTGATGGAGATGATGAAGTCATGGACGGAGACATACGCCCGTATCCCGACTGGAACCCGCAATATTCTGGAAGCAGACCTCACGTAATGGATGGTGATTCCTTAAGCCCTAATTACTGGTGCGAATCGGGATCACCGACCGAACCAGGTATTTTAAATAATACACGGACCACACCCGGAGGAGATGTAAGGGATCCGGATAGACTACAATGTAGCCAGGAACAAAACCATCATTTTGTGCCCGTGGTAAGAACCGAGCCCGACCAAGCCCGAACTGACCCGGCTGTCGCACCCAAACAGGGACATGTACAGGAGTATCCGGTCAGGAGGACGTTTAGTGGTGGAAATGCTGATGTATGGAATGAGTTTTTGCAGTATTTTGAGAATTTAGCGGATTTAAACTCATGGGGACCAGAGAAGTCCAGAAGAGTGTTGCTTAGTACCCTTAGAGGACAAGCCGAGACGTTCGCCTATGGTATGCCACTGGTAATACAGAGAGACTATGCCAGATTGAAGCAGAAGATGGAGGATAGATTCGGGCATACGGCGATGAAGGAGAAGTATATAGCTGAAGCTAGATTGAGAAGAAGACAGCCAGCGGAATCTCTACGTGATTTTGGCCAGGCTTTAGAGGATTTATATAGAAGAGCCTACCCGGAGAATCCAGATATTGTTGAGGAGAATGCAGTAAAAGCATTTCTAGATAAATGTGGGCAGTCTGAAGACTTTCGCTTAGCCGTTAAGAGGACCAGGCCCAAGACATTGCAAGAGGCGGTGATAAGTGCAATGCAGGAAGAATGTTTGCGGGTAGGAGAAAGAGAATTGAACAAGGATCACCCGACGCACAGAGGGGTCCATGAACTTGCGGATGGGTTAAATAGGATGAATATGGTAGATAGAGCCGACGAATCCCCAAGCGCAGGTTCGGATGGCTACAGAAATTGGAGTTACGGTGCACCGAACCATCCGCAGAGTTACGGAAGATTTACACCATGCCAACCCAACAGAGGATTTGGACGTGGCAGAGGAAATGATTTTGCCCGAAGAAGGGGTCGATCGGAGACCAACAGCCCGCCTGATGTAACTGTTGGAAGCTCCGCCAAGAAGGAGTTAAACTAGGACGGACCGGGGACGAGGGCCAGTCACCGGTCGTGTCTAGAAGGCCTGAAAGAAGAGGCAGTATTCGAGTAATGAAGCTCCATAGGAAATGGAAACGACGTAAAAAGAATGAAGTAGGAGAAAAGGAGAGCTCTAGTAGCGAGGAATTGAAAGGAGACGTTGAAGACGGAGTTGATGTCCGTAGCTCCGATAGAGAGGAGCCAATGGTTAAAGTAGACGGAGTTTCGTCAATGATCGTAAGAGGACAGATAGAGGGAGTCCCAGTAGAATGGAAGATAGACACCGGTGCCAAGAGTACCTTTATAACCATAGAGACTTACAATATGATGTTTGAGAGACCAGTGTTAGCTCCCATGGATAGTAACTATGTAACAGCTAACGGAGAAAGGTTGAAATGCCTAGGACGAGCCTTAATGCACATAACGTTTGGAGAACACGTGTTTGAACATGAAGTAAATGTTGGTGGAGTGAGGAACAACTTAATTGGAGAAGATTTTATTACCACTTACAGATGTAGCTGGGACCATGATGAGGCTTGTTTTGTAATAAAAGGCAGTCGGGTACCGTTGGAAGGACCCGATCGGAGTACCCGGGCAAGTAGAGTGATTGCCCTGGAAACGATAGTAGTACCATCGGGACATGAGGCTGTGGTGAAGTCAGGGCTTACGCACCGGAAAAGTAACCACAGTAACTCTAGTTCAGTAGGAGTACTCACGCCAGAACGCCCTTTTCTGGAGCGTCACGGCCTTGCATTAGCAAAAACGCTGGTAGATACAGCGAATGCTATTGTTTACGCTAGGGTATATAACCCTGGACCAAATGATGTAACGGTGTATAAGCATACACACATGGCGATATTCACGCCAGTACAAAGGATTGGACCAGTGATAGACTTAGAAGAGCAGGCCGGAGCAACAGGAGTTGGTGAAGTGACAACGGAGAGTAAAAGGATGGATATGCCCGACCATGTTAAGGCTGTTTACCAGAAAGGATGTGAACACTTAAATGATGAGCAACGAGAAGACTTCAGAAAATTTATAATAGCTAACCAATCCTGTTTTGCCCGACCGGGTGAAGTTGGACAGACCACCATGGCAACACACAAGATAAAGCTTAAAGATGAAAGGCCAATCCGTGAACCACCAAGAAGAATACCAATCTATAAGAGGCAAGCTTTAGAAGACGAAGTTAGGAAATTGGAAGATAGGGGTTTGATAGAAAAGTCCAGCAGCCCTTGGTCCTCCCAGACCGTAATGGTACAGAAGAAAGATGGTAGTTGGAGAATGTGTGTGGACTACCGGAAGTTGAACGATAAGACCATTAAAGATGCATACCCTTTAGCTAGGATAGACGAGAACCTCGATACCTTGGAAGGAGCTGAATGGTACTCTTCCTTGGATCTCGATATGGCTTACCACCAGGTTCCGATGGACCCAGACGACAAGGAGAAAACGGCGTTCGCAACGCCAAGGGGAGGACTGTACCAGTTTACAACAATGCCGTTTGGACTATGCAATGCGGCGAGCACATTCCAACGACTTATTGAAAGAACATTAGCTGGACTGCAGTGGAAAGTAGCTGTTGTGTACTTAGATGACATCGTGGTATTTGGAAAGACATTTGAAAGTCACATAACCAATTTGAAGAAGGTATTTGATGAATTATCAACAGCTGGACTGAAATTGAAACCTAAAAAGTGTCATCTAATGCAGAAGGAAATATCATTCCTCGGGCACATCGTGTCTAAGGAAGGAGTCCGGACGGACCCAGACAAGATTTCGGCAATAAAAGAAATGCAGAGACCAAAAACTGTTACCCAAGTACGTAGTTTCTTAGGACTAGCATCGTATTATCGTAAATTCATTCAAGGCTTTTCAAAGATCGCAAAGCCATTATTTGATCTAACCAAGAAGGACAAGAAGTTCCAATGGAACCAGGACTGTGAAGATAGCTTCACGGAGCTGAAAGCCCGACTGATGTCCGCCCCTATTTTAGTTTTTCCACAAGTTGACGGAAGTAATTTTATATTGGATACCGACGCCAGCGCTTACGCCATTGGTGCCGTGCTTTCACAAGTCCAAGACGGGAAGGAACGAGTGATAGCCTACGGAAGTAGATGTCTGGACAAGCCCGAACGAAATTATTGTGTTACACGACGAGAGATGTTGGCGGTGGTCTACTTTACGAGGTATTTCAAGCATTACCTTTTAGGGCGGAAGTTTCTGTTACGAACGGACCACGGATCGTTAACCTGGTTGCAGAAATTTAGAGAACCGGATGGTCAGATACACCGCTGGATTCAACAGCTCAGCCAATTCCATATGGAGATTGAACATCGCCCGGGTAACAAGCACGGGAACGCAGACGCGATGTCCAGGTTGGTGACACCCGCCGGAGAAATTTGCAAGCAGTGTACCATGCCATGGGACTATCAGTACATGGGACCAACAAAATCTGAAGTTAAGGAGATGAAAGAAGGCAATGTTGACATTTTATCAGATGAATCTGACACGGAGTCAGAAGTTCCCGACCAGACGGAGTTGCCCGCCTTTGACCTGCCCGGACAAGATGAAGATGATGCTCCGGGAGGGGCAAGTCCTGTGAGAAGGGGGAGGAAGCCCAACAGACCGAAGCCAGCCCGACAGAAAGCAAGACCAGAGGCGGAGCTAGATAATTTGAATTTTATTCGCGAGCAACAGGAAGCAGACGATATTCTTAGAAAAATTTTGAAATTTAAACTTGACGGTCGTGAAAAACCAACATGGGAAGAAATATGTCAGGAGAGTAAAGACTTTAAATCGTACATTGCCAGGTGGGAGCAACTTGAAATTAAAAACAACGTACTATGTCTGTTATGGCAAGATGACATCGACAAAATGAAATGGAAGATATGTCTACCCGGACCATTAATCGACGACGCTCTTCGGTATTTACATGATGCAAAAACAGCCGGACATCAAGGTATAAAAAAGACTTTAGAAAAAGCCAAGATCTCTCCATTTTATTGGCAAGGAATGAGGAAGACCATTAAGAACTATGTAAAAAGATGTGATATTTGCGGTGAACGTAAAAATCCAGCATACAAGAAACGGCATCCTTTGAAGACCTATGTAGTCGGAGCACCTTTCGAACGGATCGCCACAGACATTGCTGGCCCGTTCCCATTGACGGAGCGAGGGAATAAGTACATCCTGGTAGTTGCGGATTATTTTTCAAAATTAACGGAGCTCTACCCTATAGAAGATATACAGGCGGAGACGGTTGCGGATACAATATTTAGAGGCTGGATTAAACGATATGGATGTCCGATTCAACTCCACTCCGATCAAGGTAGACAGTACGAGAGCCTTCTATTTCAAGAACTTTGCAAAATTTTAGAAATCAAAAAGACACGGACCACTCCATTGCATCCCAGGTCAGACGGGATGGTAGAAAGGATGAACAAGACGGTAAACGACATGCTTTCGAAATACATTAGACCACACCAAAAAGATTGGGACCAATATCTTGATTACCTGACATTTATCTATAACTCAACCCCACATCAAAGTACGGGAACCACACCACATCGTTTAGTTTATGGAGAGGAGATGCGTATGCCATTAGATCTGGTCACTGAAAAATTACGAAGAGACGACCCTTCCGATGAAAATACTCTATCAACCGAGTATGCATCTCAGCTAGAAGAAAATCTGAGAAGAGCTCAAAAATTCGCCCGAGAAAATTTGGGTTTAGAAGCAAAACGACAAAAATCAGTTTATGACCGGAGTGTACGGAGTAAACACTACGAAGTCGGAGATTTGGTCTGGAGAAATCAAAAACGGAACATACCAGGAAAGAAAGCGAAGATAGCAAGGCACTGGACAGGGCCATGGGTCATCATAAACAAGCTAAGTGACATTATTTTTGTCATTAAATTTTCCAAAAATTCCAATCCAGTTACTGTACACGGAGATAACTTGAAGCTGTACACGGGCAGTAAAAAGGTCAACTGGTTTGTGACACCTGCGACAGAAACAGGAAATGCTGATCAAGCGGATTTTCCTATTTTGACAGATTACGCAATAAATCATGACATTTCACCCGAAGTCGACCGTGAGAAAGATGCTGAATTGACCCAAGCTCCACCCTTAGACCCAGAAATGCGGGAAACATCATCCAATGAGAATCCAGAAATCTGCCCGTCTGATGAAGATTGTCATCCGGAGTCAGATGCCCGTGTACGTTCCTCAGTTAGAGAAGACAATGTTATGCGCAGTAATAATGCGCAGAAGCGAAGTAGAAAAGTACCCAGCAAGTTCAAAGACTTTGTGTTAAATTGTGTAGCTGAAACAGTATATGAAAAAAAGATGTCAGGTTGCGATTGTTCAGGCTGCGGAAAACATTTTGTCAACAGGAGGAATATGGAGAGACACTATAACTCAGAACATAGTTCCATAGTGAGAGTTGTTACTTGCCCCATCGGCGAATGCAACAGGTTTTTCTACCGACGAGAATACCTGAGGGTCCACCTTAGATGCACCCACGGACATCAGGAGTGTGAGGCAAGGGAAATGTCCACGTCTACTCCCTTCATGACGATGAGTAGGGCAATGCTAGATCCAGTTAGGGGAGTAGTAAGACGCATGGATTTCAGTGGTATCCATGTACCCGAGTCGGAAACAAGATCATCGCAAGAGGGACAACCCAGGAATCCGGGGCAAAGGAAGGTCAATGCAGAACAAGGAAGGATTAGGGTGACAGTGGATGTAGGAACGAGTGGGGTCAGGCCAGACCCAGAGACTGTGGCAATCGAGGAAGTAGATATCCAAACTCCAAGACCGAGTGACAATGAACAATGTGATTCTAGTAATGAAGTCAAATCAGATGAACCAGAGGATAAACAACCACAACCAGGTCCTAGCAGGCATTGTGATATCGAAATGATTTCTATTACTCTTATTAAGAAGACAACGGTTGATAAAAATGGCCAGGGAAATGTGGTAAGGGAGCATAGATGGCAGGCCAGTCACCATATTGATACTAGGAACTTTGACTGGGAGCGCTTTATCACTGGGGTCGCAAACGAAACCTTTGAGCACTTACAGAGAATGCGTAAGCCTGAGCCAACGGTGAGAGTGGTTGAGGAGGCTGAAGATGTCGAGGATAATGAAGAGGCTGCCACAGATGAGTCGGATATGGATTCTTGACTTTTTTTTTTTTTTTTTTTTTTGTTTATAAGAAACTGATAGTAGGCTAATTGTCATGTACATAATTTTGTTTTACTTTTGATGTTTGTAGTCCTGTTTATGGTACTTGCATTTTTTTTTTATATATCACATATGTGTTACAGTCCTGCCTGCGTCTGGCACTGACACGTGTAGTTTTGTTAATACTTATGCATGTTTAGCATACTGCTTGATGTGTCCTTTTCTGGTACACATCCCATTTTTTTTTTTTTAATATATATATCATTTAAGTATAGAGGTTGTTTTGTATAGGATTTTAAGTATAATACTTTTATACAGATAATCAGTGCCTAATGTTTTCATATGATTCTATTTTTTTTTTTTTTTTTTGTGCCATAACGTGTTCAAGTGTTTAACCGTTTTTGTTTAAGTGCCATTTTGTTTTACTTTCAATTTTACAAATGTAAGGTGCATAATATTTTATTGTTAACTAGTCCGTGCCATGATTTTAAGTATTTTATTAAGATACCTCATGTGTTCAGGGTATGTAAATATTTTTTATTTGTTACATTTTTGTAAGGTTGATATCTGATTTTGTGTAACATTTTATAAACCGTCCGTTTTATATGTGTTAATTGTTTTAACACACTTCAGGTATTTTTACATTTTGATATGTAAATTTTTTATGGTTACGGGTAACATTTTTATTGAACAGTGGAAGTTCAATGTTAAGTGGGGGGCTGTGTGATGAATTTTGTCATCAGCCATGTTTTATTTTCATATCTAGTCATTTTCATTGTATTTCATTCAGTAAGGTTAAGTGTTATCATTTACTTTTCACTTCATGTCATTTTACACTATTTCATCAGAGTTATTTTGTTATTCTAAGTTTAGGCATCTCTTGCTGTTTTATGTGTGAGAAATAGGTCATGTTCATGTTTATTTAGGTCAAGGTATTTACACTAGTGCCCTACTGCTGGTGCCCTAGTGCTCCTGGTATTATAACCTTTACTCCTAACTCCTGGTAGTATGGTTGTACTCCTTGTATTATATCTATAGCTCCTACTATTATATGTAAACTCCTGGTATTATATCTTTGGCTCCTTATTGTTGCATCAGATTCTCACGCAATCATTTATATTTATTGCATCAGATTTGTTAGGGTATATAAGCAGAGATTTTGTTAACTCTGCATCTTTAGAATCTTTAGGTTTTCTCTAGATCAGTCTTTGGATTATTGTTTCGGCGTTATGGATTACTCTAAATTCTAAAACATACCGTTTCGGGGGATTATTGAATATTGTACTGTGTATTGATTTTGTACTGTAACTTTTGGATTTATCTCAATAACATTTATCAACCTGACATTGTGTTTTATTCTTGTGAAAGCAAGTTGTTTAACTACACAGGATCCACATATTTAGTTTATGTGACCAAGAACTTTCCAAACGCTACTGAAAGGTCTTGTTAAAAAGAGAGAAGAGTCATCACTTAGTGTTCGTCAAATTATACTTGTTGCAACAAACAGACAAGCGAACAATTGATTGTTTGATCGGTTTTAGTGGATTGATTAGACTATTGGATTATCTCGTCCTGTCGTCCCCCCTCCCCCTCTCCTTTTTTTTTTCGTCACACATATTTACTTAAATTTTTTAAAGGAATTTTGTACAATTAGTTGCAACCTCAAATTTTGATGTCGTCTGCCACTAATAGTTTTTTGCTCCTCACATTCATTGAGTGTTTTCCGCCTCCCCTATTGAAATTTTGGTAATAGATGTGTTAGTTTTGGCACACCTATCTGTCCATTAATCTAATCACATCAGGTATTCAAAGAGACCAATAATTGACACATGATTTCTCACTCCGTGCATGTCTGATTGTTATAGAATTTACACAACAATAGAATCTCTTGAATGAACAATTATGTAAAACGAACATAAAATAAAGACGTATGAGTAACAAGGTTTCTAAAATGTTACTGCGTTTCTGCAAGAAATACTTTCATTACGAATTTCAGCAGTTACAACATATGTCTTGTACAAGTGCCATGTTTATTGCGGCAATACCGTGAAGTCCATTAATAGACAATTCTGCAGTCATTTTGGTCACGGAACATTTGCGGACAATTATCCCTAAAAAAATTGATTGCCGCGTCACGTTCGGTCGTTTTTTTTCACGGACTTGGAATCCATCTTGGCTGCAGTGTAAGTTGCAAAGTCTGGAAAATTAGGAAAAAATCCTCAAACAATTCCAGACTAGCCAATGCACAACTTCAATACATGTACAATCTTTCTATGAAGTTTCAGAGATCTGGGTTGAAAACTGTAGGAGGAGTTCATTACACAACATAGGTACCGTCTTCTGCAAATATTCTGAAAAATGACTTAAGTTCCCATGTCTGGAAATTTGGGGAAAAAATTCCGAAACACTTCCATAATAGCACGTGCACAACTTCAATTCATGTACAATCTTTCTGTGAAGTTTCTGGGTTGAAAACTGTAGGAGGAGTTGATTACACAAAATAGTAACGCTATTTTCCCCACCCACCAGCCCGACTTCACCATACTATAGCCCGGGTTTGCATTTCAGGCAACGCGGCCAATTATTATGGAAATGCTGAAAATATTATACTGCTCAACATAAAACAATACATATATAATACTAGGTATTGTAAAGGTAGATTAAGCCTGCAATCATTAAAAGAAAAAACACATGCACTTATTTGAAAGATGACGTATGTTTAGAACAAAAAAATTACTGAGTTTAATAAATTATGGAATGTTTTTCACATTTTATTAAACTAAGACTGTATTATGTATACATATATGATGAATGTACAAAATATATCATTTATAACTTACAATCCTGTATCTTGTATATTGTTGTATATATACTTAAGCAGGGATGGCAATATTTCAGTTTTCACTTGAAAGATACTTCTTTCTCTCCTATCTCATCTTTTCACTTCTTTTATGCCTACATGTACCTTTCTTAAAACTCTTATAAAAAAAAAATTCAGCAACTGTTTCTCTTTGTATACATATCACTTAAAGTTACTACAAATGTTTAATTATTCATTATTATTGTGATATCCATA
The DNA here is from genome assembly GCA_944474755.1 of Limnoperna fortunei. NCBI lineage: Eukaryota > Metazoa > Mollusca > Bivalvia > Mytilida > Modiolidae > Limnoperna > Limnoperna fortunei. The sequence continues at coordinate 85,960,567 of OX104117.1, forward strand.
GGTTTATGCATTTGTTGTTAAAAATAAAAAATTAAATTAAAAAAAAAAAATATGAATATGTACAACTTTCAATTTAGAAATGTAAAAATAGCCTGGTGAATTCCCTTACCATATTAGATTTAGCTAATCCTTCACGACTGTGTTCTAAGTAAGATACAACATATTCTTTGACAGTCCCATTAGTTGGTGCCACCCACTGTAATGTAGCTGTGGTCTGTTTGACTTCTGTCAAACGGATATTTTGAGGTGGACCTGGCAGTGTCTCTGTGAATAAGATAAATTGATCATATAAAAACCTCTGTCTTATCACTTCCCACTGTAGGTAATTGGATATAGATAAAAACAAGATCCCTCACTGCTACCGATATGCCACATAAATAAAAAAGAATCAAAGATACTAAGGAGTATTCAACAGACCATAAATCAGGGACAGACAAAACCATAATTAAACAAAAGAACAGACAACAACAACACACAAAAAACCCAACCACATAACACACAAAAAACAAAAACGGATTGACACTAATCCCATAAAACTGGGATTAGTGTCCTTCCTGTATACCCTACCTTTTAATGGAACAGCTTGGATAAATTACTTGAAAACAAATATCCATTCCTTCCTGTATACCCTATGTTTTAATGGAACAGCTCTGTTACATTACTTGGAAACACATACCCAGTCCTTCCTGTATACCCTATGTTTTAAGTGAACAGCTCTGATGTATTACTTGAAAACACATACCCAGTCCTTCTAGCTACAATAATGTAGCTCCTTTTTTTTTTGTATGGACGGAGCTACAAAGCGGTCCCATTACTCGTAATGGAGCAGCCCGGGAGTGATTCACACCCGGGGGTTTTATGCATTTTATAAGCAATGTAACTGTTTCCCTGGTTTGCTACATACTTTTTTATGTATTTACAGTTTAACTGATATTTCCACAACACCGTATTCGTTAGTTTTATCACTTTATTCATAATCATGGCATTGTTGACAAAAATATGATTTCCGGAAGTGCATAATTTCGATAATATCGGAATCGATTTGGTAAAAAATGAAATTCCGGATGATTTCAGCTGCATTCATTTGCATTATGATTATGTCCCCTTATTACAAATTTTACCGATACGATTCTGAAATTCTACACTCCACAATTTTAATTATGTCAACAATGACACGATTACGAAAAAGTGTTAAAATTATTTAATTAGACATTGTAGACATATCAGATGAACGGCGGAGGAAAGAAAACATATTTATTTAATAAAGACAAAGGTTAAATAGCGGAAAATATGTGTAAATCCAAAAAGTGTTTTTGCTCCATTACGAGTAATGGGACCTCTTTGTAGCTCCGTCCATAATAAAAAAAAGGAGCTACATTATTGTAGCTACCAGTCCTTCCTGTATACCCTATGTTTTAATGGAACAGCTCTGATATATTACTTGAAAACACATACCCAGTCCTTACTGTATACCCTATGTTTTAATGGAACAGTTCCAACATATTATTTTACCACAACTACTGAGCTTTTCCTGTATACCCTATGTTTTACTGACATATTATCTGACAACGTACCCAGACCTTCTTGTATACAAGCTTCAATCATTGGCAGCCTAATCATACACTGTGACAGATCAGCAGTCAGGGGAGGGACATCTCCAGAACAGAATCCAAGACACGTAGTAGGTATTCCATTCCTCTGACAACAACCAGTGTGGTTACGATGTCCTGTAAAAGGCAATACATTCCCAAATTACACAGAATAAAACAAAATTTTACCTTGCAATAATTACATTGCTGTACAATACAGATTACAAACAAATCCTTTATTCCCACAAACGTCCTAAATATAGCTTAAATATTGTTAGATCGATGTAAAACAACAATCAATCAATCAAATTATCCCACAGCATACAAATGACAAGTGATGAGTTTATAGCTAGGAACAAATAAATGTATACATCACAGTTGATTTTTGTGTCGCTTAATCATGGTTAGCATCCAAGTATGTCTGCTGTTTTCAGTTATAAAACACAATTTCAGGACCTTTCTCCCTGCAGAACTGGAGAGAATAGTTTGGCAGAGCAATGCATTTCTTTTCTTAAAAAGCTTTTCATTTCTTTTCTGCTTTAATCAAATGAATACTCTCTATTTTGTAAGTTTTTCAAAATTTCAGGCTGGCCTGTTTCCATTTGTTTTTTTATTTTCTTAAATGCAATATATACCTGATACACATTTCAATGCTTCATCTAGGTATCCATAACAACTTAGTACAACAGTTGGGTCAAGGTTTTCAAAGACACTACTTCTACAAAGGCTGTCTTTACACTTCTGTGGCATGCTGGTCTTGTCACAACAATCTAAGATTGTCAAAATTAAAGGTTTACAATTTCATTAAAAAAGAATCCATGTTTTATAATTGTTTGAGTTTATGAGGCTTCATTCAAATTTCATCAATAACACAGCTTTCAGTTGTTATTAGTGAAGGACAAAGTGAGAACCACAGAATTTTGGCAGGGAAGTTTGCAATCCTTGTCAGTTTTTACTGCAGAGGAACAGTGTGACCTTGTCACAACCAGTGTTGACTTTCAACCATTAAACATCATTACTTCACTATATATGTGTTCGCATTGTCCTAGTTAATAGATTTCTGTCAATTTAAACTTGCAGGCAAATTTTTTATGGTTTTAAAATTTTCCTGTGGCATCATTAGCAATCCACTTAGACATTTGTATATCATTGAAAATTATCTGTAATACTTTAAATGGAATTCATAGTAAAAAATACTACAGATTGTGGGGAAAGACACAAATAGGATCGGCATACAAAAAGTGAAATAATTCGATTTTTGGAACAGCTGTAATATTGGTTACTCACAATTTATTATGGATGTATTCACAATCTACAGTGTTTGATAGAAATTGATTAACTACTGTTAATCCTGTTGTGAAATCAACGTGGAAAACCTACTACATGACCCAGTCATGATGACCCTAGAAATCCCAACAAAACTTTAAGATATCATAGAATTACCTTTTATATTTAGATCCTGTTCCACTGGTGGTGTACCTGGAATGTCATAAACAACACTTTTAAATTCACACTAAAATGCACACAGTATTTATTCTACACACCCATACATGTGATAATTATCTCCGTGTAAAGAGTGAGACTGGACTCAATTTTGTAAGAGATTTTTAGTCAACCATGATTTGGGGTTATTATTAGTCTTTTCATTCTTTGATTTTGCTTGTTGTTTTGAAGTTATTTTATTGTTTAACCAAGTTTTTTTTTTTTATTTTCTGTTGCTATGAGTGGAACCAGTATAGGACATGTTTGTTGCCTCTTGGAGTGTATTTATCACTGTATGCAATACTTAAGACAATATAACATAGCGTATAAAACACATGGTTGTCACTAGTGATGCTGTCTTCAGTCCGGGATATCCTGAAACTCTTGAACTGATAAATAAGTTAAGTAATTTTGCAAGTTTTAGCTGTTTGGAACACTGCAGATCTGGACTATTTATTTCCACAAAAATCATAGCCAGCAATTTGTAGTTTCCCACTTAGCTGACCATGACAAATTTTTCCTCAGTCTTTATATAAAACTTGAATCTACTGCTTAAAGAAACATGTTCAAATCTAATATTTTTTTTAATTGTCCTTTCATTTCAAATTAATCTTTCCAAATTAACTTCACCAAGGTCAATAGTATCACTATAGTAGGTAAAATAATGACAAGTTTAGCTTCAATAAAAAGCAGAGAAAACATCTTTTTTTTACTTTTGGGTGAGAGCATGGGGACCTTCAGCATTAGGTGAGATTTGTCTCACAATATGAGATATCACATGTTTTAGCTATATAAATAAATCACCAAATTTGATTTTCTTTGACTATAATGCCACAATAGATTACAGACATATACCATGTTTTGTTTTAAAGGTTTCAACTTTAAAACTCTTCCATGCACTATTAAAATATTCATTATAACTGACTAAAACTGAGAACATAATTTTTTTTTATTTGGGCTAAAAACTAAAACATTTTGTTTTGCTCAGCTAAACTTGAGAAAATAAAAATATTTTTTATTTGATTGGCTGAAAATAAGAAATAAGAAAATTTCCAACTAGAAATTTTTTGTTGCTAGGAAACAAGTCATACCGAATAAAATGTTCAAATATTATATGAATAAAGTCAGTTCAGTATAAAAAAACAAAACATGATATGCACACAAAATTTTAGTTCCTTTAATTAAAGGTACTGTCAACTCTGGTATTGTTTTGCCTTACCTCCAATGGTTGGTTGAGTGATTATCTCAGAAGGCTGACTGGATCCATAGTCGGAGAAAGCTGACATGTAAATAGCATAGATTTTGTTGGCCATCAGTCCATTAATTGGGAAGCTTCTTGAGTCCTTGCTGATACTTATACTCTGTAAAAAATGTCAGTTACAAAATTAATTTAAAACTCATTACAAAACAGAGGCTCTTAAGAGCCTGTATCGCTCACCTGATTTCATAGGCAATAAAGGTTGCATTTCCCTGATGTTAAACGAAATCCTGTAATTTTCAATAATCTTTAAAGAGGACCATCCAAACAATATTGCTAGAAAGTTTTGTTTCCATTGGGAAACTGGTTTTATAGAGAAGAAGATATTTTTTAATTTGCACATAGGGTCCTATATTAAACTAAGTAATCTATGTAATGCTGTTGTGGCCATTTTGATTTTCCTATTGGTATAAAAAACATAAACTTCACAGAGGACAATATTGCTAGTAAGTTTTGTTTCCATTGGTTAACGAGTTTAAGAAAAGAAGCTTTTGAAAAATTTTTCCCATATGGTCCTATGTTAAACTAAGTCTTGCGGGGGTGGCCTTTTGATTTTCCAATTGGCATAAAAAATACAAACTTTATAAAGGAACATCTAAAATAATATTGGTAGCAAGATTTGTTTCCATTGGTTAATCGGTTTCAGAGAAGAAGCCTTTTTTTACATTTTTCCCATAGGGTCCTATATATGTTAAACTACTTGCTGGAAAGCTTTGCTTTGATTGGTTAACCGGTTTCAGAGAAGAAGCCTTTTTAACTTTTTTCCCATAGGGTCCTATGTTAAACTACTTCCTGCATTGGTGGCCATTTTGAATTTCCAATTGTCATAAAAACATAAATTTTATATAGGACCATCCAAACAATAATGCTAGTAAGTTTTGTTAACATTGGTTAACCAGTTTCAGAGAAGACACCTTTTTTTTAACTTTTCCCCATAGGGTCCTATGTTATTTACTAAGTCCTGCGGTGGCGGCCATTTTAATGTTCCAATTGGCATAAAAAACATAAACTTTATAAAGGACCATCCAAACAATATTGGTAGTACGCTTTGATTTGATTGGTTAATCGGTTTCAGAGAAGAAGCCCTTTAAAACTTTTTTCCCATAGGGTCCAATGTTAAACTAGGTCCTGTGTTGGCGGCAATTTTGAATTTTCAATTGTCATTAAAAACACAAACTTTATAGAGGACCATCGAAACAATATTGCTAGTAAGTTTTTGTTTCCATTGGTTAACCAGTTTCAGAGAAGAAGCCTTTTAAAACTTTTCCCCATAGGGTCCTATGTTAATCTAAGTCCTGCAGTGGATGTAAGAATCTGTACTTACCGTGTGATACATGTTCTCTGCAGATGACTTGTAGTGGATGTAAGAATCTGTACTTATTGTGTGATACATGTTCTCTGCAGATGACTTGTAGTGGATGTAAGAATCTGTACTTATTGTGTGATAGGTGTTCTCTGCCAATGACTTGTAGGGGATGTAAGAATCTGTACTTACCGTGTGATACGTGTTCTCTGTCGATGACTTGTAGTGGATGTAAGAATCTGTACTTATTGTGTGATAGGTGTTCTCTGCCAATGACTTGTAGTGGATGTAAGAATCTGTACTTACCGTGTGATATGTGTTCTCTGCCGATGACTTGTAGTGGATGTAAGAATCTGTACTTACTGTGTGATATGTGTTCTCTGCAGATGACTTGTAGTGGATGTAAGAATCTGTACTTACCGTGTGATATGTGTTCTCTGCAGATGACTTGTAGTGGATGTAAGAATCTGTACTTATTGTGTGATAGGTGTTCTCTGCCAATGACTTGTAGTGGATGTAAGAATCTGTACTTACCGTGTGATATGTGTTCTCTGCCGATGACTTGTAGTGGATGTAAGAATCTGTACTTATTGTGTGATAGGTGTTCTCTGCCAATGACTTGTAGTGGATGTAAGAATCTGTACTTACTGTGTGATATGTGTTCTCTGCAGATGACTTGTAGTGGATGTAAGAATCTGTACTTACCGTGTGATATGTGTTCTCTGCAGATGACTTGTAGTGGATGTAAGAATCTGTACTTATTGTGTGATAGGTGTTCTCTGCCAATGACTTGTAGTGGATGTAAGAATCTGTACTTACCGTGTGATATGTGTTCTCTGCCGATGACTTGTAGTGGATGTAAGAATCTGTACTTACTGTGTGATATGTGTTCTCTGCAGATGACTTGTAGTGGATGTAAGAATCTGTACTTACCGTGTGATATGTGTTCTCTGCCGATGACTTGTAGTGGATGTAAGAATCTGTACTTACTGTGTGATATGTGTTCTCTGCCGATGACTTGTAGTGGATGTAAGAATCTGTACTTACTGTGTGATATGTGTTCTCTGCAGATGACTTGTAGTGGATGTAAGAATCTGTACTTACCGTGTGATACGTGTTCTCTGTGGATGACTTGTAGTGGATGTAAGAATCTGTACTTACCGTGTGATATGTGTTCTCTGTCGATGACTTGTAGTAGATGTAAGAATCTGTACTTACCGTGTGATATGTGTTCTCTGTCGATGACTTGTAGTGGATGTAAGAATCTGTACTTACCGTGTGATATGTGTTCTCTGTTGATGACTTGTAGTGGATGTAAGAATCTGTACTTACCGTGTGATACGTGTTCTCTGCCGATGACTTGTAGTGGATGTAAGAATCTGTACTTACCGTGTGATATGTGTTCTCTGCCGATGACTTGTAGTGGATGTAAGAATCTGTACTTACCGTGTGATACGTGTTCTCTGTCGATGACTTGTAGTGGATGTAAGAATCTGTACTTACAGTGTGATATGTGTTCTCTGCCGATGACTTGTAGTGGATGTAAGAATCTGTACTTACCGTGTGATACGTGTTCTCTGCCGATGACTTGTAGTGGATGTAAGAATCTGTACTTACTGTGTGATACGTGTTCTCTGTTGATGACTTGTTGTGGATATAAGATTCTGTACTTACCGTGTGATACATGTTCTCTGCAGATGACTTGAAGTGGATGTAAGAATCTGTACTTACCGTGTGATAGGTGTTCTCTGCAGATGACTTGTAGTGGATGTAAGAATCTGTACTTACCGTGTGATACGTGTTCTCTGCAGAAGACTTGTAGTGGATGTAAGAATCTGTACTTACCATGTGATACGTGTTCTCTGCTGATGACTTGTAGTGGATGTAAGAATCTGTACTTACTGTGTGATACATGTTCTCTGTTGATGACTTGTTGTGGATATAAGATTCTGTACTTACCGTGTGATACGTGTTCTCTGCAGATGACTTGAAGTGGATGTAAGAATCTGTACTTACCGTGTGATAGGTGTTCTCTGCAGATGACTTGTAGTGGATGTAAGAATCTGTACTTACCGTGTGATACGTGTTCTCTGCAGAAGACTTGTAGTGGATGTAAGAATCTGTACTTACCGTGTGATACCTGTTCTCTGCAGATGACTTGTAGTGGATGTAATAATCTGTACTTACCGTGTGATTCATGTTCTCTGCTGATGACTTGTAGTGGACGTAAGAATTTGTACTTACTGTGTGATACGTGTTCTCTGCAGATGGCTTGTAGTGGATGTAAGAATCTGTACTTACAGTGTGATACGTGTTCTCTGTCAATGACTTTTAGTGGATGTAAGAATCTGTACTTACTGTGTGATAGGTGTTCTCTGCAGATGACTTGTAGTGGATGTAAGAATTTGTACGTACCGTGTGATACGTTTTCTCTGCAGATGGCTTGTAGTGGATGTAAGAATCTGTACTTACCGTGTGATACCTGTTCTCTGCAGATGACTTGTAGTGGATGTAATAATCTGTACTTACCGTGTGATACGTGTTCTCTGCTGATGACTTGTAGTGGACGTAAGAATTTGTACTTACTGTGTGATACGTGTTCTCTGCAGATGGCTTGTAGTGGATGTAAGAATCTGTACTTACCATGTGATACGTGTTCTCTGTCAATGACTTGTAGTGGATGTAAGAATCTGTACTTACTGTGTGATAGGTGTTCTCTGCAGATGACTTGTAGTGGATGTAAGAATTTGTACGTACCGTGTGATACGTTTTCTCTGCAGATGGCTTGTAGTGGATGTAAGAATCTGTACTTACTGTGTGATACATGTTCTCTGCAGATGACTTGTAGTGGATGTAAGAATCTGTACTTACCGTGTGATACGTGTTCTCTGCAGAAGACTTGTAGTGGATGTAAGAATCTGTACTTACCATGTGATACGTGTTCTCTGTCGATGACTTGTAGTGGATGTAATAATCTGTACTTACCCTGTGATACGTGTTCTCTGCAGAAGGCTTGTAGTGGATGTAAGAATCTGTACTTACCCTGTGATACGTGTTCTCTGCAGATGACTTGTAGTGGATGTAAGAATCTGTACTTACCATGTGATACGTGTTCTCTGCAGATGACTTGTAGTGGATGTAAGAATCTGTACTTACCGTGTGATACGTGTTCTCTGCTGATGACTTGTAGTGGATGTAAGAATCTGTACTTACTGTGTGATACATGTTCTCTGCAGATGACTTGTAGTGGATGTAAGAATCTGTACTTAACGTGTGATACGTGTTCTCTGCAGATGACTTGTAGTGGATGTAAGAATCTGTACTTACAGTGTGATATGTGTTCTCTGCAGATGACTTGCAGTGGATGTAAGAATCTGTACTTACTGTGTGATACATGTTCTCTGCAGATGACTTGTAGTGGATGTAATAATCTGTACTTACCGTGTGATACGTGTTCTCTGTCGATGACTTGTAGTGGATGTAAGAATCTGTACTTACTGTGTGATACGTGTTCTCTGCAGATGACTTGTAGTGGATGTAAGAATTTGTACTTACCGTGTGATACCTGTTCTCTGCAGATGACTTGTAGTGGATGTAAGAATCTGTACTTACCGTGTGATACCTGTTCTCTGCAGATGACTTGTAGTGGATGTAAGAATCTGTACTTACCGTGTGATACATGTTTCATGCTGATGACTTGTAATGGATGTAAGAATCTGTACTTACTGTGTGATACGTGTTCTCTGCAGATGACTTGTAGTGGATGTAAGAATCTGTACTTACAGTGTGATATGTGTTCTCTGCCGATGACTTGTAGTGGATGTAAGAATCTGTACTTACTGTGTGATACGTGTTCTCTGCAGAAGACTTGTAGTGGATGTAAGAATTTGTACTTACCGTGTGATACGTGTTCTCTGTCGATGACTTGTAGTGGATGTAAGAATCTGTACTTACTGTGTGATACGTGTTCTCTGCAGATGACTTGTAGTGGATGTAAGAATCTGTATGTACCGTGTGATACGTTTTCTCTGCAAATGGCTTGTAGTGGATGTAAGAATCTGTACTTACTGTGTGATACGTGTTCTCTGCAGATGACTTGTAGTGGATGTAAAAATCTGTACTTACCGTGTGATACATGTTCTCTGCAGAAGACTTGTAGTGGATGTAAGAATCTGTACTTACTGTGTGATATGTGTTCTCTGCAGATGACTTGTAGTGGATGTAAGAATCTGTACTTACCGTGTGATACATGTTCTCTGTCGATGACTTGTAGTGGATTTAATAATCTGTATTTACCGTGTGATACGTGTTCTCTGCCGATGACTTGTAGTGGATGTAAGAATCTGTACTTACCCTGTGATACGTGTTCTCTGCAGATGACTTGTAGTGCATGTAAGAATCTGTACTTACCGTGTGATACGTGTTCTCTGCAGATGACTTGTAGTGGATGTAAGAATCTGTACTTACCGTGTGATACATGTTCTCTGCTGATGACTTGTAGTGGATGTAAGAATTTGTACTTACTGTGTGATACATGTTCTCTGCAGATGACTTGTAGTGGATGTAAGAATCTGTACTTACCATGTGATACGTGTTCTCTGCAGATGACTTTTAGTGGATGTAAGAATCTGTACTTACCATGTGATACGTGTTCTCTGCAGATGACTTGTAGTGGATGTAAGAATCTGTACTTACCGTGTGATACGTGTTCTCTGCTGATGACTTGTAGTGGATGTAAGAATCTGTACTTACCGTGTGATACATGTTCTCTGCCGATGACTTGTAGTGGATGTAAGAATTTGTACTTAACGTGTGATACGTGTTCTCTGCAGATGACTTGTAGTGGATGTAAGAATCTGTACTTACTGTGTGATATATGTTCTCTGCAGATGACTTGTAGTGGATGTAAGAATCTGTACTTACCGTGTGATACATGTTCTCTGCAGATGACTTGTAGTGGATGTAAGAATCTGTACTTACAGTGTGAAACGTGTTCTCTGTCAATGACTTGTAGTGGATATAAGAATCTGTACTTACCGTGTGATACATGTTCTCTGCAGATGACTTGTAGTGGATGTAAGAATCTGTACTTACTGTGTGATACATGCTCTCTGCAGATGACTTGTAGTGGATGTAAGAATCTGTACTTACTGTGTGATACATGTTCTCTGCAGATGACTTGTAGTGGATGTAAGAATCTGTACTTATTGTGTGATACATGTTCTCTGCAGATGACTTGTAGTGGATGTAAGAATCTGTACTTACCGTGTGATACGTGTTCTCTGCCGATGACTTGTAGTGGATGTAAGAATCTGTACTTACCGTGTGATACGTGTTCTCTGTCGATGACTTGTAGTGGATGTAAGAATCTGTACTTACAGTGTGATATGTGTTCTCTGCCGATGACTTGTAGTGGATGTAAGAATCTGTACTTACCGTGTGATACGTGTTCTCTGCCGATGACTTGTAGTGGATGTAAGAATCTGTACTTACTGTGTGATACGTGTTCTCTGCAGATGACTTGTAGTGGATGTAAGAATCTGTACTTACCGTGTGATACGTGTTCTCTGCTGATGACTTGTAGTGGATGTAAGAATCTGTACTTACTGTGTGATACGTGTTCTCTGCAGATGACTTGTAGTGGATGTAAGAATCTGTACTTACCATGTGATACGTGTTCTCTGTCAATGACTTGTAGTGGATGTAAGAATCTGTACTTACTGTGTGATACGTGTTCTCTGCAGATGACTTGTAGTGGATGTAAGAATCTGTACTTACCGTGTGATACGTTTTCTCTGCAGATGGCTTGTAGTGGATGTAAGAATCTGTACTTACTGTGTGATACGTGTTCTCTGCAGATGACTTGTAGTGGATGTAAGAATCTGTACTTACCGTGTGATACGTGTTCTCTGCAGAAGACTTGTAGTGGATATAAGAATCTGTACTTACCATGTGATACGTGTTCTCTGTCGATGACTTGTAGTGGATGTAATAATCTGTACTTACCCTGTGATACGTGTTCTCTGCAGAAGGCTTGTAGTGGATGTAAGAATCTGTACTTACCCTGTGATACGTGTTCTCTGCAGATGACTTGTAGTGGATGTAAGAATCTGTACTTACCATGTGATACGTGTTCTCTGCAGATGACTTGTAGTGGATGTAAGAATCTGTACTTACCGTGTGATACGTGTTCTCTGCTGATGACTTGTAGTGGATGTAAGAATCTGTACTTACTGTGTGATACATGTTCTCTGCAGATGACTTGTAGTGGATGTAAGAATCTGTACTTAACGTGTGATACGTGTTCTCTGCAGATGACTTGTAGTGGATGTAAGAATCTGTACTTACAGTGTGATATGTGTTCTCTGCAGATGACTTGCAGTGGATGTAAGAATCTGTACTTACTGTGTGAAACATGTTCTCTGCAGATGACTTGTAGTGGATGTAATAATCTGTACTTACCGTGTGATACGTGTTCTCTGTCGATGACTTGTAGTGGATGTAAGAATCTGTACTTACTGTGTGATACGTGTTCTCTGCAGATGACTTGTAGTGGATGTAAGAATTTGTACTTACCGTGTGATACCTGTTCTCTGCAGATGACTTGTAGTGGATGTAAGAATTTGTACTTACCGTGTGATACCTGTTCTCTGCAGATGACTTGTAGTGGATGTAAGAATCTGTACTTACCGTGTGATACATGTTTCATGCTGATGACTTGTAATGGATGTAAGAATCTGTACTTACTGTGTGATACGTGTTCTCTGCAGATGACTTGTAGTGGATGTAAGAATCTGTACTTACAGTGTGATATGTGTTCTCTGCCGATGACTTGTAGTGGATGTAAGAATCTGTACTTACCGTGTGATACGTGTTCTCTGCAGATGACTTGTAGTGGATGTAAGAATCTGTACTTACCGTGTGATACATGTTCTCTGTCGATGACTTGTAGTGGATGTAAGAATCTGTACTTACTGTGTGATACGTGTTCTCTGCAGATGACTTGTAGTGGATGTAAGAATCTGTATGTACCGTGTGATACGTTTTCTCTGCAAATGGCTTGTAGTGGATGTAAGAATCTGTACTTACTGTGTGATACGTGTTCTCTGCAGATGACTTGTAGTGGATGTAAAAATCTGTACTTACCGTGTGATACATGTTCTCTGCAGAAGACTTGTAGTGGATGTAAGAATCTGTACTTACTGTGTGATATGTGTTCTCTGCAGATGACTTGTAGTGGATGTAAGAATCTGTACTTACCGTGTGATACATGTTCTCTGTCGATGACTTGTAGTGGATGTAATAATCTGTATTTACCGTGTGATACGTGTTCTCTGCCGATGACTTGTAGTGGATGTAAGAATCTGTACTTACCCTGTGATACGTGTTCTCTGCAGATGACTTGTAGTGCATGTAAGAATCTGTACTTACCGTGTGATACGTGTTCTCTGCAGATGACTTGTAGTGGATGTAAGAATCTGTACTTACCGTGTGATACATGTTCTCTGCAGATGACTTGTAGTGGATGTAAGAATCTGTACTTACAGTGTGAAACGTGTTCTCTGTCAATGACTTGTAGTGGATATAAGAATCTGTACTTACCGTGTGATACATGTTCTCTGCAGATGACTTGTAGTGGATGTAAGAATCTGTACTTACTGTGTGATACATGCTCTCTGCAGATGACTTGTAGTGGATGTAAGAATCTGTACTTACTGTGTGATACATGTTCTCTGCAGATGACTTGTAGTGGATGTAAGAATCTGTACTTATTGTGTGATACATGTTCTCTGCAGATGACTTGTAGTGGATGTAAGAATCTGTACTTACCGTGTGATATGTGTTGTCTGCCGATGACTTGTAGTGGATGTAAGAATCTGTACTTACCGTGTGATACATGTTCTCTGCAGATGACTTGAAGTGGATGTAAGAATCTGTACTTACAGTGTGATACGTGTTCTCTCAGATGACTTGTAGTGGATGTAAGAATCTGTACTTACCGTGTGATACGTGTTCTCTGTCGATGACTTGTAGTGGATGTAAGAATCTGTACTTACCGTGTGATACGTGTTCTCTGCAGATGACTTGTAGTGGATGTAAGAATCTGTACTTACTGTGTGATAGGTGTTCTCTGCAGATGACTTGTAGTGGATGTAAGAATCTGTACTTACCGTGTGATACATGTTCTCTGCAGATGACTTGTAGTGGATGTAAGAATCTGTACTTACCGTGTGATACGTGTTCTCTGCCGATGACTTGTAGTGGATGTAAGAATCTGTACTTACCGTGTGATATGTGTTCTCTGCCGATGACTTGTAGTGGATGTAAGAATCTGTACTTAACGTGTGATACGTGTTCTCTGTCGATGACTTGTAGTGGATGTAAGAATCTGTACTTACAGTGTGATATGTGTTCTCTGCCGATGACTTGTAGTGGATGTAAGAATCTGTACTTACCGTGTGATACGTGTTCTCTGCCGATGACTTGTAGTGGATGTAAGAATCTGTACTTACTGTGTGATACGTGTTCTCTGTTGATGACTTGTTGTGGATATAAGATTCTGTACTTACCGTGTGATACATGTTCTCTGCAGATGACTTGAAGTGGATGTAAGAATCTGTACTTACCGTGTGATAGGTGTTCTCTGCAGATGACTTGTAGTGGATGTAAGAATCTGTACTTACCGTGTGATACGTGTTCTCTGCAGAAGACTTGTAGTGGATGTAAGAATCTGTACTTACCATGTGATACGTGTTCTCTGCTGATGACTTGTAGTGGATGTAAGAATCTGTACTTACTGTGTGATACATGTTCTCTGTTGATGACTTGTTGTGGATATAAGATTCTGTACTTACCGTGTGATATGTGTTCTCTGCAGATGACTTGAAGTGGATGTAAGAATCTGTACTTACCGTGTGATAGGTGTTCTCTGCAGATGACTTGTAGTGGATGTAAGAATCTGTACTTACCGTGTGATACGTGTTCTCTGCAGAAGACTTGTAGTGGATGTAAGAATCTGTACTTACCGTGTGATACCTGTTCTCTGCAGATGACTTGTAGTGGATGTAATAATCTGTACTTACCGTGTGATTCGTGTTCTCTGCTGATGACTTGTAGTGGATGTAAGAATCTGTACTTACTGTGTGATACGTGTTCTCTGCAGATGGCTTGTAGTGGATGTAAGAATCTGTACTTACAGTGTGATACGTGTTCTCTGTCAATGACTTTTAGTGGATGTAAGAATCTGTACTTACTGTGTGATAGGTGTTCTCTGCAGATGACTTGTAGTGGATGTAAGAATTTGTACGTACCGTGTGATACGTTTTCTCTGCAGATGGCTTGTAGTGGATGTAAGAATCTGTACTTACTGTGTGATATGTGTTCTCTGCAGATGACTTGTAGTGGATGTAAGAATCTGTACTTACCGTGTGATACGTGTTCTCTGCAGAAGACTTGTAGTGGATATAAGAATCTGTACTTACCATGTGATACGTGTTCTCTGTCGATGACTTGTAGTGGATGTAAGAATCTGTACTTACCCTGTGATACGTGTTCTCTGCAGATGACTTGTAGTGGATGTAAGAATCTGTACTTACCATGTGATACGTGTTCTCTGCAGATGACTTGTAGTGGATGTAAGAATCTGTACTTACCGTGTGATACGTGTTCTCTGCTGATGACTTGTAGTGGATGTAAGAATCTGTACTTACTGTGTGATACATGTTCTCTGCAGATGACTTGTAGTGGATGTAAGAATCTGTACTTAACGTGTGATACGTGTTCTCTGCAGATGACTTGTAGTGGATGTAAGAATCTGTACTTACAGTGTGATATGTGTTCTCTGCAGATGACTTGCAGTGGATGTAAGAATCTGTACTTACTGTGTGATACATGTTCTCTGCAGATGACTTGTAGTGGATGTAATAATCTGTACTTACCGTGTGATACGTGTTCTCTGTCGATGACTTGTAGTGGATGTAAGAATCTGTACTTACTGTGTGATACGTGTTCTCTGCAGATGACTTGTAGTGGATGTAAGAATTTGTACTTACCGTGTGATACCTGTTCTCTGCAGATGACTTGTAGTGGATGTAAGAATTTGTACTTACCGTGTGATACCTGTTCTCTGCAGATGACTTGTAGTGGATGTAAGAATCTGTACTTACCGTGTGATACATGTTTCATGCTGATGACTTGTAATGGATGTAAGAATCTGTACTTACTGTGTGATACGTGTTCTCTGCAGATGACTTGTAGTGGATGTAAGAATCTGTACTTACAGTGTGATATGTGTTCTCTGCCGATGACTTGTAGTGGATGTAAGAATCTGTACTTACTGTGTGATACGTGTTCTCTGCAGAAGACTTGTAGTGGATGTAAGAATCTGTACTTACCGTGTGATACGTGTTCTCTGTCGATGACTTGTAGTGGATGTAAGAATCTGTACTTACTGTGTGATACGTGTTCTCTGCAGATGACTTGTAGTGGATGTAAGAATCTGTATGTACCGTGTGATACGTTTTCTCTGCAAATGGCTTGTAGTGGATGTAAGAATCTGTACTTACTGTGTGATACGTGTTCTCTGCAGATGACTTGTAGTGGATGTAAAAATCTGTACTTACCGTGTGATACATGTTCTCTGCAGAAGACTTGTAGTGGATGTAAGAATCTGTACTTACTGTGTGATATGTGTTCTCTGCAGATGACTTGTAGTGGATGTAAGAATCTGTACTTACCGTGTGATACATGTTCTCTGTCGATGACTTGTAGTGGATGTAATAATCTGTATTTACCGTGTGATACGTGTTCTCTGCCGATGACTTGTAGTGGATGTAAGAATCTGTACTTACCCTGTGATACGTGTTCTCTGCAGATGACTTATAGTGCATGTAAGAATCTGTACTTACCGTGTGATACGTGTTCTCTGCAGATGACTTGTAGTGGATGTAAGAATCTGTACTTACCGTGTGATACGTGTTCTCTGCTGATGACTTGTAGTGGATGTAAGAATCTGTACTTACTGTGTGATACATGTTCTCTGCAGATGACTTGTAGTGGATGTAAGAATCTGTACTTACCATGTGATACGTGTTCTCTGCAGATGACTTGTAGTGGATGTAAGAATCTGTATGTACCGTGTGATACGTTTTCTCTGCAAATGGCTTGTAGTGGATGTAAGAATCTGTACTTACTGTGTGATACGTGTTCTCTGCAGATGACTTGTAGTGGATGTAAAAATCTGTACTTACCGTGTGATACATGTTCTCTGCAGAAGACTTGTAGTGGATGTAAGAATCTGTACTTACTGTGTGATATGTGTTCTCTGCAGATGACTTGTAGTGGATGTAAGAATCTGTACTTACCGTGTGATACATGTTCTCTGTCGATGACTTGTAGTGGATGTAATAATCTGTATTTACCGTGTGATACGTGTTCTCTGCCGATGACTTGTAGTGGATGTAAGAATCTGTACTTACCCTGTGATACGTGTTCTCTGCAGATGACTTGTAGTGCATGTAAGAATCTGTACTTACCGTGTGATACGTGTTCTCTGCAGATGACTTGTAGTGGATGTAAGAATCTGTACTTACCGTGTGATACATGTTCTCTGCAGATGACTTGTAGTGGATGTAAGAATCTGTACTTACAGTGTGAAACGTGTTCTCTGTCAATGACTTGTAGTGGATATAAGAATCTGTACTTACCGTGTGATACATGTTCTCTGCAGATGACTTGTAGTGGATGTAAGAATCTGTACTTACTGTGTGATACATGCTCTCTGCAGATGACTTGTAGTGGATGTAAGAATCTGTACTTACTGTGTGATACATGTTCTCTGCAGATGACTTGTAGTGGATGTAAGAATCTGTACTTATTGTGTGATACATGTTCTCTGCAGATGACTTGTAGTGGATGTAAGAATCTGTACTTACCGTGTGATATGTGTTCTCTGCCGATGACTTGTAGTGGATGTAAGAATCTGTACTTACCGTGTGATACATGTTCTCTGCAGATGACTTGAAGTGGATGTAAGAATCTGTACTTACAGTGTGATACGTGTTCTCTCAGATGACTTGTAGTGGATGTAAGAATCTGTACTTACCGTGTGATACGTGTTCTCTGTCGATGACTTGTAGTGGATGTAAGAATCTGTACTTACCGTGTGATACGTGTTCTCTGCAGATGACTTGTAGTGGATGTAAGAATCTGTACTTACTGTGTGATAGGTGTTCTCTGCAGATGACTTGTAGTGGATGTAAGAATCTGTACTTACCGTGTGATACATGTTCTCTGCAGATGACTTGTAGTGGATGTAAGAATCTGTACTTACCGTGTGATACGTGTTCTCTGCCGATGACTTGTAGTGGATGTAAGAATCTGTACTTACCGTGTGATATGTGTTCTCTGCCGATGACTTGTAGTGGATGTAAGAATCTGTACTTAACGTGTGATACGTGTTCTCTGTCGATGACTTGTAGTGGATGTAAGAATCTGTACTTACAGTGTGATATGTGTTCTCTGCCGATGACTTGTAGTGGATGTAAGAATCTGTACTTACCGTGTGATACGTGTTCTCTGCCGATGACTTGTAGTGGATGTAAGAATCTGTACTTACTGTGTGATACGTGTTCTCTATTGATGACTTGTTGTGGATATAAGATTCTGTACTTACCGTGTGATACATGTTCTCTGCAGATGACTTGAAGTGGATGTAAGAATCTGTACTTACCGTGTGATAGGTGTTCTCTGCAGATGACTTGTAGTGGATGTAAGAATCTGTACTTACCGTGTGATACGTGTTCTCTGCAGAAGACTTGTAGTGGATGTAAGAATCTGTACTTACCATGTGATACGTGTTCTCTGCTGATGACTTGTAGTGGATGTAAGAATCTGTACTTACTGTGTGATACATGTTCTCTGTTGATGACTTGTTGTGGATATAAGATTCTGTACTTACCGTGTGATATGTGTTCTCTGCAGATGACTTGAAGTGGATGTAAGAATCTGTACTTACCGTGTGATAGGTGTTCTCTGCAGATGACTTGTAGTGGATGTAAGAATCTGTACTTACCGTGTGATACGTGTTCTCTGCAGAAGACTTGTAGTGGATGTAAGAATCTGTACTTACCGTGTGATACGTGTTCTCTGCAGATGACTTGTAGTGGATGTAATAATCTGTACTTACCGTGTGATTCGTGTTCTCTGCTGATGACTTGTAGTGGACGTAAGAATTTGTACTTACTGTGTGATACGTGTTCTCTGCAGATGGCTTGTAGTGGATGTAAGAATCTGTACTTACAGTGTGATACGTGTTCTCTGTCAATGACTTTTAGTGGATGTAAGAATCTGTACTTACTGTGTGATAGGTGTTCTCTGCAGATGACTTGTACTGGATGTAAGAATTTGTACGTACCGTGTGATACGTTTTCTCTGCAGATGGCTTGTAGTGGATGTAAGAATCTGTACTTACTGTGTGATATGTGTTCTCTGCAGATGACTTGTAGTGGATGTAAGAATCTGTACTTACCGTGTGATACGTGTTCTCTGCAGAAGACTTGTAGTGGATATAAGAATCTGTACTTACCATGTGATACGTGTTCTCTGTCGATGACTTGTAGTGGATGTAATAATCTGTACTTACCCTGTGATACGTGTTCTCTGCAGAAGGCTTGTAGTGGATGTAAGAATCTGTACTTACCCTGTGATACGTGTTCTCTGCAGATGACTTGTAGTGGATGTAAGAATCTGTACTTACCATGTGATACGTGTTCTCTGCAGATGACTTGTAGTGGATGTAAGAATCTGTACTTACCGTGTGATACGTGTTCTCTGCTGATGACTTGTAGTGGATGTAAGAATCTGTACTTACTGTGTGATACATGTTCTCTGCAGATGACTTGTAGTGGATGTAAGAATCTGTACTTACCGTGTGATACGTGTTCTCTGCAGATGACTTGTAGTGGATGTAAGAATCTGTACTTACAGTGTGATATGTGTTCTCTGCAGATGACTTGCAGTGGATGTAAGAATCTGTACTTACTGTGTGATACATGTTCTCTGCAGATGACTTGTAGTGGATGTAATAATCTGTACTTACCGTGTGATACGTGTTCTCTGCAGATGACTTGTAGTGGATGTAAGAATCTGTACTTACTGTGTGATACCTGTTCTCTGCAGATGACTTGTAGTGGATGTAAGAATTTGTACTTACCGTGTGATACCTGTTCTCTGCAGATGACTTGTAGTGGATGTAAGAATTTGTACTTACCGTGTGATACCTGTTCTCTGCAGATGACTTGTAGTGGATGTAAGAATCTGTACTTACCGTGTGATACATGTTTCATGCTGATGACTTGTAATGGATGTAAGAATCTGTACTTACTGTGTGATACGTGTTCTCTGCAGATGACTTGTAGTGGATGTAAGAATCTGTACTTACAGTGTGATATGTGTTCTCTGCCGATGACTTGTAGTGGATGTAAGAATCTGTACTTACTGTGTGATACGTGTTCTCTGCAGAAGACTTGTAGTGGATGTAAGAATCTGTACTTACAGTGTGATACGTGTTCTCTGTCGATGACTTGTAGTGGATGTAAGAATCTGTACTTACTGTGTGATACGTGTTCTCTGCAGATGACTTGTAGTGGATGTAAGAATCTGTATGTACCGTGTGATACGTTTTCTCTGCAAATGGCTTGTAGTGGATGTAAGAATCTGTACTTACTGTGTGATACGTGTTCTCTGCAGATGACTTGTAGTGGATGTAAAAATCTGTACTTACCGTGTGATACATGTTCTCTGCAGAAGACTTGTAGTGGATGTAAGAATCTGTACTTACTGTGTGATATGTGTTCTCTGCAGATGACTTGTAGTGGATGTAAGAATCTGTACTTACCGTGTGATACATGTTCTCTGTCGATGACTTGTAGTGGATGTAATAATCTGTATTTACCGTGTGATACGTGTTCTCTGCCGATGACTTGTAGTGGATGTAAGAATCTGTACTTACTCTGTGATACGTGTTCTCTGCAGATGACTTATAGTGCATGTAAGAATCTGTACTTACCGTGTGATACGTGTTCTCTGCAGATGACTTGTAGTGGATGTAAGAATCTGTACTTACCGTGTGATACGTGTTCTCTGCTGATGACTTGTAGTGGATGTAAGAATCTGTACTTACTGTGTGATACATGTTCTCTGCAGATGACTTGTAGTGGATGTAAGAATCTGTACTTACCATGTGATACGTGTTCTCTGCAGATGACTTTTAGTGGATGTAAGAATCTGTACTTACCATGTGATACGTGTTCTCTGCAGATGACTTGTAGTGGATGTAAGAATCTGTACTTACCGTGTGATACGTGTTCTCTGCTGATGACTTGTAGTGGATGTAAGAATCTGTACTTACCGTGTGATACATGTTCTCTGCCGATGACATGTAGTGGATGTAAGAATTTGTACTTAACGTGTGATACGTGTTCTCTGCAGATGACTTGTAGTGGATGTAAGAATCTGTACTTACTGTGTGATACATGTTCTCTGCAGATGACTTGTAGTGGATGTAAGAATCTGTACTTACCGTGTGATACATGTTCTCTGCAGATGACTTGTAGTGGATGTAAGAATCTGTACTTACAGTGTGAAACGTGTTCTCTGTCAATGACTTGTAGTGGATATAAGAATCTGTACTTACCGTGTGATACATGTTCTCTGCAGATGACTTGTAGTGGATGTAAGAATCTGTACTTACTGTGTGATACATGCTCTCTGCAGATGACTTGTAGTGGATGTAAGAATCTGTACTTACTGTGTGATACATGTTCTCTGCAGATGACTTGTAGTGGATGTAAGAATCTGTACTTATTGTGTGATACATGTTCTCTGCAGATGACTTGTAGTGGATGTAAGAATCTGTACTTACCGTGTGATATGTGTTCTCTGCCGATGACTTGTAGTGGATGTAAGAATCTGTACTTACCGTGTGATACGTGTTCTCTGCAGATGACTTGAAGTGGATGTAAGAATCTGTACTTACCGTGTGATACATGTTCTCTCAGATGACTTGTAGTGGATGTAAAAATCTGTACTTACCGTGTGATACGTGTTCTCTGTCGATGACTTGTAGTGGATGTAAGAATCTGTACTTACCGTGTGATACGTGTTCTCTGCAGATGACTTGTAGTGGATGTAAGAATCTGTACTTACTGTGTGATAGGTGTTCTCTGCAGATGACTTGTAGTGGATGTAAGAATCTGTACTTACCGTGTGATACGTGTTCTCTGCAGATGACTTGTAGTGGATGTAAGAATCTGTACTTACCGTGTGATACGTGTTCTCTGCCGATGACTTGTAGTGGATGTAAGAATCTGTACTTACCGTGTGATATGTGTTCTCTGCCAATGACTTGTAGTGGATGTAAGAATCTGTACTTACCGTGTGATACGTGTTCTCTGTCGATGACTTGTAGTGGATGTAAGAATCTGTACTTACAGTGTGATATGTGTTCTCTGCCGATGACTTGTAGTGGATGTAAGAATCTGTACTTACCGTGTGATACGTGTTCTCTGCCGATGACTTGTAGTGGATGTAAGAATCTGTACTTACTGTGTGATACGTGTTCTCTGCAGATGACTTGTAGTGGATGTAAGAATCTGTACTTACCGTGTGATACGTGTTCTCTGCTGATGACTTGTAGTGGACGTAAGAATTTGTACTTACTGTGTGATACGTGTTCTCTGCAGATGGCTTGTAGTGGATGTAAGAATCTGTACTTACCATGTGATACGTGTTCTCTGTCAATGACTTGTAGTGGATGTAAGAATCTGTACTTACTGTGTGATAGGTGTTCTCTGCAGATGACTTGTAGTGGATGTAAGAATTTGTACGTACCGTGTGATACGTTTTCTCTGCAGATGGCTTGTAGTGGATGTAAGAATCTGTACTTACTGTGTGATACGTGTTCTCTGCAGATGACTTGTAGTGGATGTAAGAATCTGTACTTACCGTGTGATACGTGTTCTCTGTCGATGACTTGTAGTGGATGTAAGAATCTGTACTTACCGTGTGATACGTGTTCTCTGCAGATGACTTGTAGTGGATGTAAGAATCTGTACTTACTGTGTGATAGGTGTTCTCTGCAGATGACTTGTAGTGGATGTAAGAATCTGTACTTACCGTGTGATACGTGTTCTCTGCAGATGACTTGTAGTGGATGTAAGAATCTGTACTTACCGTGTGATACGTGTTCTCTGCCGATGACTTGTAGTGGATGTAAGAATCTGTACTTACCGTGTGATATGTGTTCTCTGCCGATGACTTGTAGTGGATGTAAGAATCTGTACTTACCGTGTGATACGTGTTCTCTGTCGATGACTTGTAGTGGATGTAAGAATCTGTACTTACAGTGTGATATGTGTTCTCTGCCGATGACTTGTAGTGGATGTAAGAATCTGTACTTACCGTGTGATACGTGTTCTCTGCCGATGACTTGTAGTGGATGTAAGAATCTGTACTTACTGTGTGATACGTGTTCTCTGCAGATGACTTGTAGTGGATGTAAGAATCTGTACTTACCGTGTGATACGTGTTCTCTGCTGATGACTTGTAGTGGACGTAAGAATTTGTACTTACTGTGTGATACGTGTTCTCTGCAGATGGCTTGTAGTGGATGTAAGAATCTGTACTTACCATGTGATACGTGTTCTCTGTCAATGACTTGTAGTGGATGTAAGAATCTGTACTTACTGTGTGATAGGTGTTCTCTGCAGATGACTTGTAGTGGATGTAAGAATTTGTACGTACCGTGTGATACGTTTTCTCTGCAGATGGCTTGTAGTGGATGTAAGAATCTGTACTTACTGTGTGATACGTGTTCTCTGCAGATGACTTGTAGTGGATGTAAGAATCTGTACTTACCGTGTGATACGTGTTCTCTGCAGAAGACTTGTAGTGGATATAAGAATCTGTACTTACCATGTGATACGTGTTCTCTGTCGATGACTTGTAGTGGATGTAATAATCTGTACTTACCCTGTGATACGTGTTCTCTGCAGAAGGCTTGTAGTGGATGTAAGAATCTGTACTTACCCTGTGATACGTGTTCTCTGCAGATGACTTGTAGTGGATGTAAGAATCTGTACTTACCGTGTGATACGTGTTCTCTGCAGATGACTTGTAGTGGATGTAAGAATCTGTACTTACCGTGTGATACGTGTTCTCTGCTGATGACTTGTAGTGGATGTAAGAATCTGTACTTACTGTGTGATACATGTTCTCTGCAGATGACTTGTAGTGGATGTAAGAATCTGTACTTAACGTGTGATACGTGTTCTCTGCAGATGACTTGTAGTGGATGTAAGAATCTGTACTTACCGTGTGATACGTGTTCTCTGCAGATGACTTGTAGTGGATGTAAGAATCTGTACTTACTGTGTGATACATGTTCTCTGCAGATGACTTGTAGTGGATGTAATAATCTGTACTTACCGTGTGATACGTGTTCTCTGTCGATGACTTGTAGTGGATGTAAGAATCTGTACTTACTGTGTGATACGTGTTCTCTGCAGATGACTTGTAGTGGATGTAAGAATTTGTACTTACCGTGTGATACCTGTTCTCTGCAGATGACTTGTAGTGGATGTAAGAATTTGTACTTACCGTGTGATACCTGTTCTCTGCAGATGACTTGTAGTGGATGTAAGAATCTGTACTTACCGTGTGATACATGTTTCATGCTGATGACTTGTAATGGATGTAAGAATCTGTACTTACTGTGTGATACGTGTTCTCTGCAGATGACTTGTAGTGGATGTAAGAATCTGTACTTACCGTGTGATACGTGTTCTCTGCAGATGACTTGTAGTGGATGTAAGAATCTGTACTTACTGTGTGATACGTGTTCTCTGCAGAAGACTTGTAGTGGATGTAATAATCTGTACTTACCGTGTGATACGTGTTCTCTGTCGATGACTTGTAGTGGATGTAAGAATCTGTACTTACTGTGTGATACGTGTTCTCTGCAGATGACTTGTAGTGGATGTAAGAATCTGTATGTACCGTGTGATACGTTTTCTCTGCAAATGGCTTGTAGTGGATGTAAGAATCTGTACTTACTGTGTGATACGTGTTCTCTGCAGATGACTTGTAGTGGATGTAAAAATCTGTACTTACCGTGTGATACATGTTCTCTGCAGAAGACTTGTAGTGGATGTAAGAATCTGTACTTACTGTGTGATATGTGTTCTCTGCAGATGACTTGTAGTGGATGTAAGAATCTGTACTTACCGTGTGATACATGTTCTCTGCAGATGACTTGTAGTGGATGTAATAATCTGTATTTACCGTGTGATACGTGTTCTCTGCCGATGACTTGTAGTGGATGTAAGAATCTGTACTTACCCTGTGATACGTGTTCTCTGCAGATGACTTGTAGTGCATGTAAGAATCTGTACTTACCGTGTGATACGTGTTCTCTGCAGATGACTTGTAGTGGATGTAAGAATCTGTACTTACCGTGTGATACGTGTTCTCTGCTGATGACTTGTAGTGGATGTAAGAATCTGTACTTACTGTGTGATACATGTTCTCTGCAGATGACTTGTAGTTTGATGTAAGAATCTGTACTTACCATGTGATACGTGTTCTCTGCAGATGACTTTTAGTGGATGTAAGAATCTGTACTTACCATGTGATACGTGTTCTCTGCAGATGACTTGTAGTGGATGTAAGAATCTGTACTTACCGTGTGATACGTGTTCTCTGCTGATGACTTGTAGTGGATGTAAGAATCTGTACTTACCGTGTGATACATGTTCTCTGCCGATGACTTGTAGTGGATGTAAGAATTTGTACTTAACGTGTGATACGTGTTCTCTGCAGACGACTTGTAGTGGATGTAAGAATCTGTACTTACTGTGTGATACATGTTCTCTGCAGATGACTTGTAGTGGATGTAAGAATCTGTACTTACCGTGTGATACATGTTCTCTGCAGATGACTTGTAGTGGATGTAAGAATCTGTACTTACAGTGTGAAACGTGTTCTCTGTCAATGACTTGTAGTGGATATAAGAATCTGTACTTACCGTGTGATACATGTTCTCTGCAGATGACTTGTAGTGGATGTAAGAATCTGTACTTACTGTGTGATACATGCTCTCTGCAGATGACTTGTAGTGGATGTAAGAATCTGTACTTACTGTGTGATACATGTTCTCTGCAGATGACTTGTAGTGGATGTAAGAATCTGTACTTATTGTGTGATACATGTTCTCTGCAGATGACTTGTAGTGGATGTAAGAATCTGTACTTACCGTGTGATATGTGTTCTCTGCCGATGACTTGTAGTGGATGTAAGAATCTGTACTTACCGTGTGATACGTGTTCTCTGCAGATGACTTGAAGTGGATGTAAGAATCTGTACTTACAGTGTGATACGTGTTCTCTCAGATGACTTGTAGTGGATGTAAGAATCTGTACTTACCGTGTGATACGTGTTCTCTGTCGATGACTTGTAGTGGATGTAAGAATCTGTACTTACCGTGTGATACGTGTTCTCTGCAGATGACTTGTAGTGGATGTAAGAATCTGTACTTACTGTGTGATAGGTGTTCTCTGCAGATGACTTGTAGTGGATGTAAGAATCTGTACTTACCGTGTGATACATGTTCTCTGCAGATGACTTGTAGTGGATGTAAGAATCTGTACTTACCGTGTGATACGTGTTCTCTGCCAATGACTTGTAGTGGATGTAAGAATCTGTACTTACCGTGTGATATGTGTTCTCTGCCGATGACTTGTAGTGGATGTAAGAATCTGTACTTACCGTGTGATACGTGTTCTCTGTCGATGACTTGTAGTGGATGTAAGAATCTGTACTTACAGTGTGATATGTGTTCTCTGCCGATGACTTGTAGTGGATGTAAGAATCTGTACTTACCGTGTGATACGTGTTCTCTGCCGATGACTTGTAGTGGATGTAAGAATCTGTACTTACTGTGTGATACGTGTTCTCTGTTGATGACTTGTTGTGGATATAAGATTCTGTACTTACCGTGTGATACATGTTCTCTGCAGATGACTTGAAGTGGATGTAAGAATCTGTACTTACCGTGTGATAGGTGTTCTCTGCAGATGACTTGTAGTGGATGTAAGAATCTGTACTTACCGTGTGATACGTGTTCTCTGCAGAAGACTTGTAGTGGATGAAAGAATCTGTACTTACCGTGTGATACGTGTTCTCTGCTGATGACTTGTAGTGGATGTAAGAATCTGTACTTACTGTGTGATACATGTTCTCTGTTGATGACTTGTTGTGGATATAAGATTCTGTACTTACCGTGTGATACGTGTTCTCTGCAGATGACTTGAAGTGGATGTAAGAATCTGTACTTACCGTGTGATAGGTGTTCTCTGCAGATGACTTGTAGTGGATGTAAGAATCTGTACTTACCGTGTGATACGTGTTCTCTGCAGAAGACTTGTAGTGGATGTAAGAATCTGTACTTACCGTGTGATACCTGTTCTCTGCAGATGACTTGTAGTGGATGTAATAATCTGTACTTACCGTGTGATTCGTGTTCTCTGCAGATGACTTGTAGTGGATGTAAGAATCTGTACTTACTGTGTGATACGTGTTCTCTGCAGATGGCTTGTAGTGGATGTAAGAATCTGTACTTACAGTGTGATACGTGTTCTCTGTCAATGACTTTTAGTGGATGTAAGAATCTGTACTTACTGTGTGATAGGTGTTCTCTGCAGATGACTTGTAGTGGATGTAAGAATTTGTACGTACCGTGTGATACGTTTTCTCTGCAGATGGCTTGTAGTGGATGTAAGAATCTGTACTTACCGTGTGATACCTGTTCTCTGCAGATGACTTGTAGTGGATGTAATAATCTGTACTTACCGTGTGATACGTGTTCTCTGCTGATGACTTGTAGTGGACGTAAGAATTTGTACTTACTGTGTGATACGTGTTCTCTGCAGATGGCTTGTAGTGGATGTAAGAATCTGTACTTACCATGTGATACGTGTTCTCTGTCAATGACTTGTAGTGGATGTAAGAATCTGTACTTACTGTGTGATAGGTGTTCTCTGCAGATGACTTGTAGTGGATGTAAGAATTTGTACGTACCGTGTGATACGTTTTCTCTGCAGATGACTTGTAGTGGATGTAAGAATCTGTACTTACTGTGTGATACGTGTTCTCTGCAGATGACTTGTAGTGGATGTAAGAATCTGTACTTACCGTGTGATACGTGTTCTCTGCAGAAGACTTGTAGTGGATATAAGAATCTGTACTTACCATGTGATACGTGTTCTCTGTCGATGACTTGTAGTGGATGTAATAATCTGTACTTACCCTGTGATACGTGTTCTCTGCAGAAGGCTTGTAGTGGATGTAAGAATCTGTACTTACCCTGTGATACGTGTTCTCTGCAGATGACTTGTAGTGGATGTAAGAATCTGTACTTACCATGTGATACGTGTTCTCTGCAGATGACTTGTAGTGGATGTAAGAATCTGTACTTACCGTGTGATACGTGTTCTCTGCTGATGACTTGTAGTGGATGTAAGAATCTGTACTTACTGTGTGATACATGTTCTCTGCAGATGACTTGTAGTGGATGTAAGAATCTGTACTTAACGTGTGATACGTGTTCTCTGCAGATGACTTGTAGTGGATGTAAGAATCTGTACTTACAGTGTGATATGTGTTCTCTGCAGATGACTTGCAGTGGATGTAAGAATCTGTACTTACTGTGTGATACATGTTCTCTGCAGATGACTTGTAGTGGATGTAATAATCTGTACTTACCGTGTGATACGTGTTCTCTGTCGATGACTTGTAGTGGATGTAAGAATCTGTACTTACTGTGTGATACGTGTTCTCTGCAGATGACTTGTAGTGGATGTAAGAATTTGTACTTACCGTGTGATACCTCTTCTCTGCAGATGACTTGTAGTGGATGTAAGAATTTGTACTTACCGTGTGATACCTGTTCTCTGCAGATGACTTGTAGTGGATGTAAGAATCTGTACTTACCGTGTGATACATGTTTCATGCTGATGACTTGTAATGGATGTAAGAATCTGTACTTACTGTGTGATACGTGTTCTCTGCAGATGACTTGTAGTGGATGTAAGAATCTGTACTTACAGTGTGATATGTGTTCTCTGCCGATGACTTGTAGTGGATGTAAGAATCTGTACTTACTGTGTGATACGTGTTCTCTGCAGAAGACTTGTAGTGGATGTAAGAATCTGTACTTACCGTGTGATACGTGTTCTCTGTCGATGACTTGTAGTGGATGTAAGAATCTGTACTTACTGTGTGATACGTGTTCTCTGCAGATGACTTGTAGTGGATGTAAGAATCTGTATGTACCGTGTGATACGTTTTCTCTGCAAATGGCTTGTAGTGGATGTAAGAATCTGTACTTACTGTGTGATACGTGTTCTCTGCAGATGACTTGTAGTGGATGTAAAAATCTGTACTTACCGTGTGATACATGTTCTCTGCAGAAGACTTGTAGTGGATGTAAGAATCTGTACTTACTGTGTGATATGTGTTCTCTGCAGATGACTTGTAGTGGATGTAAGAATTTGTACTTACCGTGTGATACATGTTCTCTGTCGATGACTTGTAGTGGATGTAATAATCTGTATTTACCGTGTGATACGTGTTCTCTGCCGATGACTTGTAGTGGATGTAAGAATCTGTACTTACCCTGTGATACGTGTTCTCTGCAGATGACTTGTAGTGCATGTAAGAATCTGTACTTACCGTGTGATACGTGTTCTCTGCAGATGACTTGTAGTGGATGTAAGAATCTGTACTTACCGTGTGATACGTGTTCTCTGCTGATGACTTGTAGTGGATGTAAGAATCTGTACTTACTGTGTGATACATGTTCTCTGCAGATGACTTGTAGTGGATGTAAGAATCTGTACTTACCATGTGATACGTGTTCTCTGCAGATGACTTTTAGTGGATGTAAGAATCTGTACTTACCATGTGATACGTGTTCTCTGCAGATGACTTGTAGTGGATGTAAGAATCTGTACTTACCGTGTGATACGTGTTCTCTGCTGATGACTTGTAGTGGATGTAAGAATCTGTACTTACCGTGTGATACATGTTCTCTGCCGATGACTTGTAGTGGATGTAAGAATTTGTACTTAACGTGTGATACGTGTTCTCTGCAGATGACTTGTAGTGGATGTAAGAATCTGTACTTACTGTGTGATACATGTTCTCTGCAGATGACTTGTAGTGGATGTAAGAATCTGTACTTACCGTGTGATAAATGTTCTCTGCAGATGACTTGTAGTGGATGTAAGAATCTGTACTTACAATGTGAAACGTGTTCTCTGTCAATGACTTGTAGTGGATATAAGAATCTGTACTTACCGTGTGATACATGTTCTCTGCAGATGACTTGTAGTGGATGTAAGAATCTGTACTTACTGTGTGATACATGCTCTCTGCAGATGACTTGTAGTGGATGTAAGAATCTGTACTTACTGTGTGATACATGTTCTCTGCAGATGACTTGTAGTGGATGTAAGAATCTGTACTTATTGTGTGATACATGTTCTCTGCAGATGACTTGTAGTGGATGTAAGAATCTGTACTTACCGTGTGATATGTGTTCTCTGCCGATGACTTGTAGTGGATGTAAGAATCTGTACTTACCGTGTGATACGTGTTCTCTGCAGATGACTTGAAGTGGATGTAAGAATCTGTACTTACCGTGTGATACGTGTTCTCTCAGATGACTTGTAGTGGATGTAAGAATCTGTACTTACCGTGTGATACGTGTTCTCTG
Source organism: Limnoperna fortunei (assembly GCA_944474755.1). Taxonomy (NCBI): domain Eukaryota; kingdom Metazoa; phylum Mollusca; class Bivalvia; order Mytilida; family Modiolidae; genus Limnoperna; species Limnoperna fortunei. The sequence goes on from OX104117.1 coordinate 85,991,031, forward strand.
TCGATGACTTGTAGTGGATGTAAGAATCTGTACTTACCGTGTGATACGTGTTCTCTGCAGATGACTTGTAGTGGATGTAAGAATCTGTACTTACTGTGTGATAGGTGTTCTCTGCAGATGACTTGTAGTGGATGTAAGAATCTGTACTTACCGTGTGATACGTGTTCTCTGCAGATGACTTGTAGTGGATGTAATACCCTTTCACAAGGTTTGGATTATCCACTGGTTCTTTCCAACTGACTACAAAACCCAACGGTGAAGCTTGTGATATGGCTGATACTGCCGTAGGGGGTCCTGGCAAGATATCTGAAAACAAATTTAACAAATGTATGATACATAAACTGCTGTAAACATGTTTCTTACTAATTCACACATGTTCTGTTTAAACCAGCATTACGTCAATTACTGCATACTTATTGCATATTGCATACTTTAACACCTTCATCTACCTATTCAATTACCTGTATACGTACCCTTAAATAACCTGGCCTTAGTTTCATAAAACTTCTCAAATTGAGATTTTCCTCAAATTTGAATTTTCCAGCAATCTGATTGGTCAATATTTGAGTTGAGGATGAGTTGAGGAAATCCTCAAATTTGGGATGTTTTATGAAACCAGGCCCTGGCCTCAGATCATTAATGACAAAGAAGAAGCTGTCACAGCTGATCAATCTGGATGGAGAAACCTTGCAGCCCATTGCAACAAATGAAACATGAGGATCTTAGTCTATGTAAGTACCTTATCGTGTCTCAATTTGAAGCCCAACATTTCAATTTAATCAAATTTTAAACAGATTAGATAAAGATCAAACTCTATGTCAAGTTTGGGCAATTGGAGGTTTAAACAGATGAGATAAAGATCAAACTCTACATGTCAAGTTTGGGCAATTGGAGGTTTAAACAGATGAGATAAAGATCAAACTCTACATGTCAAGTTTGGGCAATTGGAGGCAGACACAAAGAACTAAACCGTATTGTCTATGTCTGTAGAAAATATTAGTGTGTTTTGGTGGAGGTTTTTTGCATTATACATAAAAATGGATCTCTTAAGAATCAAAATTGGGTGACAAAGTAAAATCTCAAATAGAGTAGCTCTGACTTACTGATTCCTTCCTCGTAACACATGATGATCTCTAAGGATCTGTTAAGACATTTCAAGTGGTCAGTATTCAGTTATAAGGGGGAAGGGGAATGACGCCCAACAGAATAGCTCTGACTTACTGATTCCTTCCTCGTAACACATGATGATCTCTAAGGATCTGTTAAGACATTTCAAGTGGTCAGTATTCAGTTATAAGGGGGAAGGGGAATGACGCCGAACAGAATAGCTCTGACTTACTGATTCCTTCCTCGTAACACATGATGATCTCTAAGGATCTGTTAAGACATTTCAAGTGGTCAGTATTCAGTTATAAGGGGGAAGGGGAATGACGCCCAACAGAATAGCTCTGACTTACTGATTCCTTCCTCGTAACACATGATGATCTCTAAGGATCTGTTAAGACATTTCAAGTGGTCAGTATTCAGTTATAAGGGGGAAGGGGAATGACCCCAACAGAATAGCTCTAATTTACTGATTCCTTCCTCGTAACACATGATGATCTCTAAGGATCTGTTAAGACATTTCAAGTGGTCAGTATTCAGTTATAAGGGGGAAGGGGAATGACGCCCAACAGAATAGCTCTGACTTACTCATTCCTTCCTCGTAACACATGATGATCTCTAAGGATCTGTTAAGACATTTCAAGTGGTCAGTATTCAGTTATAAGGGGGAAGGGGAATGACCCCAACAGAATAGCTCTAACTTACTGATTCCTTCCTCGTAACACATGATGATCTCTAAGGATCTGTTAAGACATTTTAAGTGGTCAGTATTCAGTTATAAGGGGGAAGGGGAATGACGCCGAACAGAATAGCTCTGACTTACTGATTCCTTCCTCGTAACACATGATGATCTCTAAGGATCTGTTAAGACATTTCAAGTGGTCAGTATTCAGTTATAAGGGGGAAGGGGAATGACCCCCAACAGAATAGCTCTAACTTACTGATTCCTTCCTCGTAACACATGATGATCTCTAAGGATCTGTTAAGACATTTCAAGTGGTCAGTATTCAGTTATAAGGGGGAAGGGGAATGACGCCCAACAGAATAGCTCTGACTTACTGATTCCTTCCTCGTAACACATGATGATCTCTAAGGATCTGTTAAGACATTTCAAGTGGTCAGTATTCAGTTATAAGGGGGAAGGGGAATGACCCCAACAGAATAGCTCTAACTTACTGATTCCTTCCTCGTAACACATGATGATCTCTAAGGATCTGTTAAGACATTTCAAGTGGTCAGTATTCAGTTATAAGGGGGAAGGGGAATGACGCCCAACAGAATAGCTCTGACTTACTGATTCCTTCCTCGTAACACATGATGATCTCTAAGGATCTGTTAAGACATTTCAAGTGGTCAGTATTCAGTTATAAGGGGGAAGGGGAATGACCCCAACAGAATAGCTCTAACTTACTGATTCCTTCCTCGTAACACATGATGATCTCTAAGGATCTGTTAAGACATTGAAGGTGTTCTGTATCCAGTGATGGAGGGATGACCCCCAAACAGAAATCTAAACATACATCAGGCAGCCCTCGTCTCTTACAACATGGCACATGGTTCTTACCATCTGTAAAATAAAAATAATTAATTAATAATTAATACAGTACCCTGTATAAACGTATAAACCAAGTTACTTAAAAGTGCTTTACATCAAAAATACTAGTAGCAATATACAGTGTTGCTTAAATGATTGTGTACCTATTTGGTCTTTTCACAAACAGACACAAACATAAATAAAGAAATTTATTTTTTGGTTACAAGCAAAAAAACAATAAATAGACCTTGTAACCAATATTATTCTGACTATATTAACAATACTGTCTTTTGACTGGCCATATTAATTGAATCCTGTCTGTGTTAAACCATGTGATTTGGTATCATCGGAAATACTATTCGAGTAAAAATCGTTTTTTACTCAAAACTGTGAACATTGACTCAAAGTAAAATATATTTAATTTGTATCATTAATTAACAAAACGTTGATTTAATAAAGCTGTATTTCTTGGTAAAAGAATAAAATTAAACTGTAACTTCAATTGAGTAAAAGGGGCGGACCAACAAGGAGTAACTTTGACTTCCACACGAAAGATATAGAGAGATGGTTCATGAATGGAGATTGTAATTTATATAGTATCTACCATTTTCTGAATCTTTTTGAAATTCTACAAAAGGAAATTAGCTATTGATAAAGATCTATATCAAAATACATATCAAGCTTTCAGCTGTTAACATTACATGTCCAGGAAAATAAAGGACTCATGTTCAAGTTTGGTTCAGCAGAATTATATAACATGTTTTACCTGATCCACACTTCAGTAATTTAGGTAAATCTAATGCACACTTCGCAACAGGATCAAATGTTGTGGGCAGGCCATGAAATGGATCACACACTGGTCGACAGGAAGTGGATACGTTCTTTTCTACACAACAGTCTGAGAAAAACAAAGTATATTGTATATATATAAACAAAAAAAATTTTCTTTCGTTATTTTCTGTTCTACTGATTCAGAAAATATCACAATCTTGGAACAATTAAGGATTGTATTGGTCAGGCAATAATACGTCCCTAAGTCCAAGGGCCATAATTGTTATCAAAAATCAATAGACCAAAACACACTTGATCTATAAATCATCATGGATGATACTTTGTCCATATCTGCAAGTGTTTCAAAAAAAGTCCAGAAAACATGAGTTGCAGACTGACAGACTGCAATATGTACAGTCAATGAAGCCTGTAGGGGGACAAATACAAAGCTTTTAGATTATTCTACAGCATGAAAATGTAGTGTGTAACTGGTCTGTTAATTAATTTTATTACATGAATATAATTTTGCGTGTTTTTGATTAGTCTATAAACAACTTTTAGGTAATGATAAATCGCAACAGTAAAAAAATTACATAAAATGTTTTGTACGCTGCACGATTCCGCTGCATAGTAGTCAAGCGGAATCCAATATCGTCCTGGTTTTTTTGTTTTAGCCTATCAGAATAGCCATCTTAAAGAATTCATTCGTCCAATCAAATTGATTGTATTAATTGTTCACATACATACATACATGCGTGTCAACAACAAATGGAAGAAACGTCTGTTCTGCAATATATTGATTCAATTATACTCTTCTCAATATTTGAAACTGGAATTTCAGGATTATCAGCAAATTGATATCAAAATGCAGTATTAAATAAACACAATAAGGTCTATCTAGCATTACAACAATTACAAAATGTAAGCAGGTGCTCCAGTAGAAAATACATCCTAAGTTTTTCTGATCAAGGGAGATATGGTAGTTTTATTTATGTAATAAAACAATTAATGACTTTAATATACGGTCCCTATAAGGATTTATCAGCCCTCAAAAATGTATATTCACCTTGTGTAGCGGCTCTGTGAATATTAAATTTTCTCTGGATGAAAAATCCTGATAGTGACCTATATCAAAGTCATTGATTGTATATTATTACCTTCAAATACAATGTATGTAAAAATTAAATTATTTAAGGATAGACTTGGTCTAACATTGAATAATCTTAATTCACATTAATTAACATTGTGCACATTAAATAATCTAAATTCTTTTTGACATCTAAGATCCCTGGTAGCAACAAATGTCCTTATAAATGGTCTTTTTGTAAACCAAAAGTCTTATTTTCATACTCAAGACTAACCTTTATTCTCTTTTATTTTTTATTTTATTTCATAAAAACATGTGCATTAATGTATTAAATACACTGGACACAAACTGGTTCTAACATGAATAATATTTTGTATAAATATCCAGTAAAAAAATTCATATAAACTAAATTCAGGAAGCTGATTAAAATTTTAAACTTACCTGTAGTCATGTGATGGTGTTTGTAAACTTACCTGTAAAGTAACATTCATGTGATGGTGTTTGTAAACTTACCTGTAAAGTTATAGTCATATGATGGTGTTTGTAAACTTACCTGTAAAGTTAGTCATGTGATGGTGTTTGTAAACTTACCTGTAAAGTTATAGTCATGTGATGGTGTTTGTAAACTTACCTGTAAAGTTACAGTCATGTGATGGTGTTTGTAAACTTACCTGTAAAGTTATAGTCATGTGATGGTGTTTGTAAACTTACCTGTAAAGTTATAGTCATGTGATGATGTTTGTAAACTTACCTGTAAAGTAACATTCATGTGATGGTGTTTGTAAACTTACCTGTAAAGTTAGTCATGTGATGGTGTTTGTAAACTTACCTGTAAAGTTACAGTCATGTGATGGTGTTTGTAAACTTACCTGTAAAGTTACAGTCATGTGATGGTGTTTGTAAACTTACCTGTAAAGTTAGTCATGTGATGGTGTTTGTAAACTTACCTGTAAAGTTATAGTCATGTGATGGTGTTTGTAAACTTACCTGTAAAGTTAGTCATGTGATGGTGTTTGTAAACTTACCTGTAAAGTTATAGTCATGTGATGGTGTTTGTAAACTTACCTGTAAAGTTAGTCATGTGATGGTGTTTGTAAACTTACCTGTAAAGTTATAGTCATGTGATGGTGTTTGTAAACTTACCTGTAAAGTTACAGTCATGTGATGGTGTTTGTAAACTTACCTGTAAAGTTATATTCATGTGATGGTGTTTGTAAACTTACCTGTAAAGTTATAGTCATGTGATGGTGTAGGTAAACTTACCTGTAAAGTTATAGTCATGTGATGGTGTTTGTAAACTTACCTGTAAAGTTACAGTCATATGATGGTGTTTGTAAACTTACCTGTAAAGTTATAGTCATACGATGGTGTTTGTAAACTTACCTGTAAAGTTATAGTCATATGATGGTGTTTGTAAACTTACCTGTAAAGTTACAGTCATGTGATGATGTTTGTAAACTTACCTGTAAAGCAACATTCATGTGATGGTGTTTGTAAACTTACCTGTAAAGTTATAGTCATATGATGGTGTTTGTAAACTTACCTGTAAAGTTATAGTCATACGATTATATATGGTGGACGCGCTATTGAATGGCAGCTCCCATATCGTAAGTGGATTTTCGTTTAAATATATGACTTTTATAGAACCTCAGATTCTAAGATTTGAATTTGTGATCATTGAAGATACATTTAATCAGAAACTATAACTTATTAGACATTATAATGCACGGAAACGTGTTTGATATATACAAAACATCGTATGATAGTTAAATAGTGACCATTCAGCCATGAACACAGTACACACGTCCTGGCTATTATTATCAATTACAAAACAATCATGTTCACCTGTATTACGTCACCCGCTGATGAACAGTTTTCTGAAATACAGTCCGCACATCGCGGATTCATTCAGAAAGACGAGACGAGGTACAAAAGCCGGTCGAAATTTTTTCCGGCCAATACAAACAATTGTAACAACAAATAGAACACAGAAACGTGAAAATACGCAAATTTTTCAATCAACAAGAAATTTGACATATTTAACTGAATCAATCGATACCGCAGATAAATATAACGGCAATGCATATGGCTTACTGATTCCAACGATCGTTACTTCAAGAACTTGTCAAATTGAAAATAAAGGGAGAAAATCATCAATAACAACTCTAAGTATGATTCCGAAAGCTTTCAACGAAAATATTTTAGATAAACTTTCTATGATATCACTAAATGCCCGGTCAGTGAATAACAAATCAACATCGGTGTGTGACCTGATCGTATCCAACAATGTTGACCTTCTCGCGCTAACTGAAACGTGGCTTGGAACGAAAACAGACAAAGCGGTGATATCAGAAATAAAACCGGATAGTTATGAAATCCTTCAAGTTCCAAGGAAAGACAAGCGCGGTGGTGGCGTCGCATTGATTTATAAAGATGCTATAGACATCAAACGATCAAAACCCATTCTATCATACACACATTTCGAATTATTGGAATGCAATGTTACTGTACAAAGCATTCGTTTTCGCCTTTGCATAGTTTATAGACCTCCTCCATCCAAGGAAAATAAACTAAAAAACAGTGTATTCTTCGAAGAATGGAGTGACTATCTTAATCGCCTTACAGTAATACAGGAAGAAATTGTTATAACTGGTGACATGAACTTCCATCTGGATGAAAACGAAGACAGTGATACTCGTAAATTTGTTGACACACTGTACGATCATGGCCTTGAGCAGCACATCGTTGATCCGACTCATAAACTCGGTCACACTCTTGATGTCGTTATCACTCGAGAGAACAGCACGATTATGAAGGAAACACCATTGGTTCAGGATGCATTTCTATTTGACCGGAAGGGAAATCTGTCAGGAGATCATCTAGCTCTTTTCACGTCCTTTGAAATTAAGAAACCTCCGAAAGAACGAAAAACCGTTTCTTACCGAAAACTACGTGACATCAATACGGATGCATTCAGCGCAGATTTGTCTCGAACTGAAATAGGTACAAGTAACACTAACGATATGATTTCTCTCGATGATTTAGTGAATTTATATGACTCGGATATAAAATCCATAGTGGACAAACATGCACCTTTAAAAACAAAAAACCTTATACTAAGACCGAATACAGATTGGTACACCGACGACCTTCGTGCATCAAAGAGAGAACGCCGAAAGGCCGAGCGACGTATGAGGAAAACAAAACTAACAATCCACCGTCAAATGTTCAAAGAAGCATGTAAAACGACGAATAAACTCATTTTTCAGTGTAAAAAAGACTATTTCTCGGACAAGATAGCTGAAATAGGTCATGACCAGAAGCAACTACATCGCTTGACTGGTGATTTAATGGGAAACCAACGTATAGTACATTTACCTGAGTCGGAAAATGAAAAAGATCTTGCTGACAAATTTTGTGAATTCTTCGTTGGAAAAATCCCTTTAATTCGAGACAAACTTGCATCGAATAATGCATCCCTAGTCGAACCCAACTATATGAGAGCCGATGTGGCCTTCGAAGGAAACAAACTCAAATCATTTCAAATATGTTCTACTGAAGAAATTCGAAAAATCATTCTTTCATCACCATCGAAATCATGTGAACTCGATCCACTGCCCACTACTCTCCTGAAATGTTGTCTCGAGAGCATATTGCCCGTCATAGCAAGAATCGTTAACAAGTCGTTGTCTGAAAGTTACTTTCCACCAGCTTTCAAACGAGCAGTCGTTAGACCGCTGCTTAAAAAAACAGATCTGGACAAAGAGGTGTTGAAGAATTATAGACCTGTTTCAAACCTCACTTTTATCTCAAAGATATTAGAGAAAGTTGTGTCCGTGCGCATTGAGAATCACATTAATTGTCATTCTCTCCATGATCCCGCACAGTCTGCGTATAGATCATCTCATTCAACAGAAACAGCCCTGCTCAGGGTACACCACGACATCGCTAGTGCACTAGACAATAATTACTGTGCTGTCTTAATCATGCTTGATTTATCTGCCGCTTTCGACACTATTGATCATTCTATACTTCTCAACCGATTAGAATTTTCATATGGCATAACTGGTGACGCTTTAAACTGGCTCAAATCGTATTTGACTGATCGCAAACAGTGTGTCTCAATTGGAACAGTGCAGTCTGACGACATACATCTCCGTTTTGGCGTTCCCCAAGGTTCTGTTTTGGGGCCAAAACTGTTCTGCATGTTTTCAAAACCAGTTAGTGAAATTTGTAAACAACATGGCATGTCCTATCACTCATACGCCGATGACACGCAGGTGTATCAAGTAATTCAACCTCTAAACGATTGGACCGATCTATCCGAACGGCTTGAGAAATGTTTATCAGACATTAGCGCATGGATGAGCCTCAACATGCTCAAAATAAACCAAGACAAGACAGAGTTAATAGTATTTGCACCAAAGCACAAAGTCAGTTCGATGTCAAACTTTCAATTATCTTTTGATGGTACAATAGTGACAGATGTATCGTTTGTGAAAAATCTTGGTTGCATCTTCGATAAAACGCTGAGCATGGAAGATCAAGCTAGCGCAATTACAAGATCTTGTTTTTATCAGATTCGCAACATAGGGCGCATTAGATCTCTGATTACGGACGATGCTTGCAAAACTTTAATATGCTCCCTGTTTACATCGCGACTTGACTATGCAAATGCTCTGCTATATGGTACCAACAGCTCCGTAATGGCAAAACTTCAGAGGGTACAAAACACGGCAGCGAGATTAGTCACTCGAACTAAAAAACATGATTCTATAACACCTATCCTAATGTCATTGCATTGGTTACCTGTTCAGTACCGTTGTGAATATAAACTATTGTTATATGTCTTCAAAGCTTTACATGGATATGCGCCAGTCTATCTCCAAGAATTGATCAAACTGTACAGACCTGCGAGAACTTTACGATCTGAAAACAGCAGACTATTATCTGTACCAACAAACTCTCGAACAAAACGATATGGTGACAGACGATTTGATAAGGCCGGCTCATACCTTTGGAACAATTTACCATCATCACTGAGAAATGAACAATCAATTAATGTTTTCAAGAAAAACCTGAAGACTCACTTATTTAAAAAAGCTTTTTTATGAACTTGTGTACAGACTCATGTTATTTTAAACATTTTTCCTTGCATGTTTTTGAGATTTTATATCTGTGTTTACTCTCTTTTGGTATACAAGCCAATTTCAAGATATTTTTATTATTAATATTATCTTAATTGCTTTTTAGTTATTAGATTTTTAGTAAATTAATAACCACTAAATCCTTGTCTGTGATTTTTTAGTGTAAGGTTTTTATTACTGTTTTTGTTTTTAACGTTCTCCATTTTGGTTCACTGAACAAGATTGAAATATAAAATGTATATTATATAACATGTTTGTGAAAGTTTGTTATGTTGTAAAGCGCTTAGAGTTGTGTCTCTGATGTGATATTTGCGCTATATAAATATTGTAAATATAATATAATATAATATACGATGGTGTTTGTAAACTTACCTGTAAAGTTATAGTCATATGATGGTGTTTGTAAACTTACCTGTAAAGTAACATTCATGTGATGGTGTTTGTAAACTTACCTGTAAAGTTATAGTCATGTGATGGTGTTTGTAAACTTACCTGTAAAGTTATAGTCATATGATGGTGTTTGTAAACTTACCTGTAAAGTTACAGTCATGTGATGATGTTTGTAAACTTACCTGTCAAGTTACAGTCATGTGATGGTGTTTGTAAACTTACCTGTAAAGTAACATTCATGTGATGGTGTTTGTAAACTTACCTGTAAAGTTATAGTCATATGATGGTGTTTGTAAACTTACCTGTAAAGTTACAGTCATGTGATGATGTTTGTAAACTTACCTGTCAAGTTACAGTCATGTGATGGTGTTTGTAAACTTACCTGTAAAGTTACAGTCATGTGATGATGTTTGTAAACTTACCTGTAAAGTAACATTCATGTGATGGTGTTTGTAAACTTACCTGTAAAGTTACAGTCATATGATGGTGTTTGTAAACTTACCTGTAAAGTTAGTCATGTGATGGTGTTTGTAAACTTACCTGTAAAGTTAGTCATGTGATGGTGTTTGTAAACTTACCTGTAAAGTTAGTCATGTGATGGTGAACTTACCTGTAAAGTTATAGTTATGTGATGGTGTTTGTAAACTTACCTGTAAAGTTAGTCATGTGATGGTGTTTGTAAACTTACCTGTAAAGTTATAGTCATACGATGGTGTTTGTAAACTTACCTGTAAAGTTAGTCATGTGATGGTGTTTGTAAACTTACCTGTAAAGTTATAGTCATATGATGGTGTTTGTAAACTTACCTGTAAAGTTAGTCATGTGATGGTGTTTGTAAACTTACCTGTAAAGTTATAGTCATATGATGGTGTTTGTAAACTTACCTGTAGTCATGTGATGGTGTTTGTAAACTTACCTGTAAAGTTATAGTCATACGATGGTGTTTGTAAACTTACCTGTAAAGTTAGTCATGTGATGGTGTTTGTAAACTTACCTGTAAAGTTATAGTCATACGATGGTGTTTGTAAATTACCTGTAAAGTTAGTCATGTGATGGTGTTTGTAAACTTACCTGTAAAGTTAGTCATGTGATGGTGTTTGTAAACTTACCTGTAAAGTTATAGTCATATGATGGTGTTTGTAAACTTACCTGTAAAGTTAGTCATGTGATGGTGTTTGTAAACTTACCTGTAAAGTAACATTCATGTGATGGTGTTTGTAAACTTACCTGTAAAGTTATAGTCATATGATGATGTTTGTAAACTTACCTGTCAAGTTACAGTCATGTGATGGTGTTTGTAAACTTACCTGTAAAGTTACAGTCATGTGATGGTGTTTGTAAACTTACCTGTAAAGTTATAGTCATGTGATGGTGTTTGTAAACTTACCTGTAAAGTTAGTCATGTGATGGTGTTTGTAAACTTACCTGTCAAGTTATAGTCATGTGATGGTGTTTGTAAACTTACCTGTAAAGTTACAGTCATGTGATGGTGTTTGTAAACTTACCTGTAAAGTTATAGTCATGTGATGGTGTTTGTAAACTTACCTGTAAAGTTACAGTCATGTGATGGAGATGGTGTAGGTAAACTTACCTGTAAAGTTATAGTTATGTGATGGTGTTTGTAAACTTACCTGTAAAGTTACAGTCATGTGATGGCTATAGTGTTGATAAACTTACCTGTAAAATTATAGTCATGTGATGGAGATGGTGTTGGCATTGGGGGTGCCTCTGAAAATAAAATTACCAGTAAAATAGTGTTATGTCTCAATAGTTGTCTGATTAATTAACCCCAACCACTTCCCCCTGATCCAACAATAAATATTGTTACTATGATATATTGCTAAACCTTTTAAGATCTAGACAACCACACAATATTTAAATTATTCTGAAAAAGAAGAGAAGATAAACTTGATCAGATCAACAATCTAAAAAGACTTGCTTGATTGTATGGTATGCATTCCGGTCATGGTTAACTGGTTTAAAATGTTAATCTGTTATGACCCAGATGACAAAATAAAGTTGGATAAGTGCTACAGATAGTAAGTTATCTATTATTGATCATCTGAGTCATCTCTGAGGTTACAAGTTTGAGTCTGACTTTAAGGACTCCAGCCTTAACTAACAAGGACTACTAGTTTTCCTGACAAAGGTTTGAAGTTGTATATGGGTACTCTGCCTTACACCCTCAATAATACAAAATGCAATGAAATAGTTGAAAATTACTAAAAGTTGCATAAACACCACATTCAAACTAACAGCATTAAAGAAACATGAATGAAATAGTTCATTTCATATTTTGAGATTCTAACTAGTAAAGATACACAAAGAAATAACTTATTTAAATCACTAAATAGTTTGAGGACGTTATACGATAAGTTAATGCATAAATGACATGAATGTAAATTTAAATTTATTGTTTCAAGCTTACCATTAATATTTAACTGGAATGAAAGTGACACATTGGTGTCCATTACAGCACACTGATATAGTCCTTGGTCTGCAGTCACTAAATTCACTACCTTTAAAATATAGGATGCTGGAGCATCTACAATACAGCAGTTTAATTATATTTTAAAATGTCTTCATGTAAGTTTGATCTTCTATTTCCATAACAATCTTCACTATATATAGGTCTCTTATAACTGAAAATTTATTTAGGAGGTTTTAACAATTTAAACACATCTGACACATGCCCACTTCAAAAGTAAATCCATTTGTTTCAAAGCTTTATTGTATAAACCAAACTTATTTCTACCTAATATTCAGTCGGGCATATAAAAAAAATTTATGGGTGTATCAACAAGACCAACTTACTCACAAACTGGCATTGTTGACAAAATTTAAATATTGCAGATGTATCACTTGAGAATATTATTGGTGAAAATGGTATTCTTGATAGTGCTATGAAAATAACTAAAGTGATCCGGAATGAAATTTTTTGCCATGATTATAAATAAAGAGTTAAAACTGATGAATTAGGTGTAGAAGAATCATCAAATGTTAGGCGGAGACATCAAAAAGTATTTAGCAAACCAAAGAAAGTTTTATAGCAATAATATGCATAAAACCTTTATTACAATGGGACCTCTTTGAAGCTCTGTCAAGACTGTAGCTAATCTACAGTTGGCCTCAAGAAAGTAAAAAATGCATGCAATCAGAGTATGATATAATATACACAAAGTACCTCCCTGTAGTATAAGTAACATACCAGGACTGTCACCCTGCAGTATTTCTATCTGGTAATGGTTTTGGTCATCTACTTGAAGTTTATCTCCCTTTGATATCAGCTTATTATGTGTTAAAAATGTCCAGGTAACCTACAGTAATCAATTAAAATTCAAAATAAATATAAACTCGAGACTCCTATAGCTAGGAGAATGTATCGCCCACCTGAACCTGAAACCAACCGAACAACTATGCAATCTTTCATATTTAACTTTTCTTTCCTGTAGGAAATTGTCCAACAAAAAATTGTAAATTTGGATGCTTTTTTTTGTAGATCTCAATGAGCTGAATAATTTTGGATTTAAAATTTCTCTTTTTTTTTACAGTTTCCATTATACTGAAAACTGGCAAAAATTCTAATGTTGACAATTCAGGGGCAATAACTCTTATAAAAGTCATAATACAACCAACTCAGCATAGTTTTGTAATGCTTAGAAAGTAGGATCCCTTCAGTTTTTCTGTATCTGTTACACTTTTTGAACTATAAGACAGAACATATATCTTGACCCCCTTGTTCTATTTTTAGCCATGGCAGCCATGTTGGCTGGTCGACTGCCACAATTTGTGGTACAATGTATCTAGGTAGAGGACATCCTAAAAAAATTAAGTGTGCAAAGTTTCACAGCAATTCCTTCAGTGATTTTTGACAATAAAATTATTTTAAAATGTGAAAATTTAAAGGAAAACACAGGGGTCATAACTCCAAATTTGGAGTGAAATTATTTTTGTAGATTTAAATGAGGTGAACAATTTTTGCAATGCTAACTTTTTGTCTCAAGATTTAGAGTCAACACTGCAAAAATAATCAAGGAGAGTTATGTAGAGCTTTAGATACTAAAATTAGGAAATCTGCTTCAGTTTTTCTCTATCTGTTATAATTTTTGAACTATAAGCCAAAAACTGAATTTGACCCGTTATTCTATTTTTAGCCACTGTGGCCATGTTGGCTGGTCAGCGATAATTTTGATAATAATGTGTGCAACAAAGTATTAATGCAATCTCATCCGTGATTTTGGATAAAATATTTTTAAAAAAAGATAACAGACGCACAAGAGATCGACGATGGCTAATTTTCATGTCCAATATAATAAGTGACAAGCCAGACCTGTATATTTTCAGTCTCTGTAATCAAATTTACTTTAACAGCTATAACTCAGCTTTTGGAGCAGATTTTTTATGACTGTTGAAATTATTATTATAGAACTGATAAAAGTTTTATTGTAACTTTGCATATAAATAAAAAAAAATAAATCCGTAAAAATGTCTTATCAAACAGATATCTGTTGCTTTTTCTGTACAAATAGCAGTTTATATTTTGTAATCTAACATCAAACATGATACAAACACATTACATTAATTACATTAAGTGTAGGTTTAACTACCTGTATCGCATCGACACAGATGTGTACATTGTACATTAAATATTGTATGCAACTGTCAAGGTCAAGATGTCATACAGGTAGTTAGTTGTACACACACTTAAATGTATCTAAAATTAAGAAGCATAGAAGGCAGAAGAAAACTGAATGTTTAAAATTTAATATGTAAGATACCATTTTCACTTAAAATAATATAATTATAATATCACACATGGTGTAACATTGCATTTCATTTATAGAATACAATATTCCATTCACTTTGACATCAAAAATGAGTTCCGACAAAAGTACATCTTGTATGACTTATATACAGACGATGAAAGGTTTATGATCAAAATTTGACAAAATACATCTTAACTTTTAATATTACAAACATACCACTTGATTGGTGAGCTCTTTGATTTGGCACAGCATCCATACCGTTTTGTCTCCGACAGATTTTGTAAGTGTTGTGGTGGGACTACATATTACTGCAACAGTTTATTTCAAAATTTATTGATAATAAAAAAAAGAATTGATGTGTTTGATTTTAGTAGTAATTATCTGTATATACATGGATTATAAAAGACCTGCTTTATTAGTAGAGAACATCCAAATTAGATCTATCATGTGTCCTTCTCAGTTAAGACTATCATGTGTCCTGAGTTAAGCCTATCCTGCATCCTTCTCAGTTAAGACTATCATGTGTCCTTCTCAGTTAAGACTATCATGTGTCCTTCTCAGTTAAGACTATCATGTGTCCTTCTCAGTTAAGACTATCATGTGTCCTTCTCAGTTAAGACTATCATGTGTCCTTCTCAGTTAAGACTATCATGTGTCCTTCTCAGTTAAGACTATCATGTGTCCTTCTGAGTCAAGCCTACCACATGTTCTTCTTAGTTAAACCTATCATTTGTCCTTCTCAGTAAAACCTTTTATGTGTCCTTCTAAGTTAAGCCTATCATTTGTCCTTCTCAGTAAAACCTTTTATGTGTCCTTCTAAGTTAAGCCTATCATGTGTCCTTTGGAGCCAAGCCTATCATGGGTCCTTTTGAGCCAAGCCTATCATGGGTCCTTTTGAGTCAAGCCTATCATGGGTCCTTTTGAGCCAAGCCTATCATGTGTCCTTTTGAGCCAAGCCTATCATGGGTCCTTTTGAGTTAAGCCTATCATGTGTCCTTTTGAGCCAAGCCTATCATGGGTCCTTTTGAGCCAAGCCTATCATGGGTCCTTTTGAGCCAAGCCTATCATGGGTTCTTTTGAGTCAAGCCTATCATGGGTCCTTTTGAGCCAAGCCTATCATGGGTTCTTTTGAGTCAAGCCTATCATGGGTTCTTTTGAGTCAAGCCTATCATGTGTCCTTCTCAGTTAAGCATATTATGTGACCTTTAGTATCTTGAGTCATATACATGTACATGTAGGGCACATTATGGAAGAAATTTCAAATATAAGTATTCCATAAAATTAAATTTTAATGATTATAGAGATAAACTGAGATATGCATTTTTTTATTGTAAACCAGTTCAACACACCGTAAACAAAATCTTGAAATCAAATAAAAGAAAGGTTTTTAGACTATAATAGAAAATAAAGCTGATAAGAGAAAATAAAAGGATAAAAGGATAAAGCTATTATGATAATGCTGAAGTCAGCATGATCCAAAGTTAATTTTGGGATTTGTCAGATTAACGGCATAATTTAGTCATATTCCTCATAATAGCAAACAAAATATTTTTCCTTCGGTCTATGTATATAAAGTTCTAACATAATATTAATCTTCTTTACGTTATTAAAGCCTTAGACATTGCAGGAAAAGATCTTTATTGAAGAAATTTCCTTTTTCGTCTTTGAAGATGCACGTGGAAAATGGTATGTTGATAATTTTTCAGTATATGGATAATGTGACTGAATTCAAGTATAATCCTGCTAATTTGCATACTGTAACAACCAATCCATTGTAAGAATCCAGTAATTTACATATATACTTTCCCCAAGATGCAACACACCATTTAGTTTCGGGTTTGTTTTTTAATGTTTTTGGTGTAGTAAGCGTAATTAAACAGAAACGAATGTCAATCCATACACAATGCACAGCGGGTTATTAAAAAACTTCAATAACTGTCATCACCTTAATCAATAATGATCCCTCTTTAACGCAAAACTGATAAATTGATTGATTGATTAATGGTGTTTAACGCCCGAGCAACAATATTTCAGCTATATTCAGGCCATTAAAAAAATGGCGAAACTGTTGAAAGATATCAAGATTGACCATGGGGGATTATATATGCAACTTCTTTTTGACATCAAAGTGCCGAGAGTGATTCCCCACCCCCCACCCCCCCGGCTCTGCTACATTACGAGTAATGGGACTAAATTCATACCCTCGCCAAAGGAAAGGTAAGGGTACAATTATACGTTCTAGGTGCGCATGATTCCAACTTGACAAAAATTGACGTTTTTTTTATTGCAAATAAAAACTGAAAAATTGATGAAAGTGGCCTTAAAAACCATTCTTACAAACACACATTCAAAGATTCCTCTGGCCATTAGTAACAGACTAAAATGTAGAAGAATGTTTACATAGCAGTCCTTTTCCATTGCATAAAATAATGTATTTTGTACTACATATTTAAATGTATACAATCTTAAAAGTATCTTTCCTGTCTACAACTAATTGTATGACATACTCTTATAGATTATTTGCGTTTTTTTAAACGAGATGCGTTTTCTCGTCCATATCTCATCGAAGGGCGACAGCCCTGAGATGAGATGACGAGAAAATGCATCGAGCTTCAAAATACGTAAATAATCTGTTTATAGCTGTTTTGTAACATTGTGACTTCACAGTGTTCACGTTAGTAGAGTGAGATGGAATAATATCGTACACAACGATCAAAGGAAAATACTGCAAAATAGCGATAATTACTTAAGAAATAGATTATTGCGAGCGGGCTTTATGGGAATTAGAACATGGTCAGACCTTATATTTGTCAATATTTTATACCGAGCGATAGCGAGGTATAAAATGAAAACAAAAATATGGTCTGACCATGTTCTAATTCCCATAAAGCCTGCTCGCAATAATCTATTTCGATTCTAACATGTCTAACAAATGTTTTAAAATTTTGAAGCGGTTTTAAGAGGATGCTTTCAGTGGTAATATTGTTTTTTGAAACTAATACGATATATCCCAAAACAGTATGTTAAAGCAAATAAAATTGACATAAACTTTTTCTCGTCATTTTATTGAATGTACATACTTTTTAAACAAAAATATTGAGAAATCTTAACGAAATTGCGTCGTTCCATTTTGAAAGTTTTAGTTCAGCGTAATATGACGTCGGAATTCTAATTGTGACGTCATATTGATTCGAATGTAGAATTGTAAAAAAAATAATGTATCGGGAGTAGTTTAAATCATATAAATCTCATAATTCAGACTAAAAATAACTAAATTATTAACAATAACGATAATTATGGATAACACATAACAAACAGCATTTGTAAATCAGTTTTTATATTTACACAAAACACGCAGTTTACGCATGTGCGAACTAAACTTATTGGAATTTAGACACGGCTTTGTTGACATAGCTAAAGCAGGACGTCATATTAGAATAATACATAATAGTATATACCAGTACAGAACATGTATAGAATCCACAATTAATACATACCACCTGATATAAGGAATGTCCCTATAAACAATATCACAGTCTTGCTCATTTTATTCTTGTCTTTTCTTCTTCAAAAACTTTTCAAAAAATTATTTAAATCATGTTCCAGTTTTTACAACCCTGAAAAACATAAACAATATAATTTAAATTTTAATCCAGGATTGGTCACGCTCCAATGTTTACACTATATTTTATAGATGCATTTATATAACTATAATTCGATAATGTCGACAACAAAACACAGACCTGGAAGTAAACTAGTATTTACAATTTTAAATAAATATTAGGTTTTGTCATCTAGATAACAGATCATAGAATTATCTCAGCATGTTGTGTGTAGACCATTATTTGGTAATACTGTTTGTGTAAATTTAAGTTAAGTAATTTCTGAAATAAAATACAGTGTACCAGTAAAATATCCGATATAATGGTTACCTTAAACTTAAAATTTGCAAGTGTGGCTTAGTATTACACTGTTTACCTACTATTACTAACATTAATTTTGGTGCGTTTGATAGAGCTACATGTGTATGTTTAAAAAAAGAGTTCCCATGCTTAAGTCTGAAAAATACTGATTTCTGATCTGAAAACTACTAGTCATGCTAGTAGACTTATATTAAAATTCTATACTTTGTAAGCAGAACAAACTCAGACATTGGGGTGAGAACTGGAATATTTACAATCTAATAAACACAAACACACTCAGACCTTGGGGTGAGAACTGGAATATTTACAATCTGATAAACACAAACACACTCAGACCTTGGGGTGAGAACTGGAATATTTACAATCTGATAAACACAAACACACTCAGACGTTGGGGTGAGAACTGGAATATTTACAATCTAATAAACACAAACACACTCAGACCTTGGGGTGAGAACTGGAATA
This sequence comes from Limnoperna fortunei, assembly GCA_944474755.1. Taxonomy (NCBI): domain Eukaryota; kingdom Metazoa; phylum Mollusca; class Bivalvia; order Mytilida; family Modiolidae; genus Limnoperna; species Limnoperna fortunei. The sequence goes on from OX104117.1 coordinate 86,010,218, forward strand.
TATACAACTTATAAACAGGTGTTTGTGTCACACTAAAGTTCAGAGAATTACAACAAAGATAAGGATGACTGTAGTTTGAAGATAAAAATAAAAATTAAAAGAATGTAATACTAGTAATTATAACACAGCACAGATATTACTAGAAATGGACAGAAATAAAAATATTGTGTCAATTACAGATAAATAAAAATACCTTACACAAAAGTCTTATCATTGTACATCCAGATGTACATCAGGCTAGCACGCACTTTTTCAAATAGTGTAATGCCCTCAAGTCAAGTACAACCTTATCATATAACTCTGCAAGCATGCCATAAAATCATGTTCTTATATGTATTATAACTCATCACATGTAGTTTTAAATAAGTTTTGAAACAGTTGACCAAGAACTGACCATGTCCTAATTACTAACCTGACCTGATTGATAAACTGTCCTGAAGGAATTAAAGTTCAATGAATTGACTGACCATAACTTGACCAAGAACTGACCATGTCCTAATACTAACCTGACCTGAAGGAATTAAAGTTCAATGAATTGACTGACCATAACTTGACCAAGGTTACATGTATAGAAAATGTAGCAAACAGTTCTACCAGTACATGTATAAATATAGCTGACCTACCAATCTAAATTCTAAGACAGTAAATTAAACAATATGTATACCGGTACCTAAGTACTAAAAAATTTCAAACAACTTTTATCAAAGGTTCCCACAATGCAACATGTGTATGTGCATTTACATTTAAGAATATAAAGTTGACACTTAGTACTGCTTAATTATGACCCTATATTTGTCACTAAAATAGACTGAAATAAATAATAACTAAATAAACATTATAGCTATATATTACCAAAGCATGACTTAAATTTGGATCATGAGCCATTCCAGTATATATATTGTAACCACTGGAGCATAAAATATGCAAATGCATATTATGACACACTGTATTAATTATTAACTGTTTAACAATTTTGTCAATCTATCTAATAAAGTTTATTTACAGAAATTATATTTATATCATTCATTTGAAAAAATCTGGTTTCAGACATATGTAGTAAATGCAATTTAAAAATTCCTGTATTATGACTACATGTACAACATTACTGGTTATAAAGGAGGATTGTTACATGAATATTATAGTATTATTGTGTAAAGTTATTCCTACTGGTATAGTAATGATCCCAGAGTCATATTGGCCTGAGGCTAAGACACTGGTTCCTACTGGTATAGTAATGATCCCAGAGTCATATTGGCCTGAGGCTAAGACACTGGTTCCTACTGGTATAGTAATGATCCCAGAGTCATATTGGCCTGAGGCTAAGACACTGGTTCCTACTGGTATAGTTATGATCCCAGAGTCATATTGGCCTGAGGCTAAGACACTGGTTCCTACTGGTATAGTAATGATCCCAGAGTCATATTCGCCTGAGGCTAAGACACTGGTTCCTACTGGTATAGTAATGATCCCAGAGTCATATTGGCCTGAGGCTAAGACACTGGTTCCTACTGGTATAGTTATGATCCCAGAGTCATATTGGCCTGAGGCTAAGACACTGGTTCCTACTGGTATAGTAATGATCCCAGAGTCATATTCGCCTGAGGCTAAGACACTGGTTCCTACTGGTATAGTAATGATCCCAGAGTCATATTGGCCTGAGGCTAAGACACTGGTTCCTACTGGTATAGTAATGATCCCAGAGTCATATTGGCCTGAGGCTTAGACACTGGTTCCTACTGGTATAGTAACGATCCCAGAGTCATATTGGCCTGAGGCTAAGACACTGGTTCCTACTGGTATAGTAATGATCCCAGAGTCATATTGGCCTGAGGCTAAGACACTGGTTCCTACTGGTATAGTTATGATCCCAGAGTCATATTGGCCTGAGGCTAAGACACTGGTTCCTACTGGTATAGTAATGATCCGAGAGTCATATTGGCCTGAGGCTAAGACACTGGTTAATAAAGCTTACAGGGGACTAATAAATATACCAATATGAAAAACTACTAGTACATGTATGACACATTTATACTAGTACCTGTATTAATTAACTGGGATTTTAACTGCAAAATGTTTATTTACAGAAATTATATTTATATCATTCATTTGAAAAAATCTGGTTTCAGACATATGTAGTAAATGCAATTTAAAAATTCCTGTATTATGAATACATGTACAACATTACTGGTTATAACGGAGGATTGTTACATGAATATTATAGTATTATTGTGTAAAGTTATTCCTACTGGTATAGTAATGATCCCAGAGTCATATTGGCCTGAGGCTAAGACACTGGTTCCTACTGGTATAGTAATGATCCCAGAGTCATATTGGCCTGAGGCTAAGACACTGGTTCCTACTGGTATAGTAATGATCCCAGAGTCATATTGGCCTGAGGCTAAGACACTGGTTCCTACTGGTATAGTAATGATCCCAGAGTCATATTCGCCTGAGGCTAAGACACTGGTTCCTACTGGTATAGTAATGATCCCAGAGTCATATTGGCCTGAGGCTAAGACACTGGTTCCTACTGGTATAGTAATGATCCCAGAGTCATATTGGCCTTAGGCTTAGACACTGGTACCTACTGGTATAGTAACGATCCCAGAGTCATATTGGCCTGAGGCTAAGACACTGGTTCCTACTGGTATAGTTATGATCACAGAGTCCTATTGGCCTGAGGCTAAGACACTGGTTCCTACTGGTATAGTAATGATCCGAGAGTCATATTGGCCTGAGGCTAAGACACTGGTTAATAAAGCTTACAGGGGACTAATAAATATACCAATATGAAAAACTACTAGTACATGTATGACACATTTATACTAGTACCTGTATTAATTAACTGGGATTTTAACTGCAAAATGTCATTTGCACAGTTTGAAGTTGATCTTATTTGTACCTCTGTAAATATATTGTTTTCACTTCTTCCAGTAAGATTAAGGTGTATTGCCTCTGGAAGCTCCTCATACAGTATATGAATCGAAACAGACATTGACAATGGAATACCTCAGTTATTAATGCTCTGCATTTTGCAAATTTATGTTGAGAATTTTTGGTTTGACTTCAAATGTGGGTTGTATTTTGTTTTCCAGACCACATCAGCATTTACTTTACCCTTTGCAGAAATTGATGATGAGTCAGATTTAAGAAAAACAATCATATTGCATAGTTCGTCCACAGTCCAATACACCTCAAATCTCATATTGACAAATAACTTGCTATATTGGCATAGTTTGCAGTTTTATTTTTTAACAGTTTAGTTATTGAGTTCAATATATCTGTTTATTAAAAAACAATATAATATTGCCCTGATCACAATATAATTATATTGCATGTATGATGAGCTTGCAAGTGCAATATAAGTACGTAGGGACCCTTTTAGTAAGTGATTATTTAATTATACATGCTGACATTGATTTGAAATGCTTGAACTACCAGTAGTGCTACTTAAGTATACAACTTTGCTACTAGTAAAATGTTATAAAAACAGAAATATTAATACCAGTGCATTAAATAATTTGGTACTGTGCATTTCATATCCTTGAATCAGAATGCATAATGTAATAGATGAGAATGAATTTTTTTTTACAAACCATTTGTAAAGTAGTTTTCAGCAAGCAATTTGTAAAGTAATTTTATGTCATGCTTTTTACAATTTACAGTATATTTTTTTCTAACTATCAATGAAATCTTTAAGGACTTGCCTTTCAACATTTGTTTATTTTATATTTGGAATTTCTTCAATTCTGCTGTTTGCATGCACATTACCAATACCCTGTTCAGCCATTTTTTTTCTGGCACCATACTATGAGCCTATAATGAGGGTTCTTAAAGCTCAACCAACAGAGCAGCCCTTCGCATCCCCGGGTGAAAATAGGGGAGATCATCTCATTGGAGGGTTGTCAGGTCAAAATATGGAAAGCCTGGCAGCTGACTGTAGTAAGTAAGGCGTTTGGAAAGTGCCACGCTCCTTGCACGATAAAGACTCCTTTTATAGATTTGGAAAAATAGTAGGCTCATTGAAGCCGATACAAATGGCTAAATTCTCCACCCCTACCCAAAACTCCATACTTTTCCAGTGACAGTCTAAATTGTGTTCCCTACATCATCTTCCATTTTTCCCATACTCAAATTCATATATTACATGTAGATAAAATGAGATATTTTCTAATACCATGAATATTACATGCACATTCTTCAAACACTTCACAAAATAATCAAACACTTCTAATATGAAAACTTACAGAGTCATGTACATTTGTACATTGAAAATCTATTTCCTTCCATTAGTAACAACTTTAGTATATTTCACTTGCAAAGACATTCAGCCAATTTGTCTACACATGACAAATAATAAACCTGTTGCAACTTTCCAATTCACAAAAAAATGGAAACTGATGGCATATTAACTTTTCATTGGCAGACATATATAAAGACAAATGTGCAATCACATGAAATAAATGAATTATCATGCAATTTCCAAATGATATGTAAATATTGATGACAATTTTTGAGTTGAAAAAGTATCAATTATTAATGGTCATATTTGATCAGCAAAAATGTAATTCACATGATTCAATTCTGAAATCTCTAAATGTGTGGCATACATGTACACAGGTGTGATTATCTCCCTTATACATGTCATTTACTAATAGACAGCTCTAACAGAGGAATACATCATTTCAAATGTGTGTTACTTTAACATTGTATTTTTCATAGAACTAATAACTACCTGTACTGAGTTTAACATAATAATAATAGCTCTGGTCACATGTCTAAATTTAATGATTGATTTTAAACTTCCGTTTGATTGGCGTCAATAAAATTTAATACTGAGGAAAAAATATTTAACATAAGCTATATATGGTTGATGAGAACAAGTTGACAAACTGTACATGTATATCAATCAGTTTATATCCCAAATGAGGCTAAAATTAAAATGTTAAAGTATAAAGAATCAAATACTGTACTGATGTACATGTACATTTAGTTGTCCATTATAACAATCATAATATACAATGTAAGTATTTTTAAAAAAAGTAATAGAATTATAATTTTGCTCTTTTAAATGTAGAACGAATATGTTTAATAAATTGATTATTTATTCTTGGAAGCTAATATTAACAATTATGCAGTAGTCTCCCATTATACATAATACTTCACCAGACTCGGCACATTTTAAATGTAGCATATAAAAAAAACCATATTGAAATATTTGTAGACATTTTTATTAAAAATAAAATCACCAAAATGAAATATGTGGATTTAGATATATTTATTTTACAATGGTACATAACTACAGGCTTATTCCCTCTTGTTTCTATCCGATACTAATTCTACTTAGAAAAGTCCACACTTCCATGACTTTCTACTTCAATTACTCAGAAAGGCACTCATGGCTAATGCTTTAGGGACACTGTATTGTTTACACTGGATACAGTCCAAATTTGTCTTTCCAAGGATGTGATTAATTTTTTTTTAAACTGGAAAGTTTATAAGAAAAATGTGTACCTTTCTGACTTTCCTTTCTTGCAATTTAAGTTTACCAGTAAAGTTTATTGAAAGAAAGAACAGCAGCCATATTCTCAAAAAATCCTAGATGTAATTTTAAAACGTAGCGTAAGATTACGTCTGTTTTAATATTCTCAAAGATTCGTAGTTGTAAGTTACGGGTAAAATTGATTGTAAACTTACGTCTGCTACTGAGCGCTCGTAAGTCCTAGCGTCCATTTTTCAAGCCATTCACTACTTAGCATCATTGATTTTGTTGCACGTTACATAGAACGACGAAAAAACATTCAAAATTTGCAAATATTGTGAAAAATGTGTTAATCATGGGGAATAACTCTTACAAAAATTTATAATTTTAAAAGAAAGAAACAACAACCAAATTTATGAAAAAACGTTTCGGAAATTACATGTTTCCTATATGATTTGGGATTTTACATCAGGCTGTTTTATTTATGTTAAAATGGGATTAGGTTATTTATTGCTTTATTATAACATGAAACTACTCGTAAATTTCTACACTGAAGAAACTTAACCGTAAAAAAGGTCTTGTTGCACGTTATGGTAAATCGTAAATTGACAGATTACTTTTTTAAAAACATATTCAAAATTATGCAACACACCAATTAATATCATGATTTTATTCTATTTTATTTATTTATTTATTTATTTATTTATTTATTTATTTATTTATTTATTTATTTATTTATTTATTTATTTATTTATTTATTTATTTATTTATTTGTGAGGTTGTGCAATTAAAAAAACTGTAATAATTTAAGTACTTTGAGTTAATTATTTCTCTTTCAATACACAGCAAGCAGCGTGGATTTTAAATTTTCCGTGTTTGTGACGGTAGTGGCAAAATTCTAGAGTTAATCCCTTTTCTTCTATGCCGTAACGGTAATCCATGACGATGTGGTGGATTTACACGATCTCTAGTGTTTCGCGACGAAACACAAAATTATTTCGTCGGGACATCCATCGAGAAGAATTCCGATAAATTTTCCTTTGATGTGCCGCCATCAACACGAGCTTAATAATACCTGTGATGATCGTCTGCATGTGAAAACGTGTTCAATATAACACATCCCATTGTTGATTGTTAAATATAAACAAGTGAAATGCAAAAAATATATTTATTTCTTGAAAGAAATAATAATAAATGATGTTAATGTGGTACATTTTTTCTACTGACATTAATCAGAGTGAAGGATTGAATAGATTATATTGTGGTATCTCATTCCAGTTGTATTTCAATCAACGGATGTTTACTATTTATGATCGTTCAATGCCGGTAACAAAGTCGGAAATTAACATTCGTGTATTTATTGACAATTATGAAAAAGATTTGTAATTTAACCATACAGTACGATTTAAGCAACATAATTAAACAATACAAAAGTATTATTGTCAGTAAATACGAGGGTCTATGCAATTCTTACAAGACAAGAATTAGTTGAGAATTGTAACTGAATCGGAATTCCAAAAACATCTTTGAAATAAATTGTAAACCACAATATCTTTAAAATTCAGGTAAACTTCAAAGGAAAGAAGAGACACGATGGGTCGATTGTTTATTACATTTATATTTCATCTGTGCACTTAAATATAAACGATTATATATGTTCAATAAATTGTCCCCTGTTCATTAATTTAAAAAAAACTACTGTGCTGCACATAGATATTCGATTTTTTCTTCAATCTTTACCGAAGATTTAGTTTTGTATTGAAATTTAATAATAGCAAAATGTGTGTATTTGTGGCAGTTTAGAAACAATTGCCGCTGTTTAGTAGTTACAGTTTAATTATTTAAATTTTTGGGCCTACGGCTGAACATGTAATTGGTTGCATGTATGCTCATATTTAGAGCAAATAAATAAACTATATAAGGATTCCTAAATTTACAAAGGAATTCACTTTTATGATATATTATGTATATAGATTATGTGTAAGATGATATATGTAGCTTTAACACGTGATTTAAGAACTGCGTACCTACTGCCGTTATAATCTGAAGTTAGTTTTGTGATTTGTCGGATTAACTCGCAAAAATTGTCGTTATAATCCGAAGTTAGATTACGTTTATTCATTCTATGCTGGACCTAATAGATCATATAGATATATACTTGAGAAAAAATATTTGTGTATTATTTAAAAAATAATACATGTACATTTAGTGTTGTAAAGTTGTAGAATTTACCGTTTATCCAAAGTATACAATTAATACATAAATAAGATCAAATAAACAACACGCCACAACTTTTGGCAGGGGGAATTTTTTAACATAAGGTAACAATTCTTCTGGTTTAAAAATTAATAGTTTTTATTAAATAGATTAAATAGTACACGGGTTACATATTTAAAAACGATCTTAAAGTACTGACAGAATTATGTAACACGCGACACAACCTCACATGCACAACCTGGTTGTATATTTTATGTTTTAAGAAACGTATATTGGCATTAATTACAATACACAAGTGGTAAGGGGTTTCACGAACCGCATTGGTTATAGATAGATATAATTTGATGTAGCATAGAATTGGCAACACTCGCTTTCTTTCACAATTCAACTCTTTTGAACGTAATATTTTTTTTAAAGAAAAATGTACGTTTTTTTCCAAAGTAAAAGAAGTAACTGAGCATGCGTAATAACGCTACCTGCAAAACGTAAGATTTACGATTGCTATTTAATGTGCAAAACTGTGATTACTTTCGAGAATACAAACAATTGTAGACGTAAATGTAAAGTTACGCCTATCTTATCTTTACACGTAAGTTTACGATTTTTTGAGAATATGCATATGGCTGCTGGTGATCAAACAAGATGGAACACACTATAGCATTTAAAATTCTGGTGATAATTTTTTCAGGCCATAAATTATCTAAACATGTACACGTGGTTCAAGCTGGGGCCATAAAATCACAGACTCTGTTACCACATACATCAGCAATATCTCTGCCATCAAAATGTAAAAACTAGTGGTGTTCTGATGAGCAATAAAAGTTTTAAATCGGTTGTTTGGCCATTTACATATGTAGATAAATTAATTGGGATTTTCAGAACCAGATTATCTGTCAGAATTATAGGTCCCTATTTTTTATGAACTTTTAAACAGTTCTTTGGTTCTTACTAGTAAACATTAAAACTCGCGTAAAAACATAAATCAAGTCAGTTGACATCATTTTTTTCCCATTTATTGTGTTTCCACTTAAAATTATATTTAAAAATTGACTGTGTGGTAAAAAGAGTGCAAGTGATGTAGGGTCAGTAAATTTATAAAAATGAAAAATCGTGTGCATTTCTCTTCCTTATTATTCAAGTGTAGATGTGACTGATTGGTATTCACTAATGTAGATTTACAATGAAGATGTATGCAGCTCTAACCTTCTTTATGCATACATGTAGGTGGGACTTATGCATGGTCTACGTGAAGCAAGCAGTTTAAATTATTAAGAAAAGTATTAATGAAAGTCCAGAACAAACTAATCAGTCACACATTTCAATAAATATTCAACTTTCCAATGAAAAAGAATCAACTGCCACAACGTCAAAAATTTTTCATCAAAAATGTTTCCTTTTTCAAATGTTGATTGCACTATAAATGAAGTAGAAAATGACATAATTGTGAAACATATAAGAAGAATTTGAACAGATTTAAATAAAAAAAATTGACAGGGGTTGCCAAAATTTTAATTTATATTATGTTAAAATCTTTGTAAAACACCTTTTTTGTGCAATCGCCATCTGATACTTGCAATCTACACGTTTGAAACATAAGAAACTTATCTTTTTTTAACAGACTGAACATGAATTACATAAATTTTAACACCAAACCTGGGTAAGCCTACAAAAACTGGCAAATGACACACAGAAATGGAAAGACTTCATTGCTGCTCCACCCGCCAGAGGGCATAATGGACAGTAAGTAAGTAATTAGCTCAGAAATGCAACCTAGGTAACAGCTGATTTTGTCTTTGAAACTCTTCAGGTTTTGTGGTATGGAGCTGATGCTGGGAAAGTTTTGCTGCTTTTCTGAATACCATTGTATGTCCCAAAAGCAGATAACATTTTGAAAACAACATGTATTAAATCCTTTGGAAAAAAACATGGCTGACTTGTATTTGTAAAATTCCCATTGCAAAAGTCAAGGACGATTTGTGACATGTAAACATCTGTGACATACATGTAGAATTAAACATGGACAGGTTTTATCACAACTGCATTATTTCTACTGAAATTTCATAATAAAAAGGTAAAATATGGAATAATAAAAAAAAATGCACTACACTGGGTAATGACTTCAGTATATTCAAGTTTTCAGACTAATGCCCAGGGCTCGAAATAAGCGGTTGCCCGGCAGCCCGTGACTCCCTAAAACTTGGAAGGACTCCCTGGGTGTTTGCTGTAAGAGCCCATCGGGTTCCTTAAAAATTTAGCAGGGCTCAGAACATTGGGCTAAGTGGACAACAAAGTGGCCTACGTCTGCGGCGCCTCGAAGTCGCTCTGTTGGCTGTTATTTCCTTAAAGTCACCCGATGGTTCACAGTAGAAATTTGCATATGATCCGGTCCAAATAATTCACACAGACTTCCAATTTATCAGTAAATGTGTAATTCCAATAAAAACGACATGAATATGCATATTTAACATTTTTTTAAAGGATTTACGTCTTTCAACTGGAGTACGCGCCATTTGTTTATTTACCGGATGTGACTAATTACCGGAAGTGAACAACTAAGAGAAGTGAAGAACAACGTCCCATAATGAAAAATCGTAATTTTTTTTATAAACATACACTTTCAATTTGTTTCAAACTTCAGTTCTTACAAAGTGTATTGTATTTTAACAATTTTCTTTGATAAATATATGAGCTGCACTTAAAAGAATAAAGATAAAGCATATATATATAATTATTAACATCATGATAAGTTCTGTAGATGGGTGTCCTATGAAGCAATTTTGATCAGCACAACTTTGTCCAAGTGGAAGTGTGCTGAACAAAAGAGTTATTTCTGGGTTTAGTGTAATGTTATTCTTTCTATCTTTGGAAATTTTGCTCAGATGAACATGGCATGTTCATAACGAAGGTATAGTATGATGTATACAAGAACTTCATGAATGATCAGTGCGAGACCAAAACTGCAAAAAATTCAGATAAAAAAATAATGTTTTTCAGAATGGAAATGTACCCTCAGAATACTGCCAGAATGCATATTTTTGCACCAAAACCACCATACCCCCGGCCGTAAGGACCACCCGGCTATACCGGTTGAATGGGACTCTCATATATAGTTACTTTTCCTATTTCTACCCCTGCTAATGCCACTTGGGATTATAGACCTTTTGGACTTTCAATGGGCTCTCACAACACAAATATTTTTTTAGGTGCTGTGAATTGGTTCTATACAAATGAATACCTATCTTAATTAAATTTAATAGTTCAAGGACAAGGTTGATTTGTGACAAATATCCATAGTTGTGGCCTACAATTTTTTTATCTTCTCTTTATCACGCTGGTAAATATCTACTGTAACAATGGACATAACATGACAATGATATTTTTATTTACGCTTTTTTGCTTGATATTATAAGCCTTAAATGATGACTTCATCTGATTCACTTAATTATCCATATACTAGTAGCCTAATTTACTCTGAACTTTATATGGATCTTGAATTGCATTTCTATCCCTATTACTATGACTTGATGAAAAGTCAAAAATTTGATGATATTTAAAAAATCCAAGCCATTATTGTCAGATATTATTTATCTTTTGCACTATCTATATTACCTGTGTTCTATAACATGAATAATATTTGCGCACCTGGAAAATGAAATGGTTGACAAATCTGTCAAAGGGAGGTAATGTCAAGAAATATTCATAGTTCGTGTGGACATGGCTCGATTCCGATTTATTATTGGTCAAAATTTGTATAATATTAGAGAGCCATAAAATTCACGTTAATCAATACACCACTGATCGTTTTTTCTTATTATAATACTGTAACAGGTAATTCAGGAAAAACATTAAGCAATCTAGTGGTAAAATAGTAACATATTATTAATATGATTTTTATTTAAGGATGAATGTCAATACTAAGTTTTCATTGGTTATATCATTTATTTCACTCAACCTTTGTTTTTTTTTAAATAAATATATTCAATCCATGACCGATATGCCCTATTTAAGTATGGCCGATCTTGACCAGGGCCGAGGTGTTTGTGGACGAAGTGTCCATGGTTGAAATCACACTATGGCCGAGCTGTCCCGAAAGCCGTATCTCATCATTTGGATTTTCGAAATCAGTCATGTGGTTGGAGGGAAGGGGTAGGACGGAGATAAGTTTCCAGTCTCCACGCAAATGATTTTGGTTATACAATGTCTATGAACCAGTTATGTTCTTCAGTTACATATTTGTCTAATATTTTACACTATTATAAACTTATAATTCGCTGATATTTAACTTTCACAACTTTTTATTTTATGTCGCAATAGTTTGTTGCAGTTTTTGTTTCTGATATGCATTTGAAAAACAAGAAATGATATGGGTTACACCCATATGAGATGTTCGATTTATATGTTATAGGTGTATACGATTTGGTTTAATAGATTTATTTTCAACTTGTTTTATTAAATTTCATCATACATGTATGCTATAAAGTGTAACAAATATAGACCGTTGTGGAAGGCAAGAAATAAATAAAAATTTTGATTATAATATCTCAACTTTGAGAAGAGTACTGTAATAAAAAAGCAAAGTGTAGGAAAGACAAATGTTTACCGTACAATAAAAATACATTGACCTTTTCGAATCACATAGTCACGTGGTTCTGTGGGGAAAAAAGAGGGGGGGGGTAAGATCGGCAGTTATCGCGTCCTTCCGTCAGGCATCCTCGGATTAAAGAAAAATACCGACAAGTTACAATTTCTATTGATTTAACTAACGTTCATGTGCATAAACATTGCTAAGAACTTATTAATATTTTCAGACTTTAAAATAAACCCCCCAAAAACAAAATTTTTTTTGGAAGAGTCTTATTTTTGCCAGAGACATCTAATTATATGTCTCTGTTTCTTCAAAACAATTTATGAGATTATTAACCTTTAAAATTATTTTCAACTATTTGAACTGTTGATGACCTTTATTCTAATGTAACGTACTGAATTGTTTTTTCTATTATTATTATTATTATATACATTTTTCAAAATTTCATTTAGCTTTTTTTTTATTTCAGTTTGTTTAAATGACTTCATATACGATCTTAGAGGTATGTTTAATATTATTCTTTAAGTATCTAAATATAACTTGCGTCTTCAAAATAGTTTTGCATGAACAATTTTAAATCTTCAATTAAATTAAAATCCATACCCTTTGTGTTTTTTATTATAAAGGAATTTATTTTCCGTACCAATGTCTATGACATTTTTCACTGATTCAGAAATCAAATTTCTTTAAATAACATGCCTGTTTCAAAATCTTATTTTCGTAAAATAATCAAAACCTAGGGAAATTAAATTTAATCGTTGATGAATTTCCTACATAAAGGTTTCATTTTCTATCTTAATTATGAAACAATTCAGCAATAATACTGAAAATTATCGATCATGCATTATGTAATACTGCACAATTTTAAAATGCATTATTTTTATCAAATCATGTTATGAATTCCTATAAAAACAAAAACATTCACATTATATAATGTGAAGATTAGAAACTGCATAAAAAATACAAAGCTTAAGTACCCTATAAATTCTGACATAACCAAAGAAATAAAAATGAAAATTATCGATCAAGTAAAATTTATAATAGAAACACAAATATATACATTTTATTTTGTAAAGATAAGAATGCATTAAAAAAATACTAAGCATTCCCTATCAATCATGAAATAATCTAAGAAATAAAATTGAAGTGATGATCCTATCTAGCGAGGTCAAATGCGCATTAATATACAATTTTGTACACTCCTTATTAGATCAGGACAAAAAATGTATTTTAAGCTTCAAGGATTTAACAACAAAAAACTGTAGATGAAATATTTCTTTAATATTTAATTAGCCATTTGATCACTTACAACATGAACTATATTGTACAATATGGTTTTATTACATAAAAAGCGATATATGGTCAATCGTACCCGAAAACAATTATATATCATTAAGAGATAATAAGAAGAGATCGAACATATGATAAAATTTCTAGCCTGTTCCTGTAATACAAAAAACCTTTCACTTTTAAAAATACTATATATTTTATACAGCCGACTATTAACTGAGCAATTGAGGTTTTGTTGTCAAAAGTACTAGACCATCTATCTTTTGATGTCATTTCAACCCCTAATTGTTTTATCTTCTTAAGCTCTAATTCTCTAGCAAGTCTAAGCATATACAACTTGTAGTCAGTAAATGAATGAGATCCTCGTCCTGTCTACATAATTTGCATGTTGGCTCAATTGTATAATGGGCAAATTTATGTTTGTTGATTTGCAAGATATAGTGTTCCAGTCATTATTCTTTATTTTACAATTCTTTCCTAAGCTCAAGTTCAGTAGGTTGCTTATGGTTCTGCAGGAAGTCGCTCAAGTTTGCAATCAATCTTTATCATACTACTTGTAAAATAAATGTAAATGTAAGTAGACTAGATATCATATCATCCATACATTCGATAAGTAATGCCATCTTATGCATGAACAAGAACATGCAAATGTAGAGATATTTAATCAAAGTATGAGCACTTACATGTCCCAGCTAAGGAATTATACGCCAGAGAATATAAGAAAATCAATTCAAGAAGGCAATGAAATAAACACCACGAGAAATCGGAGACTCAGTTGTACTTTCTGAAACCAATAAGATGCCAGGGGAAGGTCAACCTTCATAATCAGTGGACGAAGTGACTATGGGAATTGAGGAAAGCTTCAACTGTCCACAGTGTAATGTCTACGTGGATGAAGGTATGCATTTAGTGTTTGAAACACAAACATGGACCCAACAATCAAGGACAACGAAATCTTTCCTCAAGGCTACACTATATACAGAAAAGAAAGAAACCCAAATAAAGGCAGTGCCTTAATTGCAGTAAAAAATGCTCCGGGGCTTCAGACTGACTGTGAAATAAAATGCTACAAAATGGAACTAGAAGTAAACAATGCAATATATGTCATCATTCTATAACCCCAAAACATCAAATGAGGAAGGATAAGAACAACTAAATGACAGTATTAACAGAGTATCATCTATAAAGAAAGTCGTCATGGTAATTGCTGGTGACTTCAACCTGCCTGAATGGGACTGGACGAAAAAAAACAACTTAAACACCTAACACCCAAAATGTAGCTACCCACCATACAATTACAGATATTTTAGATGATCATGGTTTAGATCAACTTGTTGAAGGACCCACTAGAGATATGAACGCATTTGATCTGTATCATCCAACTATCAAGAAAGTTTAAGTAGAACTGAAATTATACCAGGACTATCTGACCATGACATAATATTTATTTATTTCAACAAAAAATCCACCAAAAATACAACAAACCTAGAAAAATTCCACTATACAAAGTGGGAAAATGTTGAGAAAGATTTGGAAGCGACAAGAGAAGACACAAACAACAACGGTAACAGTGTAAATTATATGTGGGTACATTTTAAGACCAACCTTGAGAGCAGCATAAACAGAAATTCTACAGAAAGGGCAAACATATTAAACAACCAATTCCAACAGGTCGTTTCAGGCAAATATGAATTCTCAACACAGGAATTTAAGCACAGATATGCAATATGTTTAGAAATTACCAAGCAGCACCTGATATCAACATCACAGAGAATGGCATCAATAAATTGCTATCAAACCTAAACCCACACAAAGCAGCAGGCCAGATAGCATAACACCTAAAGTATTACATTAATTTTCTACTTAAATATCACCGATACTTTGTATTATTATTAAAAGATCATACAATACTGGAGAAATATTAATAATCTGGAAATTTCTGTCTAGTGCTAAAAAGGGCAGAAAATATGAGGCCATAAATTATAGACATGTCTCATTAACTTGTACTTGCTGCAAGATCATGGAGCATATAGCTACAAGCAACGTTATGAATCATGCAGAACAACACAATATCCTTTACAATATGCAGCATGGATTCAGGAAGAAATTACTAGTGAAAGTCAACTAGTTGAATTTATTGATGACACAACTACTAAACTGGATAATGGGCAACAAACTGACTGTTTGATTATGTTTTTTTAAGACTGTCACTGTTTGCTAATCCACAAGCTAGAACATTAGAGGAACTAATATCTGGATTGAAAATTTCCAATCAAACAGACCTCAGTGTGTTGTATTTGAAGGAGAAAGTTGGAACACCGTCAATGTCAAATGTGGCGTGCCACATGGATCAGTGGTAAGACCTATTCCTCCTCTACATTAATGACATGCAAAAACAATGTAACATCCACTGTCCGACTATTTGCAGATGACTACATTACAGTTACATCAGAAAGTAATAATCTGCAAGAAGACCTTGATAAGTTAGCAATATGGGAAGAGAAGTGGAGAATGAAAATCCGGCCGGACAAGTGCAAAGTACTCACAATCTACAAGAAAAAACAACCCATGCATAAAAACTATACCCTACATGGAGACGCACTGGAGCATGTAACATCTGCTAAATATCTTGGAATCACATCACGTATGAACTGAAATCCCACATCAATAACAAATGCCAAAAAGCAAACAAAACAATAGGATTTTTGACAAGAAAATTCAATATCCCTAACACAGACATTTTAAAAGGCCTATACATCTCTAGTAAGACCAGTTGTGGAAATGCCAGTCCAGTTATCTTCAAAAGATATACACAGATTAGAAATGGCCAGCTAGGAACTTCACCAACAAATACCAATATACCACCCCAGGAAACGATTTAATTGACACCTTAAAATGACAGACCTTCGAGGAGAGACGTAAATCATCAAAATTTTCTTTACTATATAAAATACGAAACTATGAAGTGAATATCTCAGCTGATCAAAAGTTCCTTCTACCGGACATGCTTACAAGGAATATGAACAATAACTCACTCAAAGTTCCTTCATGTCGGATATCGGCAAGAGAGAATCGTTATAGCCAAGAACAATTGCGGACTGGAATGTTTTACTTACCTCTACCACAACAAATTCGGATAGCCGTAATTCCTTCTAAAGGTTTCTGCTTTCTAAGCCATTTTTGCTACCGTGCGTAAGGTTTTTTCCTGTACAGCACTTTCGTTTGGTAATTTTTTTTTAAAGTTTATTATGCGCACACTCAACAGTGAAAGAATAGTCAGCCTGATGACGGTGGTCACATAGTAGTAGAAGTATAAGTAATCTCATTCTATACTAAACATCTCAATATATCTTACATTTTTATAGATTTTTTTTGTAAAATCTTGTATTAAATAAAAATCTATATCGCTTTGTGACTTTCTTTTATTATAAAGAAATATATGTTTTTTGTCAATCTTGTCTTCTGGAGGTCGTACGTATGACAAAAACACATTTCACTGAAAATACGAGTTTTCTGATACATGCCATGATAAAGCTCTGTCTGTCGAGATGACATGTATAAGAATTTTCAGTGAAATATGTGTGTCATACGTGCGACTAGTAGAAAACAATATTAACAAAAACCTTTTTAAAACATAAGTAAGCGTCATTGAGGTACCAAGTAGGGTTCTTTCCCAAGTACCTGTGTCAAACTCTACTTATAAGGTGAAAGTAATAACAAAGTACTGTCAGGACTACTCTGTTAAGCTCTTCCGATCACGCTAAACGAAGAGAAGGAACATTGTGACGGATTAGCCTCAGTATGTCTTGTGGTCAAGCCATTTTGAAACAATGAAGATTGTTTTACAATGGATTGTATGACATTTGTGTTTGTGTCTATTATAGATTCACGATTGTTAGTACATATTATTTATAGCTGCGTATACAGCAATAATATATTATAAGAACATGAAATGTGCATAGATTACTGTATATGAGAATCAGCAAGCTTATTCCAGCAGATCGATTGTCGTTCAAAAATGGGAATACTTACATTTTGCCATACCATTGAACTCGCGATTTATGAACACATATTGTTGACAAAATACGACTGAATCCAGGTATTAAAACAAACAATACGTTGTTGAACAACTGATTAAACAAAACAATCTGTGAAACTTGAGCAAGCAAAATGGTGGTAATACACATATGCATGTATAAATGTTGTTTACACATATACAATGTAATGCTGTGGTAATGGAATAAGCAATTCGCTTGTCGTGGACTCACTGGATCGCAGGATTGATCTACGGTCACATATTCGAACTCTCCGCAATGTGCTTGCTCTAGAGATAAAACTCCAAGCATTTTTTTCCATGGTGTACGTCTTGCTTACAATCTGCTTACTTAAGTCACAAATACACAACCATGGATTATGAATTTATATCAATCCTAGTTATTTAAATCTCATTTTTACTCACGAATATAAATACCGACATCGAAGGCGATCGTCACAAGAAATACTAGTTGTCTTATTCGCGACATGTTACATGTGATTGCGTATCTCTTTTTCAAACGTATTTCTCGAAATAAAGTTGATAGTCTCATGAAACAAGCAAAACAACGTCACTAGACTCCATCCTTACTTTATTAGGTTAGTATAGTACAATTTGATGCAGTGAAGCGTTACACAAACAAACCTGTTTTGTCAAATATTATATAATATTTTCGGTAAAAATATTTCAGATAGTTAAACAGATACTGAAAGAATGCGCATACCAAGCATGAAAACCGATAAGTATAACATTTCATCTGTTTTATTTTAAATGAAACACAGAATTCATTTGCAAGTGCCAAGAATGCATCTATTCACGGTCTGACAAAGGTTGCCTTCGGCTAATCACAGACATAAAACTAATATAGTTACGTATTATTCTGATTATGGGTTCACTGATCTCTTTATTTGCTGTAAACTAGAGTAACAGTAACAAAATCGTCCTTACTTTAAATCATTTATTAAAATTGTACAAAAAACATTGACCCTAACTTTCCTAGTAATAAATACGTAAATAAATAAAAAATAAAAATGCATGCATACTAAGTAAAATAAAAAGACAAAATAACTGTTTACCAAATAACCCACATTTGTTTCTGTTATTTAAACATTTATTCCAACCTTTTGTTGTTTTAACACGAGACTATATAGACATACAACGAAGTAACAGTCTCCACTTGATTTACTACATTATTTCTACAACAAACACATAATCTGTGTTCTTGCATTAGTTGTAGTATTGTACTGAAACGAAAAATGTTGTATTCAGTAATAAAATAGTTTGGACAATATTTGGACTCACTGGTACCCAAAAGTCTGGATCCATATCTTAGATTATTAATGTCTTCATGGGAAATGACGATAACAAGTTATCCTGCGGGAAGAAAAGCTGTATATACTCTTTAGAAATATTTTGAACATAACGTAGCATTGTATTTGACAGTAATTCAGTGATTCAGTTAAAACTTTTTCCTTATCTCCGTAACCCAGTTGTCATTCTCTATGTCATCGTCAGGTGTTTCATTTGACGGAAGACTGACGACATGACAACCCTGCTGTAAAGCTTTCTAGACTGTTTCATCAGATGTCCAAAGCTATCGAATACCATGTGTCAAATTAAGTAAAACCTTCGGTGTTTTTCTACAGGTAAACGCTTCTACTATCTCAACGTCAATCGCGCGTGAAATATGTCTGTCTGAATGCTGGTCTGTCCTTGCGATTGACATTTTGGAAGGCACTTATTAAGCGTTTAAAATATTATTAAGCCAATCTGATGTCTTTTTTCTAAATAATCACGACTCGAAGGACAGTTAAACCATTTATATTAACCAATTTATTATGAACTTCCATTATTACAGAATGTATAATACAAACTATATATAAGCCCTTTGCGAATTAACCAATATACTACTTAAATCTCTTTCATATACTCTCAGCCAACAACATCCTGGTGGAATGGCAGTGTCATCAGTATATAAACTATGGTTTTGCTATGTGGTTTTTTGTCAATGAATGAGTATACAATACAACGATCCAGCATTATATCGATGTCAGACGAAAGAGAAACACAAGCTTCAGTTTTAATGGAGGATGTTTTTTACAATAGCTTACCAATATCTACTGAATTACGTGCAGATGCAAAGAGTAAACATAGTTCATTTTCTGTTTTAATAAAGTTATGTCTAACGTCGGGCATGACAGCTTCGAACCTATTATGTCACTCTACAAAAAAAATTTTGTAGAGTATTGGCCATACGAATTTAACATTGCATTCTTTTTTTGACATCGTGCGTTTAAGCTATTCTAAATCAAGCTTGCCATGACCAAAATGTAAATATATTTTTTTTAAATAATTTTTAGTGCCTTATGTCTTATGTACCAAAATATATTATCATGAACGAGTTTGACTTTGTTAAGAAAACAAAATCAACATTTAAACCACGGTTTAAAGTCAACAACACATATTTTTAGGTTCCTGACTAAGTTAGTCATTTGTTGTTTTCAAAACAGGTTTTGATATAATGACCAAGACTAAATAAAGATGTTAAACTATTCACACATTATAATATAAACAAAACATCTAGTACAACTGCGAAGCATAGGCGTGTATGAAAACGAAAGTAAAACCAACTTGACACCCGTTTATTAAAAGTGGAAAATTAAGGGTGGCAGCATTGAAAAAAAATCTGCTGGTAGAATCGTTTTGGAATAAGTTTTCTTATCAATCATTCATATACAACAGGAGGTACCTATAATATTTTATGTAAATGAGTTTCTATACATACCGTACGTATACCAGTTAACTACGTATGATATAATGTATCTAGTTATCGGATTTCTTCAAACTTAATTTGTTATTAATCAAATTAACTGTTTAACCCTTTTATTGACTATATTATGTTCTTAAAAATGTGAAGTTATTTTTATTTGTATTTGGTAAAAGAAATCAATCCAACATACATACATATAGGTTTTGATGAGATTTTAAAGCTGACATTTAGAGTCAAAAGTAAAACAACAAAAACACAAACCATGTTTTAGCTTCACTAAAGATTTAGTGTTACTTTCGCCATCACATACATATAAGTAAATTCTGGAATAGCCAGTTTGAACTAAAACACTAGTGATGATTTTACATACTGATCTGATGATGATATTTTTCTGAGTCTCGAGGATACTATGCGGAATGTGGAATTGTGGGAAAGAACCTGAACGGAGGGAAATTATTGCACGTCTATAATTTGTCAGAAATATTTAAACAAATCAAACTTAATATTTCATATTATATGCTCATGCTCAAAAATTCGACTGCACAACTTAATATTTGTACGTCTTATTAAACAATTATCGAAAGCAATTTTCCTATTCTCTGTCTGGCCATGCATTTTGTTTACGAAACCCTTAACATATATATCATTTGCATGCATGGCTGATTAAAGTGGTATAAAATACAGAAAACCTAGGAAACCTAAAAAGACAATCCAGAAATTGATGTTCATGAAGCTTAAAGGGGTTAATGAAGTGTAATTTAATGTTACATTTTGAAAACTGTTTAATTTTTATGCATACTTTTATTAGTTCAAAGAATACATGTAATTGTTTATCGTTATAAATAATCACAACTTAACAGCGTAATTTCAAAATTAACGTTTATGGAATTTTAAAACATAGACAGTTAAAAAAAATGGTTTTATTGCTTTACTCATATTTCGCTTCCGAGCGGACGAAATATCATTTAAGTCGGTACTCTTGGGAAAAATTATAAAATGCTTGCAATTCAAGTATTGCATTAAAGAAAAGAATTGTCTATGGCGGCTACAAATCTAAAGTATCAAATACCAAAATTGCCTGAGACTGACATCTTTTTTATATGGCTGAACATGTTTCATGCACTTTGTAACTAGCACAATAGGACAGGTAGTCAGAACATCTTCGTTGAATTTTTCTAATGAAATGATTATTTGTGCAAATTGATGTCGTTATTCAAGATCTATATGGTTTCAGGTACTTCGGATTGGAATCCGGTTCTACAACTATCTTTTGCTAAACCAAGTCAGTGAAGCCTAAACTAGAATTTCATTTGTTACGAATACAATTTTATTTTGAAATTGGTCAGATTGGTGACATTTAAGGTCGCAAATTTCCCGGATTTTGATATTATCTTAACTGTTTAACACGGGTATAAGCAACATCTTTCTTGTCATTCTTATGTTGTTCTAAGTCGACATTTTCAACAATCTTGTGCGTTGAGTATTTTCAACAAAATGTATTATTTGTTGTTATCTTTTCGAAAATACATTAAGTTATACTGATCAGTTACCTATATGAAACATCTCCACTTTTTAAGACGTACGTTGGCAGGAAAATACAGAGTCATTAATCTAAACTTGTTTCTGAACAAGACACTAAATCTAAGAGATCTAATATGATGTATCAATAAGATGTCAAAAGCAAATGTAATATAATTCATTACAAGTTTAAGAAAATACTGAAGTTATTCCTACAATGTCTAAAGGTTAAAAATGTTGGCGCATTTGATAAACAAAGTACAGGGAGAAAAAAAAAACTCATACGGAAAGTGGATTCTGCGCCAGCAGTATGGTCTATGGCAAGAGAAAAAAGATACAGCATTATACAAGAAAGACGAAAATGAAATCCGACAAGCCGAGACTATAGCTGTACGGAAGAAGAAATATAGGAACGGTGGAAACATTCCGTATAACACTCCAAAAGAAACAGCAAGAAACTGCATATTCTTCTCGACAGCCATTTCGCATGACCGTCGCATGTCATGACCTGTACTCATATGATCCTATGACTTGAAAACAGTATGGGCACTGTTGGTTAAACTGTCATCTTATCAAAGTGAGAGTTGGTGCTGGATCTTAATAGGGAGTTTGACAAAATGAGAGTTTACAGGAGATAAGTGAATAATCAAAAGTCAACGATCGGTATTAGGAAATTTTTTATGCGATGATAGTTAGTTTGATAACTAAGAAATTTTTCAAATCAGAATTTATATTTTGAAGATTGATATTGATAAAAAAAAAAGCCTTAAGTAGGGCAAAAGGTTTATTAAGCAAACATATATCATATTGGGATGTATTAGGGCAAATTCTACTGTCAAGTAAAGTGTAAAAATGTTATGTAATAACATTTTAAGAAATGTTAATATGTTTTTAAGGAATAATTAATGAAAAGTTTATGACAGAAATATCTCCTCCCTCACATATTGTAAGTCGTCTGCGAGTAGCTACACAAATATCTAGTAAGAAACTTTAGAAATTCTTTATCTGAACGTGCTGAATAAAAATTAAAAAATAAATAAAATGCGGTCTTTCCCAAAAACGTATTTAAGAACCTATTATTCCTATAAATAACAGCAAATCTGTGTTTACTTATGTACAATCGATTGATATAATGTGGAACTCCAAATCTTTTGGATTGTGTTTATCAGATAAGGAATTATATGATGACTTTTTTCTGTAGAAAACATAAGCCAGATGCCAATTATATCTGCTCACACACTGGCAGAAGTAATCGGATACGTTATATTGTCACCGGCTAACGGCAATGAAGGTAGAATTATGACAAAGTTTTTTCATATGTCTATAGAGTGCCCATTTCATTCTGGGTACTGTTTACACATATAAAACCAGGAAACGTACTCATATTTTCGCTTTGGATTCTTACGAACATAAATATTAAAAGCTTAGAAAGACCATGCAAATATTAGTCTACACGGACATAGCCCAGGTTGAGATTAAAATATTCAACTATATGCAGAGTGCCAATAAAAATAAAAGAGCAGAGCACTTTTGTTTGACAACAATTCGCAAATAGTATTCTTCATTTTATTGTCCAGTATATATACACCTAGAAAAAGAACTGCAACACCAAATATCAAATGAAATAGAAGACATAATTTTTTAATTTGCCACCCAATTTTAATTCTCAATGAAAGAAACTTGATTGATTATTTACGTGTCGCAAATTGTTATCGTTTGCCTTATCGTGTCATCAATAGCGCTCGCACAATCTCACATTTTCACTTACAATACTTGTCGTACTTCTTGATGGGTCGTCTCAATCCTGCTGTTATATTGATGAAACGGGTGCTCCACAGCTGTCAAATTATGGTCAATTTTGGTGATACAAAATGCATGAATGGACCTTCTAGCAAATTGCTCGTCGTGTGGGACACCACCCTGATATTCTTTTTAGCCCCTGCTCCACTGCTCTTAAACTGTTCAAGACGAACACGAACAGCAGTGGTACTACTACTTAATTATACTAAATAAAAAATGAATTTATTTAAAACTATAAATATTTATTCAATAACAATTTAAACACTTTAATGTCTAAAATGCGTACAAATTTTCTAAGACAATCTTTGCTATTTGCTACCATCCAAATCTAATAAATTACATCGGTGGCCGAATCGTTAAAGTAGTCGACTATATATCTATTTTTCCTCAGATTGCATGTTTACTGTACGACAAATTGTGTTGAAGTACAACGACATAACAATCCCCACCCTTGATTTGCTACATGATTTCGAAACCAAACGGGCAAGTCGAGTTCGCGCATTTGTTGAAGTTTTGTTCGAAAAATGTTGTACTCTGGAATAAAATAATTTGGACAATATTCTGAATCAATCCAGCTACTAAGCTTCTGCAAACATTTTTGAAAGCAGTTTAATAGATTCTCTGGTATCCAAATGTCTGGATCCACTTCCTCTGCCATCCAGAATATCAATGTTTTCATGGTATATGACGATAATATATCATCTTGTGTGAGGCTTGGCTCTATATGTTCTTTAAGCATTATTTTGAGCAAAACGTAACATTGTTTTTGACAGTCATTCAATGATTCTGTTAAAATCTTTTCCATGTTTCCGCAACCCAGTCGCCATTCTGACTCCATATTTTCTTTAGGTGTTATCTTTGATGGAAGACCAATGACATGACAACCCTGCTGTAAAGCTTTTTTGATTGTTTCAGGAGATGGCCAATGTTTTCGATTACGACGAGTCCACTTAAGCAATGTCTCTGGTATATCTGTGCATGTAAACGCTTCTACTATATCAACGTCAAAAATGCCAAAATATGTCTGCCTGAATGCTGGTCCGTGCGGTCGCCAATTAGGAAGGCACTTATTTAACGTTTCAATCATTGTTAACCCATGCTGATGTCTCTGTTCTAAGATATCACGACTCGAAAGACAGTTAAACCCATTAACATTAACTAATTTAATATAAACTTCTCTTCTTCGACTACGGAATGTATATTCAAACTTCACACTATCTCTTTGCACAGGAACAAATTTACCACTTGCCTCTCTTTCATATACCCTCAGCAAACAACATCCTGGTGGAATGTCTGTGTCATCAGTATATATAATTAACGCTATGTTTTTGCTAGGTGGTATTGCGTCAATGGATGAGTATACAATACAACGATCTAGCATTATGTCGATGTCAGACGATGAAATACACAGACAATCAGAATAGCTACCAACAATCCGACCCCAAGGGCCAAATATTTTATTGTAAATGCTGAAATAAAGATATACAAGCTTCAGTTTAAATGGAGGCTGTTTTACAATCGCTGACAAGTATCTACTAAGGGTAATAGAAATGGTAGACAGCTCGTGCTCTGATGGAAGTCTTTGATATTTGACTTCTTTCCTAGAGAGTAAAGATCCCATTTTGTCTCTGCAAAAGAATAAATGATCATTGTTGAAATATCAGATTTATATCCATATGTAAAGCATATGCTGTTTGTTGAGGTTTAGCATGTTAATCTACTGCCTTATTTACCAGTTGACTTGGTATCGATATAATTAAGCATATACATAACCTAGTAACAATTTGCAGAGTGTCTTCGTCTTCGAACGTTTGAATTATGTCCGCCGTGTGCCATCTCAAACTTTAAACAATACGTACACAATTTTTCCATAAAATATTCATCTACCTAAAATAAGTACCATATGATTAATTGATTGATTGGACATTAAGTTCGGTAACACTAATTTAAATGAGATACCGGTATTGCTGTCGATAAATAGAATGTTCGTGTCTTTTTTAATGGATAATAGCTTGTAACTATCCAATCTATCTTATCCGACACTAATTGAATTTCAAAAATTATTATATCTTACCTTGATTTTGGATGATTTCATACACGAAAAAAAAACAAAATAAGAATACGATGATTGTTTTACTTAATTTACAATACTTTCCATTTTACCGGATGTGACTAATTATCTATAGGATTTTCCATTTTTATTGCACTTATTGTTTTTTTTCAAAAAGATTTAAGAATGATTCTATCTTGATTTAAAAACAATAGTATTTTTTAACATGTAATATTAGGTTTCAATTACATGACTATAACAAATTACACAGTGTGAATCACTAAAACGAACATTACGAAATCGATTGAAAAAGGGAAAATATTGGTATTTAATCCATGCTAACTTAAAAGGTTAACCTATTCTATATAGATTTATATACTTAGTTGATCATTAAAACATTTTATAGAATATGAATTTACCTTAAGATCACTATTAGTGACACCTTATATTCTCAAAATAAAGTCTAATAAGAATGTTTTGTAAAATTTACAAAATGACGTGACAAATTGAGCAATTTTCAGTTGTCAGATGGATAGAAACTGGTGCCAGCCTTTTGACGTTTGAAAAAATCTAATAATTTTAAGCACTACTTTTGACTTCGATATCAACTGAATGGCTATTAAGTATAGGTTAACCAAAAATGACAATGTTTATCCGGAATAAAGTTTAGCATCTGGAATGCTAAAAGCTCAACATACATAACTGCCTTTAAATCGTATAAACGTTGAAAAACATCAATCGAAACATATACCTCGTACAACAAATGTTTTTTCTTTGTACAAAATTTAACATTTTCCCAACCTTAATCTTAAAATCCTAAATCAGTAATAAGAGAAACTAAATGAATTCATTGAAATCCAATTTAAATTCAACAATCTTGTAAAAGGGAGAAAATTACCTTTAGAACTATTGAGAAATTCATTACATATATCTCCATTGATCTGTTTCTCTTTTCATTACTTAAATTGTTGAATACAAAAATCTTGTTATGGACAGGATTTGTGTTATAAGCACTGTATTTCGTTAATGTTTACATTTATATATTCTTATAGTTCATGTTGGTTGATGTATGTTGTTAAACACTTCAACAAAAAGTAATCTTTTTTATGTTACAACCAAAATGTTAAACAATAACTACTTTTACCTAAATTATAGCGAGCACAGCTCGCGGCGGTCACCGAAGCTGCCCGGGAAGCGCGATGAGCTCTACGGCAATTACGTGCATAAGTTGAAACCGTCAAAAGACTGTAACAAAGTGAATGAAGAAGAGCACTTAAATTTATTTTAAAGAAAGACTTAAAAATAAAGTTGACATCGATGAAAAAAAATGTTATATTTCAAAATTACAACAAAAATTTCATCCTATTTTTTTTGCAATCTCTAAATCGATCTTTAAAAATGACAATCACATGTCACCATTACAAAGAATGACATCACGTGACCACTGGAATTTAAGAGTCACTTTAGGGTGTTCGTAAGTAACGCCAATTATAAAATGCACATTATATTTAAATAATAAAGGACTATATTGACTTTGCTCGCATTTCGGCAATGCCTAATCCATATTAGTTTTCATTCGTTGAATGTTTGTTATAAAATGTTACATACCATGTTGCATTATTGCCTTAACAGTATTTCGTTCACTACTAGCTGGCCTAGTTGCACACAAAGGCATGAAGTAACTTGCGAATTACCTCTGTGTTATATTTCTACCATTAGTTACATTAAACGTCCGTTGTATCAATTTGGGTTCAAACCCGGTATCTAGTTACCTCGTAAGGCATAATCTAGTAAGTAATCAGGAAAGTGTTACGACAACCGGACCAATCAAGCTTATTTGTGACGCAGATATTCCGTATCGGTAAACTAAGCACTTAATTTATAACCTCGATCGTAACATTTTCTCATTTCCTGCAAACGTTAACCCGTGGTTAAGTAACCTTCTGTCGGCAGAAACCCTCTGTAAAGGAAATATTGATACAAATACTGGCTTCTGAGTACCTATTTGATTGGTAGGTGCCAAGCAAAAAATTAAAATTCACAAGTTAAAAAAAATCTCTCCTTTTGTCTTAAATTAAGTTTTTTATCCATCCTTCCTTGTCAACTTTTAAATGTAGCTCACGGTATGAGACAGACCAGACCTAGCGGTATAGGATGATTTCAAGCAACATTTTTGTCCTCAAAATTATTATGTCTTAAACTTTAATGCCATGTAAATAGATTAGTCATTTTGAATATATCAAAACGTGATATTCAGTATTAAAAGGCAAATGGTAATTAAATGTGCATATCTAAACATTTAAAGTTCAAATCTACAATAATGTTGAATTCATACAAACTTACAACTATATTCACTATAAAGCAAATATGTAACAAGAACCGCAATATATTGAAAATTTAATTCAAGACCAAACACATTATCAACACACTTTAGACAGGTGAAATGTTGTAAGTAAACTGTAACCTCCTGAAAGTTACATTTCGAAGACGTAATAAGCTTGTTTTGCAAGACTTAAAATGTAAAAGTGCAATGTGATGTGCCTGTTGTATAAAATGCATCTTGGCGAGTGTGTAAAAAAATGTTCAATAAATTTGAGATTTTATAAATATTCCATTTTTTCTAACCTATGTTGATTTCTTAAAAACAAAGCAAAAGATGGCGCTCCTTCAATTGCACGCTTCTCTATATAGACGACGTACTTTTATTAAATAATCTAAAATACGGTGACTGTTGATCGCATTTACCCACCTGAACAAAGAAATTAGGGTTATCACAAAGACAACTAGGTCCATACCTTGACTTAAATATAGAAATTTACAATGAAGGTCGTTTGAGAACCACAATTTACTACAAAAGAGCGATTTGAATTTTTCTATTTTGAAATTTCCATATTTTACCACCAACCGATAAGGTGCTCAACCTGTATTACCTATTCAGAATTCCCGAATAGAGATAGTTTGCTGACAGAATAGCTACTTAACCAGTGCTTAGCAGTGGTAAGATTGAAGTCGTCACAAAGAAAAGTGTATGGTCACCATCAAGGGTTTTTTACCTTTATTTTATATTTTTATTTATTTGGGTTGTTTGGCGTCCTCTTTTGTACTGGATTATGACGTCCCCGGTTATGACTAATTACCACATTTTAACGAGACTGACATTATGGTAATATTCGGATGTAACTCGATCTATTGAGAAATATAAATTCTACCTGAAGATAAACACATCTATTTAGCCATCCAGAGTATTAATTTTATAATATGTCATCTTATGGAAAGGTTGGCTTTATATACTCCTTCAAAATTATTTTGAGCAAAGGTAACATTGTTTTTGACAGACATTCAATGATACAATAAGAACCTTTTCCAAGTCTCCGCAACCAAGTTGCCATTCTACCTCTATATGTTCTTCGGTTGTCACCTTTAATTTGAAGGAAGACCAATGACATGACAACCCTGCTTTAAAACTTTGGTGATTGTTTAAAAGATGGCAAAAGCTTTCGATTAAGATGTGTCCACTTATGCAAAACCTTCGGTATATTTCTGCAGAAAAAGGCTTCTACTATATCAACATCAAATGTGCAAAATATGTCTGTTTGAAAGCTGGTGCATGTGGTTGCCAGTTTGGAAGCCATTTATTTAAAGTTTGAAACCTTTTTAACCCTCGTTTTCAGAATAATCTCGACTCGAAAGACAGCTAAAACCACCCACATTAACAAATTTCCAAACATTTTCTTTTTTACGCTACAGAATATATAATAAACGTTTGTGTAAGCTTGTTGTGAAGGAACAAACTGACCACTAACATCTCATTCATATTCCTGCAGCCAACAACATCCTGGATGAATGGCTTTGTCATAAGTGTATATAATAAAAGCACGATTATCGTAATATGATATTTTTACTGTGTTAGTAAAAACCCTAGAATGGTCAACTATTATATCAATGTCCGACGATGAAATGCACAAGCCATCAGAATAACTACCAACAACTCGACCACATGGGACAAATAATTTTTTATAAACGCTAAAAATACAGATATACAAGTTTCAGTTTAAATGGAGGATGTTTTACCGTCGCTGACAAATATCTACTTATAGAAGTAGAAAGTTTACAAAGGTCGTTATCTGATGGAAGCCCTTGATATTTTATTTCTGGTCCAGACATCATCGATCCCATTATGTAGGTCTGCAATTAAATAAACTTTGTTAATATATCGGAATTATATCCTACACTAAAGACGGAACAAATACTATTTGTTGATGTTGAACAATTGTTCATAATATTATATTGTGTTAGTTGTGTCTGTCGTGTTACTCTACAAATAATTGCTTATAATTATTTATCAGTTAGAGTCGTTTGCATCATCTTACGTTCTGTACTGGTTTGTGTACCAGCGTTTTGTATTGATATGCGTGAGTGTTTTATACTTTTAATAATAAGAACTTGTAGAGTTGTTTTGTCGGGTAACTTTGTGTCTATTGTCGTCTCAAAATTCAAATAAAAAGACAATTCATGGATTGCATATTAATAGGTATTCTGTTTAATGCCAACCAGTTGTATATATAGTGAGTAACAGTGCAATATATACCTATATAATATGTAAATAAGTTATTCTTAAACGTAGTTTTGCAAAGGCATTTTCCCTGAATGTAAAATCCTTTCCTATCCAGTTTTTGTATCGGCGAGAAACGGGTTTGTTAAAGCAAGTAACCGATGATTCCGAGAATTGAGTTGCATTATAGAGTTCTTGAAATTGATGTGTTTATTGGGAACAATATATTAGGAAAATGGTAATTGAAATGTTCAAGAAGTTTAAACGTATTGTTCCACATCTTTTTCAAGCCCTGTCTTTCAGGCGATAATGAAATATTTCTAAAGGTCTTCGTTACTGTTCTGCGTATTGAGGTAAAAAGCTTAGAAAATGTTTTGGGAACACAAAAAATATCAAATAAATCTTTCCTTTTAACGATAACGGGGGATAGGTTGCAAACTTAAATCGATATCGGTTTAGACAATATATACAATATACGGACTGTCAAGTCTTATAATTGATCAAAATCAAAGTTTATAAACTTGTTTGACTGCAATCAATATGTAATAATCTTCAGTTATTCATGTGCATTATTGAGATATGACAAGACGTAACCATTTTAACTCGGTTTCCGGAAAAATATTTCTGAACTACCTTATTTATTTTTAACTCTATAGGATTTGGGTTAGTTTTTTGGTAGCTGGGCCGTTTTCATTTTGTTCTACCATATCTCTTCCAGTCCTGATAACGGTTTTTTGAACAGCGATAAAATCCGACATTGAAAACTACTTTTATTTCCATTACTTTTGAAACTGGCATTAAATGTAGATCTATATTATCAAAAATTTAAGTGCGCCACTATTCTACATACTTAATTAAAACAAAGATTGGCACAACTGATTGCTTTACTGACAGAAGTGGAAAGGTAGATACAAATATCTGGTTTCCCTTCATATTTGGACTTTCTTGTCAATAATAAGCCCAGAGCTACAAACACATTTACGGTTAGCCAAACATCAAAATGCTTGCTATTCTATTTGACAACTTACTACATGTAGTTCAATTTGGTGGACGTTTTTATAAAGCGTTTTCAGGCTGCAGATAGGGACGGTCCTCCCGTTTGGGTGGTCAGGTTATAAAACGGAAAGACTGATCGCGCTCCGGCGGTGGATGCGTCATTTAGAGGGTCACAAAAATTTGGTTCCTGTCGTCCATATTTTTTCATCGTAAACTTGCCACGAATATATCTGACTATTGCTCGCTGGACATTTGGCGAACATTCAATCAAACTACAATATTCAAAAGGATACGCGTTTTGCAATATAAACAGCTGCTGTATTTTGTCGTGACATTATATGTTATTCGGGATCTTCACAGGGAATATGAAACCGTATCCCCTGTGAAGCCCGAATAACAATTATATTCTGTTGAAGTCTTCTTGTACTAATATTCTAGAGTATATATTAATTAGATTAGACATTTCTCATGCTTTAGTTTGAACCACCCGACTATCGGAGAACCTACCATTCAACACATATAAACTTCCAACGAAACTTTTTATGGCATTTTAAATTTTATAACCTTCATTTTTTACGACTTTTTATTCCCAGCTAAATTTTTAATGATAAATTTCACTTTCGATGTGCGATGCAAATTCCTTTGTTTACCATTTTGAAGACTTGAATTTATCGGTTATCTCCCTTGTTGATTTCAAGACCAATCGCAGACGGAGATGAAAGATTCCTGTTAAATGCATGTATTTAAAATCGATATTTGATATCTTTATATTATGTTTAACTATTTATATTATGTAAAACAAGTAAATTATTCAATGAATAGACGCCATTTTAAAACTTGTTTTAATATCTCGGGGTTTCACAGGGAATACGGTATGATATCCCCGTCTTGATTAACCAATCAAATTGTAGGGATTCACTAGATACATTACTTCAACAGAATATATATTAAACTTTATAATGTAATATTGGAAGACAATATTAACAATATTGATGTAAGGCAAGAATAAACTGTTTGTTACTTACATTGACTTGAATGAAATTGATTTAACAATAGGAAAAATATAAAAACCTTTTTTGTCAGTTCGTAATTTTAATGGTTATCAATTTTAAGATATAGAAACAAATTTAATATTAAAAAAGGTATATTCCTACCTTGACTTGGATATTGTAATACACTCACACACAAAGTAGCTAGGGTGATTTTTGGCTCAATCTATAACGCTATTCAGCCCTACTTTATCGGTAGTAGCTAGTATTTATTGGAATTTCACTATTCACCTATTGTTTTTTTATATTTAAATGTTATTGAATTTTGATTTAAAAAAATTACTATTTATTGAACTGCTTAATATAAAGTTTCAATAATATGACTGATACAACTCTAAAATTGCAAAGTGAAAAAAAGAAGACAATAGTGAAATCGATTTTAAAAAATGCGAACTTCAACCGTTTTAAAATTTGACAGATTAAAACTGACGTTAAAAATGTCTGTAAGTAAAGCGCAATCTGAAGAAAAGTTATTTATCGCTGTTACGTATTTATATTAGAAAAGACATACATGTAACCGGATTGCATGCTGACGTCAGATGTGGATTCTTCTATTATCGCAAATACTTCATTAATATACATTGTCATTAAAAGGCAATTAAAATAGTTTTTTTAATATTTAAAATTTAATTCTCCAATTTCCTTAAATATTTTAAAAACTTTTTTGCAATATAGTGTACACAAAATATAAATTGACAATTAAACGTTAATTGGCAGATTGCATCCCTAGGCGACCCAAGCCTACTTGTTTGTTTTTCAAAAAGTTTTCATATACATAGACAATACCAACTAAGAACTAATATGTTTTTCGATTACTTATACACGTATGCAGGCCACACTAAATTTCTTGAATTTCTCTCTTTCATTATTACAGACTGTGTTGATTTACAACGAAGTAACAATTTCCGCTCTTGATTTACTACATTATTTCTAAACCAAACACCGAATCCCCGTTCTTGCATTAGTTGCAGTTTTGTACGAAAGATGTTGTATTCAGGAATAAAATAATTTGGACAATATTCCGACTTAATCCAGCTACCAAGCTTATTCAAACATATTTTGTAGCAGTTTAATAGATTCTCTGGTACCAACATGTCGGAGTCTATTTCGCTGGGCTATCCAGAATATCAATGTATTCATGGTATGTGACGATAATATGTCACCATGTGGGAAAGTCCGCTTTATATATTCCTTTAAAACTATTTTGAGCAAAACTTAACAGTGTTTTTGACAGTCATTCAATGATTCGATTAAAACCTTTTCCACTTTTCCGTATAAAGTTGCCATTCTATCTCCATATTTTCGTCAGGTGTTACCTTTGATGGAAGACCAATGACATGACAACCTTGATGTAAAACTTTGTTGATTGTTTCAGAAGATGGCCAAAGATTACGATTACGATGTGTACATTTAAGTAAAACCTTTGGTATATTTCTGCAAAAAACGCTTCTACTATATCAACGTCAAAGTGCCAAAATATGTCTGTTTGAATGCTGGTGTGTGAGGTTGCCAATTGGGTAGGCATTTACTAAACGTTTAAAACATTGTTAATCCTTCTTGGTGTCGTGTTTAAAAATAATCTCGACTAGAAAGACATTAAAAACCTTTTACATTAACCATTTTAATGAACTTGTGCTTTATTTTGGAACGGAAACCCCTTTGAAATCGCACATAATTTGCATCTGAAGGGACAAAATTACCACTGACATCTCTGTCATATACCTTCAACTAGCAACAACCTGGTGGAATTGCTGGGTCATCAGTATATATTATTATAGCTAATTGTTCTCTACTTGATATTTCATCGGTTGAAGAGTATACAGGATGACTATCCACTATAATGTCTATGTCGGACGATGTAATAGACAAACAATTAGAATAGCTACCAACAATCTGACCCCAAGAACCAAATAATTTATTGTAAATGCTGAAATAAAGATATACAAGTTTTACTTTAAACTGAGGCTGTTTCAGAATCCGTGGCTGGTATCTTCTGACAGAAGTAGAAATTAGTTCGTTTTCTGATTAAATACGGTGATTTTTTACTTCGGCCCGGGCAGCATCTACCACATTATGTCACACTGCAATATAAACGAAAATGATTCAAATAGCGAAATATTAGAAATGTTTCCACCTATAATCGTTAACCTATACATATTGCTTGCTAAAGGTTAATTGTTCTAAATACACAAGGCAATTAGTCTTCTAGTCAAAAGCCAACTCTTGTTTCATTGAAAGAATATGTATAGGTTCAGGAACAAAAGTTACCCTGTTGTATCATAAAGTTTGTACATCATATGTTGATGTGCGTAAATTAATGTGTAATGATTGGTTGGTGCATAATTTCCAGAAAGCAAAATATGGTCGGGACGTGAGCAGTTAAATCTCTTGCTTTACTTACATGACAACATGTCATACAATAAGGTTATGGCATGCAGTCTTCTGAGGTTATATACACATAAACATGAAAACATAAAACATTAAAGAATACAGATATTGTATATGTGCTGTTTCATGGCACATATTTGGATTTTGGCTTGTTATTTAAAATATAACATATGCGTCCTCGTATGGCTAGACGACACAGTGTTAAACCGACAACCTTTATAACATTATAAGTGTAAAATTATTTGTGTGCAGCAGTAGCTGGATCTCGTAAAATTTTTATGAATATCAAGATCCCAACCAGTCTGTCTTGAATCAAAATCATATTTAAAAACGCACACTGAAACATCAATAAAAGAATTTTACAGTTAATAATGTCATCATCGTAAGCCCTTTCTTGATCTACTATTTTGTTTCTACGGATTTCCAGGTGAAAGAAATTTATGCTTATCTTAAATTTTTATTAACAAAAATGGATTTTTACTTGTAGAGCTGTCAATGACCAGAAGAAGACACAGAATTGGAATATACAATAAATTTACTATCAACTGACAAAGAAATAGAAATGAATACATAAGCGCTAATACAAAACAATATCGTATAATCAGATGGGAAAAGGCTCGTGTCATCTCGTCCTCCAAAGATGTCCGTTAAAGCAACTTTATCAACGTTTTTTTCTCTATATATCACACGATTGTGAAGCAAGTTTTTGTTTACAAATATTGTGGAATAATTAAGGATTTGTGTCGGACATTTTTGAAATGTTTCCTCTGTTATTGGGTTAAAATATTTAGATTTTTTTAATTTCTTTTTACCTTACACCAAAATTTCCCGGTTTTATTTGTATGCCTGGTTGTTGAGTTTCATTTAAAGTAATCTACATTAGAAAATTGAAAGAAGTTGTTAAATCCAAACGACCAGTATAGGCAATCGTTCATCATCCTTGCCAAGGTTTTACATAACTGATCTTCTGGTTTTGGAAAATGCACAACGGCAGTCATTTATCAAACAGGCGACTAGCCACTCGAATAGTATTTAGACGATTTTAAAAATTTGTAAATAAGACTTTTGCATTTGTTTTAAAGTTGTAAAGTTAATAATGGATATCATATAGGCCAAATGCTGTGTCATGTGATTTATTTGAAATTGTATGTTCTGCGAAGAGAAAAAAAGTTTATTATATTCGTTTGAAATTGTTATTGTTAGAGCAAAAAACTTAGATTGTTCATTGTTTTCATATTCATCTTTTTCAGAAAAGGAGTGCTTGCAAAAGTTGCAATATATATTTAACTCTAGTATTTACAAGTTATGTCCATCTTTAAAGTTATAGACGTTGTTTTTTTCAGTTTACATTTGATTTTTCTTATCATGTTCCAAACTTTTTCATACATGTTTGGTTGTCAGAAACAAAGTTTCGTCTGAAGGCGCGTCTTCTTTGTTTCGTTACCATACAATCTTCCGCTCGAAAAACCAGCAAATTGATATGATTTGTTTGCGTTGGGTGTTTGTCGAAGCGTTGTTCTGCCTTTTAGGTCTATAAAAGTGTCACAGTCATACCATAATTTCAGAATATAATTATTAACCACACTGGTCCCCAACAACCACGTGCTTGACTTGACCAGCCATTGTTAAAAAAGAGCCCATTCGAACCCCATCTAGGAAACGTATGAGCTATTATTGTGTGTGTTTATCCACGAGGATCCTGATCCACACTATGGTCAATATCACGGCTTAACATGTTGCATCCTACAAGCAAGACATATCTTTATTTATTAATACTACAATGTGGAGATGTTCAAATACAACCTGGCTCAGCAAAATATCCTTGTGGGATCTGTAGAAAGAATGTAGCATGGAATGCAAAAACTATACAGTGTGACAGCTGCGACATCTGGTATCACAGCAAGTGTGCTAATCTTGGCCCACGAACTTTCAGCGTTTTAGGGAAAACAAATGTGAGCTGAATATGCTGTCAATGTGGAATAGCTAACATCTCATCACATCATAGTGTAGATTTATCTGAGTATTCATTAGAAAACATTTTTTCACCACTATCAGAAAATCGCTAAAATGTCACGCCAGCACCAGAGAAACATCATATGAGTAATCAGAACGCCCCTCAGTCACCGTCAATAGCAACCAGAAAACTCCAACCAAAATCATCAACACCAACTAAAGAGCAAGACCAACCACCTAAATCAGAATCCTATATTGAAAATGACCAGAACTTGCCAGTCACTGAACATGATCTATCACAACTGTCTTCAATTCACACCAACGCAGCCATGATGAGCAGTTATGATAACAGCATAATTTCTTACCCTGAATCAACTTTGAACTCAGAAACAGAGCATTTGTATACCAGTGAAGCTAGCAATTCTAGAACTACTGACTCATGTGACTTATATTCAGATCAGCAATATACAAACTTTAATATTCTGGTTATAAACTTCCAAAGCATTTGTAATAAGAAGACAGACCTATACAACATCATCTCATGCATGGATCCGGATGTAATAATCGGAGACGAAACACACCTTGACCAGGACTTCTTAACGTCAGAGATCTTACCATATGATATACCACCTTACCATAAGTATAAAATGTACAGGAAAGACAGAAAAACACTTACAGATAAAGGCGGCGGTGGAGTAATTATTATGACAAAACCGACATACGATTGTGAGGAATGCCCAGAGCTTGACACATCATGTTGAAATGGGTTAAATTGACTACACCAAGAAAGGATTTGTTGCTAATAGGTGCATTCTACAGAGAACCCAAGTCAAAAATAGAAACTCTTGACATATCACTGGCACGAATCTCAAAGTTGAAACAATATAAGAACTGCAAAATATTTCTTGGAGGAGACTTCAACCTTGGGGACATCGACTGGAACAGCGGAAGCACGATTACTGGTGCCAGGGACAAAGTACATTGCAATAAGCTTCTAGAGAAACACGCATGGACTAGAGCAAGTCAACAACCTTGAAACTCGACAAGAGAAAACTCTTGATCTGATGATTACATCACATCCCAACTTAGTACAAAAATGCCATACCTGTCCACCTATTGGCATGAGTGATCATGACATCTTAGCAATAAAAACCCAGCTAAAACCATCAAAACCATCAAAAACATCGAGGAAGGTATACAACTTCAAGAAAGCTTACTGGGAAGAGGCTGAATCCAACATGGAGAATTATTGCAAAACTATTATCACCGAAGCACATCACACAACTGTAGAGAAAAAGTGGAAGAAATTTAAAGAAGCAGTCTTTACGGTAATGGACTCGTGTATACCAACAAAGACACTAACCAAAAGAGCCGATATACCATGGATGACAAGAGAAATCAAGAGAATGACTCGCAAGAAGGACAGATTGTACAAACAAGCAAAGAAGCATGGTCCCAATAGCAAACAATCTACCGACTTCAAGAACTACAGAAAGATTGTAAGAAACGCACTTCATTGCTCTTACCATAGATACCTAAACAATCTGCTTGACCCAGAAAAAGACTCAACCTCAAAGACTTTCTGGAAATACATCAAAAGTCGAAAACAAGACACTATGAGTATTGGTATACTTAAAAAAGGCGACAGCATTGCTGATACCCCTCTACAAAAAGCAAACCTGCTGAATGACCAGTTTACTTCTGTATTTACCAGAGAAAACAGAGAGAATATACCAAACAAGGGACCGTCTCCATTTCATGCAATGAAAGACGTTACTATCACACAAGCTGGCGCAACAAAGTGCATTATTAGACTCAACGAGAGGAAAGCATCAGGACCAGACAAGATACCAATCACCTTCCTCAAGAAAATGGCCAACATCATCACACCCGTTCTTACCTTGATCTTTCAGCAGTCACGGATACTGGCGAAGTTCCTGACGATTGGAAGAACGCGAACGTTGTTCCCATCTTTAAGAAAGGTGATCGATCAAAACCAGGGAATTATAGACCAGTCTCCTTAACAGCAGTGGTATCAAAGATGCTTGAGCATATAATAGTCTCCCAAGTCATGGACCATCTAGACAACCAAAATATTCTTCATGAAAACCAACATGGATTCCGAGCAAAAAGATCTTGTGAATCACAACTACTCATGACAACCGATGACATTGCCAAACATCTGAACAGTGGAAAGCAAGTCGACATGGCTATACTCGACTTCTCGAAGGCGTTCGACAAAGTTCCACACTATCGCCTGTCAAACAAACTCCATTACTATGGAATACAAGGTACAACACAGAGGTGGATCAACAACTTCTTTACAGGCCGCCAACAGCAGGTTGTAGTCGACAATGCCACATCTAAGACCTCACCAGTTACATCAGGTGTTCCCCAGGGAACAGTATTAGGACCAACACTTTTCCTAATATTCATTAACGACATCGCGGATGAAATAACATCAACAATACGCCTATTCGCAGACGACTGTGTAGTCTACAGACCAGTCAATGACAACACGGATAATAAAATTCTCCAAGACGACCTGAACAAACTAGTGCAGTGGAGCAACACCTGGCAGATGGAATTCAACATCAAGAAGTGCGCAATCATGCAGTTTTCGAAGACCAACAAGAAAAAACTTTCAACTACACCATAGAAGGGGAAGCACTGGAAACTGTACATCACCATCCGTATCTTGGAGTAGAACTTCATGACACCCTGCGGTACAATCTACACATCGACAACATTTGTAAGAAAGCAGCTGGCATATTAGGATTCTTGAAACGTAATCTCAGACACTGTCCACCAAAAGTTAAAGAGCGAGCTTACCAGAGCCTAGTAAGATCCAAACTGGAGTATTCAACACCCATCTGGAACCCACAATACATCACACAGATAAATCAGATCGAGCAAGTACAGCGCAATGCTGCCCGTTTTGTTCTTAACAAACCATATAACCCGGAGAAACCTGAGAGTGTTACATCTATGATTGAACAACTGCATTGGAACACCCTACAGCAGAGAAGAACTATTGCAGACGTAACCATGATGTACAAGGTAGTCAACCACCTTGTAGCGAACTAACACATTACATACCACCCCAATCAACATCAACGAGAACCAGACACAGCCACAGTATGAAGCTCCTGCCATTCCACTGTCGTATCAACACATATCAGCATTCTTTTTTCCCTAGGACCATCACTGTTTGGAACATGCTACCAGAAGCAGTTGTCTCATCACCATCACTGGAGGCCTTTAAGACATCCATCCAGGGACAACCTATATGGCAGCCAACAGTACAGATGTAAACCAGATCCATTCCTTATACAGTGTATATACATGTTTGTTTTTAATCGCCAGTTTAATTTGGAGTGCACCTTTCTTTTCACGTACACCATTCTCCCTCGTTGTAAATGTCCAGTATGGATTTAAACGAGTACCCTAGTTGAAGTTGAAGTTGAAATGAGGAGTTTGATCTTCAGTCATCGCATTTTCTTGCAAATCTTATAATGAAGATATCTGTCATATGGTAAGCACTTAATACAATTAATTGAAAAGAATAATAGTCAACACTGAACACTATACGATCACACAATTAATGGAATCTGGTATATAGTATAAAAATTCGCTACAATAGTATATGATACAACGTTGCTGTAAAAGAATAAGCGGTACGTGGAAAAATGTCGATGTAAATAAGTTGAATAAAGAATGATGTAACGACTTAGGCTATTGATATAACAACGCCTAGATGATGAAATAGGGAAAAGTCAATACATTTACAACGACAGACAGTGTCGGAAAAGGATAGTTCATACTACAGACTGCTTAGACTTTGACAATGCTTCTCTTACAGATGTTTCCTAAATATAACAGAAGGTAATGAGTGGTAGTCAATGCATTTCATTTTATTTTATGTAATGACAAATAATATGCAGTGAATCATGCATTCACAAGTTTTTATAGACCGGAAATATGATTTCAAATTAAAAAATATCTTTGGTACATATCAAAAATTTAAAATGATGAATGTAAATTTTAGATAAATGTGGGTTTATACAGGCATGGAGGAGTTGGGAGTGAAAAAGCCGTTCCAAACGCTCGCACCAATGTGATAAATGTTTTTAATTTCAATGAGTTTTTTTACAAAGTGGTCATGATTTGATAATTATAAATTTTGATAAAATTTGGCAGATTTTTTTAAACTGCAAAATTTTTGATTAAAGGTCCCCGTCTCCGTCCCGGTGCAAATGTTTTGTATGAGGTCTTTCCGGGGACCATTTATACGGAGTTTGTTTTAAATCGGCCATCAGACATTGATCACGGGTTTTGGAGACTCTACCCAAAATACTGTCTAGCATCTCCAGATGTGTTTTATAGGGATGGATGAAGTTTTAAGGTTATAATAGCATTGTGTAGCCACTCTAAAAGTGATACAGTTTATCATAACTTTCAGTTCCCAATTCAAATTTTTCGTAATCTAGTCCATCCTATCCAATAATTAATTAAAATAACTTCATATCCTGAGTAAATCTAAAACAATGTTCGGTGGGTGGGACGTTAAGCTATCATTGAATCGATTTATCGAAATGATCCAGGAGTTTCAAAAATTATTAGTTTGCGTTAAATACAATCATAAGTTTTACATTCGGCAAACGTTGTTTTAATCTGGTCTAATGCTTTCAGATGTAAAACTTCTTATGACAAACGGACGTAAACTGGTGGCACAATACATAATTTTCATTTAAGCTTAGATTTAGAATCTGCCATTTGATATTGAATTGGTAGACTTTATTATGCGGAAATCATAAGGTAATTAATGCACTCTGTCATTTCTGATCAATTAGAGATGAAATACATAGTTTAACCTTCGATTTAAAACAGGAAATATAAGGGTTCAAAATCGTAAGACCAAATTTAACACAAATTTAACTTAGTTCAATTATAAAGTAACCAGTCTGTATGTTACCTGCTTGTGTACCAGACGTACATTGACATTCTGTGACTGCGCTGGGTTTTGACAAAGTAGCCCTATGCGAATTTTTAATTTAAAACTGGCGACAAACACAAATGTTTTACGATGGTTTTTTATGCTACACATTGTAAGTTGTACACATTCTATAATAAGAGAAATTTGACAATAAATCAAGTCATGCCTCCGGGTACCACAAACCCATAATTATATTATTGAAGTTGATATTAGTTGCGAGAAATAAACTTTAAAGTTCAACCTACAAAATGTATGTAAATGGTGGAACTAACATAATAGGTTTAAAAAATAAATCTTTATGAAATAGGTCACACAGATTACCATACATTGTAATTATAATCATAATCTTACCTTAATTCTTTACTTGGCCAACTCTAAAATAGGAAAATAGTAAGAGACGTGCGAGAAGATATCTTGTCTTTCATTTCAATTATTGTTTTGCACTAGGAAGTTACCTCTTGTGGTTTGGGATTTTATTCCATTCATTGCAGTTACTGATTAGATCTGAACGATTTGAATGACAATTAATATTTATTGATCAAAATAAACTTGAAACGACGAATTCAATAGACTTTAAATAGCTGTTTACATTATCATACAATTTCGTTAGATTAAAAATAGCCATGATAAAATATACCTAAACCAAGTGAATTGTTCTGCGGTAAAAATTAATGTTCTAAAAACAATATGGAGATGATGAAACTATACATTAATAGTTTTAAAATTTTGAGTTGGAATTTATTTTTAACTATATAAGCTATATACATTTTTACAAAATGCCGCCGAGGATAGTTGTTAACAAAGTGATATCATTCAATTGTATAAAAGTGTATGCAAACCAAATAACCATAACCAAAGTCATTGATTGTTTTAGGACAGTTCTATGGCACCGTTTGTGACATAATTCATTGCTTCATCTATAACTTTGTGCAGTATAAGGTAAGATAAATGCGACAACTTGTTAACATAGCCTGACCTGAATGAGTTAGCACGTTTCTCTTATAAGTGAAACGGGATCAGCCTACCTGCATCATGTCAGTGGTTAAAATTTTGTTATATGCAATTTCCCGACTTGTAGTTTGAACAATTGTTTATTTTTACTCAAATCAATGTGTAACCATTGCTGAAAATAGATTTATGTTTAGTTTGTTTGTATTTGACCTGATATTATAACGTATTATAAAGAGATATTATATTAAATATCTTTTGTCACAAAGGGAGAGGCAAATCATTTATGGAAAAACCTTTTCTTTCCTTTAAGAAAATTTCAGAATCAATCTAACACAATTATAGCTAAGCCGATATAAAAGCAATCTATATATAGGTGTTTCATTTATAGTTTAAGCCTCTCTTTGACTAATTTTTTTTACTGTAGTGTCCATCATTGTTTATCTGATACATTATAATCCTAAGTTTCCATACCCCACTATATAAATAGGATTAATGCCTTTTTCTATAGGCCACATAAACTACATTGATACTATCCTATGTGCAATATTTGTGACCCCAAGTGCGTTAAATATGCATGTCTTAATGTACACAAAATTGTCGACTTTTATTTACAATTCAAGTGACCAACGAAATTCAAACTTTTACATTTTGATCATTTCAATATTCATTACAAGCAGACAATTGTTTCGAATAATTAATGCTTTGAATGGTTTAATATATTTGCAGCTTAAAATGACCGACTGACTTCAAATAAATAAGTAAAATATTAACCTAATAAAACATTGCTTATTTTGAAAATATGACAAAGTCAAAATTACAACTACAACAAGGATACATTGTACAAATAATCCAAATGGTTTTCATTAATTTATGTTTTGACGACGAAAATATCAAACCATGATTTACATTCACAGAGAAGTTAACAGACAAATCTTCTTCATGCGCTTTAATATTGATTTTTTCGGTCAAGTTAGATTAATAAACTAAATAGAAGTCAAACTAGTTTTTTTCAGCCAAAGAATTTAT
Source organism: Limnoperna fortunei (assembly GCA_944474755.1). NCBI lineage: Eukaryota > Metazoa > Mollusca > Bivalvia > Mytilida > Modiolidae > Limnoperna > Limnoperna fortunei. Next base: position 86,053,874 of record OX104117.1, read on the forward strand.
AATCATATTTTCAAAACTTAACAAGCAAAACGCTATTTTGTTTTTAATGTTTTTTTTTCTGAAATTACAATGGTACTCATTATTGGTATTATCTCATTATAGAGGCTGCAGGAAAGTATAAAAATCATATCTCCATTGAACGCCTGATAATTTTACTAACAATAGATAAATATAAATAAGAAAATTGAGATGATCCCATTGTCAGGAAATTTTGACGCAAAACATATTTTCTTAGATAATCGCCCAGGTAGAGTATACATTTACATTCATTATTTCATTGAACAATATTCGCGATTTTACGTTTGTATTTACTTATTTGTTGTTTTAGTAATGCTCGCTTCATGTTGCGTCTTTGAGTAGGTGATTTTTGTCATGTAAGTGTAATGCTTGTCTAGATATCTTTATTGTTAGGGTAAATCAAAGAATGTTCAAGGTTGCCTTTAACAAATGTAACTCAGCAAAAGCAAAATTTGTTTTAACAGTTCAATAATTTTTGACCTAGTTTTTTCTTGTTTGCGTGCAATTAGTGCTTTTTTACCTTTCTGTAAGTGATGATTTATTGACTTCTGAAGTCTGTGTTAAGTTGATATTATCTATTTGTATTTTTTGTTTTCGTGTTAAATAATAATCTAATTTAAAGATTATCTGGTTTGTTTGATCTCGAAATATTAAATTATTAAAAATCATGTTCACTTTCAATCATCCAGTAGTCGAATAATACATATATCAGTTATGCAATAAAGGTAATAACAAAAAATATTAATGAATCTATCTTAACAAAAGGACCGTTAATAAAGATATAACAAAGATCAAACGATAATATATGGTTTTGTGGTAAATTAAATGATGAATATCATTTTATTGCCTATAAAATATTGATATAATGTATACGACTGATCTTAATGAGAGGAAAACAGTGAAGAAGAACAACTAAATTTTCTGTTATGCACAAAAATTACAAAAATTACAAGTCCTTTAAAGACGCATTTGACAGTAAAACTCAAGGAATACCTTTCGTAAATGATACCGATGTGAGCAGAACCAGTAAGAAGGACACAGTCATGGATAAGGTAGGATAAACAAACCCCTCGCTAAAAAAATCATTATAAATTCCTTCATTTTAAAGTTGTTTATTTTGAAATAATGATTTAAATTTATATTTCATCTTAACTGTTAATGCTAAACCTATTTTGGTATTTTGCCGTTGTCTTAGACTTTGATTTATGGATTGTCTTTTTACAGTATCCTTGGTATTCGGTATTTAAGTATTACCTTTATTTTTCTAATAATAAAATTTCCATAGAACTAAAGTGTTTACAATAAAATCTTTCAGTCTAAGCAGATTTGATTTGTTAGGAACGAAATAAATTGAACAAGTAAATCAGACGTTTGAATACAACAAAACACTTAATAGTTAAAAAAATGTCCATTTTTTTCTAGAATAAATATAAAACACTAAAACAATCCTTAAAGAATACATTTATGTTGTATGTTCTTTGCATTTGTTGTAGCATAATATTGCTAGAATGATGCTGCCCATGAAAGCTCCCGGGTTCCAAGGTACCGCAGTTGTAAATGGGGAATTCCGTGAAATTTCATTGGCAGACTTTTGCGGAAAATATCTTGTTTTATTCTTTTATCCGATGGATTTGTAAGTACCAACTTAACTTCGTTTAATGTATTTAAGATAAAAACAGGTAGTTTAACCGCACTTTGCAAAGGGAGGGAATTTAAAGTCAGTTATGTTTGCATCAGGTTGCGGAATGGTTTTAGTCCATTTGCTGTAGTTACATCAAACTTTTCGATTTATTGTAGATGCAAGAGTGGAAAGCATTAAAAATGGATTTTGAAAATGTAAAGATTTCTGGGCTTCTGTTTAAGTCTACATTTTATAATCACTTGTCTTTTGTAAGACATTTATTTTTCTGGTAAATATCGGACTTTAATTACAAACTAGGTTTTATACCTAATAAGAGAAAAAACCATTGATTCAATTTGAATTTAAAAGGCAAAATTTGATTAATTTGTGTACATCTAGGAACCTTGATTTTACTGTATGACCTTGTTTGATATTGGTCGATGCCATCTTCATGAAAGAAGCTTTATGCGATTACGCGATTAGTCCATAATTTTGTTTAATAATGTTTAGAAAATAAATTATAAGGAAAAATAAAATCTTTGTACATGTCTTAAGACATTCATAGGGTCCCTATATAGTCGACATAAACCGTTTTCCATCGACGTGTATTAAGCGTTAAATGACCTTTATCTTAATATTTTGTATAACATGTCGATCAAATTATTTAATATAATTTTTTACAAAATTTTGTTCATCAGAAACTCACCAAACCTGAATACAGGGTTTGATATATACCGTATATTTGAAAAGAAAGACGATATCTATTTGTAGCTTAATATCTATCTCTTCATTGAATACAGATGTACTAAATGAATCTGCTTGTCGTAGATTCTGAGTAGTATGTTCCGTCACGGACTAGACTTACCTAGAATGACAGCTTACGACAAAACGGGTGTGTTGCAACTGTTGTTTTCTTGAGTTCGTGTCGCAGGATGTTGTTTATTTTTGTTTTGTTCTGCGTTTGTTGTCGTGTATCCGATGTCTTAGTGTTGGTGTTGTTTTGGACTTTGAGATTTGCTTGCCCTCACATATTTCTTCGCAAAAATATATTCTCTTGAAAAAAGAAACGCAAAACGATTTTTATAAGAATAAGGTAGATATATTTGGGATAAAGTTTTCACCGTAATAAATATAGATTTTACTAAAATTGTTTAAATTAAAATTACATTTTTAGAGACTTATGATTAAAGTGAATAAAGTACGTTTTTCACAGCTAAGATTACTTAGGTTAGTACGAATATGACCACCTTGAGCTTTCATCACTGTTCTACAAAGTGAATCGATGTTTTTACGTTATTAGGTGGAATTGTTTGCCATTCATGTTGCAACAATAGAAGAAGCTAAACAAGGGCTTGAAGTAGAGTTGACGCTGGAATGCCATGGTAGCACAATGTTCTGCTAAAGATGATATTTTGATTAGCGCGCTGCGTGTGGCCCCTATTTTGGTTAATGTTGCCTTTATACAGTTACATTGCATCGGCCACCTACCAGTTCCTTTAAAACATCATTCGACATCGCCTCCAACTTCATGACGCTACTTCTACCAAACCTATTTACTTTAGGACAAAGAAGAAACGCTTCTATGCACCGATTACCACCTGGTTTTTGCGACAGAAAACGGTACACCCAGTTTGTTGCACCATCGGAATCTTTTTTGTGTGTGTAATGGTGTTAAAACTACTTCAAAAGTCGGCGTTCTAAGTCAATTGTCTTATTGTAGAAGTCGGTTACGAACTGTTTGCAAGCTATTACTTAAAATCCAGTTGTTTCGACTGCAAACGTTGTTGCGGCAATGGTTTCCTTTCGTAGAATAAAACGACCAGGACTCTTTTGCTTCGTCGCCCACTTCTTTGGCGTTCATTTGTAGATAGAACTATTCAGCTTGAATCTGTTCAAAAGCCAAGAAATTGTACCCTAGTTTACTTTTCCAGTTCGTAGAATTTACCTTTAGGATACTCCCGCATGGAGATTGCCGATGAAGATATTTAAAAAAGCAGGCTTCAACCCTGGCCGCTATTCGTTTCTTTTTTTCAAATAGTATTCTTTTAGTTTGATTAATTTGATTTTGATACTATTAGATATGCAACAGATTTGACACAACTATGCGTAATTGGAAATTAACTGTCTTCAAATTGTACTGATCAATTATGTACATATCTTAACTGGTTAAATTAGTTGAGTTTTGCTACTCAAATATCATTTTAGAAAAATGTGTTCTTATCCACCCCCCCCCCCCCCCAAAAAAAAAATAGACAAACAAGTTTTTGTTACCAACAAAATTGATTACTTTTCTATTAACACATTCTTATTATTACATTATCAGTTTGGTGTTTTTTTGTGTTTTTCCCGCTATTACATTTCAAAGTATTTTGATTTAAAATGTATGCAGTACTTTAGTAAATACACATTTGGTTTTAGTTTAAAAAGTAAATACATCTCAAAACTTAACAAAATAAACAGCCTTTTACCTCCTATTTTAATTTCTCAATTACATATTTATTTCTTACTTTTTGTACAAAGCACCTATAAATTGTACAAACAGTTTTTTGTTGTATCTGAATTTGTCAACTGTAGGCTTTGTTGTACAGATATTTTTCACATAAAGAAAGTTAGCACACGGTAAAGTCCAATAGGAAAGCGTATTTACCGAACATTTATATAAAAAGGTCAATTCTAGAAAATCACAAATTGGTGTTTTCCTCCTTTGATCTCCATATTAAAGTAAAAGACTGAGATTTCCTTTTCTTGTATTGGATACTGATATTTCACAAAAAATCCATAAAAACTGCCTTATATAGCAGAACCGTCTTAATGCACCACCGAACCTATATCGAAACTCCTCACCACTATTTTAACAGCAATAAAAGAGGCTTCAAACTTCAGGTGTGGCACACTTGAAATGTGGATACTTTCAAACTTCAAACGACCTGATAGACATCTTAAGTTCTGGATCTCTGGACTTACCCAATTTAACAGCATTAAAACATTTTATTTCGACACGTTTTACTTCCATCCCTCATAGGCAGCTTAAAATTAGCATTAAAGACTTCATTAAATGCTGTTGTTTCAAGAATCACGGAATCAGACCGTATAGATACCGTGTAAGTAGCTACGACAGAAATTACTTCGTCATCATGCCTCATAATCGAATTATAAATATTCTGAATACCAAATCTGTCAAATGATTTACTAATTGACAACATATTTGTCTGGTTTGGAACCATGTATATATATACTTATACATGGTTCAGGTTTTCTTTATTAAAGATACTCTTGATGTTTAAAATCAGAACTTTATGTTCAAGGTTTTTTTTCATTACTTATCGTGTAATTTAGTGATTGTGGTCTGGTGTTTTTAATGATGAAATTAAATACGAAGTTTTGTTTATCTCCACTGTTTATTATAAAATTAAACAGGATGCAAACAACAATAAAGATATGTTTAACAAGTTACAGATAACCAGTAATCAGAGAGACTTTTGTTAAGGTATAAGAGAACACGAGAATAAACACTACTGTTAAATTGGATCTACATTTTAACCGATATAGCAAAATGTAAGCTACAACCACTCTATTTTGAAATACACATTTTCTCGAATGCAAAAGAATATTGACCAGAGGTTATTTCTGTAAATTTGCAGGTATCTTAAAAAGAATCATGTTATATACGTTTCATTTATCTGAAAGGAATTATATATAGAAGCACTTTTTTCAGTACCTTAAGTCCGACTGAGATCATTGCATTCAGTGACAGAGTCGATGAATTTCGCAAATTAAACTGCGAAGTAATAGCATGTTCTGTTGACAGTCATTTCTCTCATTTATCATGGTAAGTTAATCCAGAAGGATATACATTGTTAAGGCAAACTGCATCAAGTGAACATGTTTTCTCTTAACGCGTGCATACGTTTTTTCAGAAAAAGAAGTTAAAATTCATTTAGTTATATACAATGCTCCTTTAAGTCTGTTGTGGCATACATAAAAGCCACATATAATCCCTAAAATCAAATAGGTACTTGCTATGAAAGATGTAGATGACTTTGTATTTGTTTCTCATGCATTTTATCGAAATATCATGATCATGATCATATTTGATTTTGTTTCAATTATTTTCTTCTTTTTTATGTTTGCATAATAGTTCTAAAAATACGAATTAGTTTTCTTTTGAACGTTGAATACGTCAACAATTCAATGAAGTTCGTGCTCTAAGACGCTTTGAAATTTGTTGATAATACAGAATCTTTGCTGGACTAAATTAAAAAGCGGCTCATATCAAATAGATGTTATAGCATTGTTACAACTTATTGCAAAAAGAAGTACGATATAAGGCATACAGTGCAAAACTGCCGCGTATGATAGAACCTACGACGGCTTAAACAAGAGAACATTATGAAAATATCAACTACCTTATTCTTGGGCCGTCATGTTATTGTATTAGACCATTGCCGAATTATATACCCGTAAAATTGCCATGAAAATTTTTTTAAAAAGGGCGATGGTACGCTTATTCGTTATATGTTCGATAAGTTATGTAATTTATATAACATAGTAAAAAATATATGCGTTTATTTATTTTTAGAAGCAAATAAAATACGCTCATCAAATGTGGTTCAAGCAGTATGTCATTGACTTTAATTACTCGCATAATGCAGCAACATTTCAACAATTTTCTAATCGGCAATATGTGTTAAAACGTGATTCATTGATTAAAGTTTCAGTGATATATTTGTATACGTTTTTAGATAATATCAGTAAAACGTTTTATTAAATTATCAAAATAACAAAAAGGCATTATATGTTGGTAAAAGCGTCTGGTAGTTATGATTAACTTTACTATTGTTTAGTATGTACATTATGCTTAGTTTTATTCGTCTTAAATTATAAAGTTTATAATACATCAGGATTAATACACCCAAGACAGACGGAGGGTTGGGCCGAATGAAGATCCCAATGCTGTCTGACCCAACGAAAGAAATCAGCAAAGCGTATGGTGTTTTCAAGGAAGATGAGGGAATTGCCTACAGGTAAGCTGAAATATGTCTTTAAATGTTAACAAGTATTTATCTACTGACCAAAGACGTGCCATATTTTTGGACTACGCGGTAAAATGTGGGTGTAATCAGCAATCAACTTTTTAATGACACTAAAATTTATCACATAAAGAAAGGCACAAAACGTCAGTTAGATAGAGCGAGTCATAAAACGCAAGATCATGCAAGTCTGATTATTTTCGCCACAGTTTGACTGAAACAGGTCACACATGCATAGCATATAATATTGGTAATAAACGTAAATAAGAAGTTTTTATTTGCATTTTTTAAAAATTTTAATATCAGTATGTACGACCGTAACCTCTAACAATGAATGTAGATTTATGAATGTTCAACATGTATTTGCAATTATATTTATGTGTTTTATGCTTTCCTTATTGGGAGAAAATACTAATTCAATTCTTTATGATTTTCTTCTAATATTCTTGATTTTTCAAAGTGTATACCTTCTTCCCTTTATTTATAACCAGAATCTTACATGCCACATTCTGTCAAAATATCATCCTTCTCATCAAAAACCTGCTTTCCGAGTTAACCCTACTATTAAATACTATTAAAGAAAATCTCGGTTTTTGGGTGATATAGTAAATGTTCCATGAAAAATCAACAACAAAACATTAAAAAAACAATTTAAGACTCAAAATTGTCTCAATATATTCACCTTTCATACAGTTGGGTTTTTTGTTATATTTCAATACAAACCAAGATGAACAGCACTATTTTGTTAAAAGTAATACTTTTTTATATGTTTGTTTGTGTTTGATGGTGTTTAACGCCACTTTCAGCAATTTCTCAGCTATATCGTGGCGTCCAGTTTTTATTGGGGGAGGAAGCCGGAGTACCCGGAGAAAACCCCCGACCTGCGGTAGGAAAACTGGCAATCCTTGTCAATTAAGATTAGAGTCGAGTACACCCTGCCTGCAGTGAGAATCGAACCCGCAATCTCAGTGTTGACAGACCACGTGATCAATAGTAGACGAACTACCTTGACCAGTCGGCCACCGAGGCCCCCTACTTTTTTATATGTTCCTAAAATGTATTGTCACATTTATTGTATTGATATCTCATTTATATTTAATATAGAAATAAAATATGAATATGATTGCCGAATGAAAGAAGGCATAGTGTCGTTAATACAAAGAAAAATAAAAAAGCACACTAAGATACACATATCTGATAAATAATATTTCGTATAGGACCACTCTGATTCTAACACAAAACTGGCTGGTACTGAAATCAACAGAATGTTTTAGTTTCTATTTGATTTTTTGTGGACGTGGTTGCTGCACTTCCTGGTAAATTGTTCTTTTATACACATGAGGCGGATTTTACACAAGGACTTTTTACAACCAATGACACAATTTAGCTCTCTCTTTTAATTTCACGTCTGCTATATAGATGACGAACTTTTATTGAATAATCAACATGAGTGAACTACATGATTGAACTTCAAATTAAATGCAACACAGAGACAGCAAAGTCTGCTTCATACCTTGACTTAGGTCTACAAACTGAGAATGGAGATAAGTTGAAAACCAAACTAGAGGACAAAAAAGGATGAATTTAATTTACATTGAGTGCACCCATGGTTTTTATTGGGTTCGGGTTACTCTTTTTCTGTGTTTTATGTTTTTGATTTTTGTGTTGTGCTTGTCTATATCCGGATTTGTAACTGTCCCTTGGTTTTTGGCTCTTGTTGTTCGGTCGGTTTTCCTTGCTACTTTTTATGTGGCAGCAATACAACAGCACAAGTAAGAAAAATATACATTTATTAATTGACAGGTACTAACGAGCGTCCATTTCTTATATAGATTTACTTGATAAAGTGTATTTGCTGACAGAAAACCGGGATTTACGGTGGCAAGATTGAAGTCATCACTTAGAAAAGTTTACGTTTGTCATCATGAATTAGTTGACATCTATATATGAATATATGTGCCAAAAATGACCACTAATTTGGTCCCTCATCCTTAATTCCTGGATTATGACTACCCCTAATTACTGGATCTTAACTGACTGATACGTTTACAACGGGTACCACAATAAGAGCAGGCTTTGCTTTCCTTTCTGGAGCACCTATATATAAGTTCTTTGATAAACTTTCAATATATTACAAAACCGTACTTTATTAAGGATATCAAAAGAGTGAATCAATTTCAGAAAAATATAAGTATATGCAATTTATTTCAGAGGATTGTTTATCATCGATGACAAGGGAAGTTTAAGACAAATAACTATAAATGATATGTCAGTGGAAAGATCTGTTGATGAGACATTGAGATTAGTACGGGCTTCTCAAGTAGGGGATAAAATCCTTGAAGGTAATATTCATACTTCAGCAGTAGGAATTTTATTCTAAGAGTTGTGTAATTCACTAAGTTTTCATTCAGTGTTTAAAAAATGAGTTTACTGAAATGGTCGAGAATTAAAAAAGAGAGATAAAGAGAGATAAGAAAACAAAACAATCAATGTAGCAAATAACTATATATCTTATCAAATAAGTCGTAGATTTGAAAATAATTCTTTTGACAATATTAATTAACTAATGCTGAATGTATGTCAATATGTTCATACATGTTTAATTGAATTCGATGAACAGGTGTGTGAAAAACTCTTACTGTAGAATACTTGAATCAATTAATGACTCATCTTTATCACCTAAACACTTGCTGTTGATTTCTTGTTTCGAGATAAAGAGTAAACGTAACACCTATCCAGGAAGGCAACTTTTGACTTGTTTAAAGAAAAGTTACCGTATGAGTGTTGATAGAAAATATCAAATGTAACTGTATTATTCTCTTACCAGATGAACTGAAAACAGATTGGGATATTTTGAACCTAGATCCTAAACGCAGCAAAGAATAAATGTTTGAAGACATTCGTAGATGTTTTGTTGCTAACATAACATGAATAAAACTTTATTTAAAAACTAATTTATTGCATGTTTTTAAATTTCTATACTCAGTATATAACTACTGATTGATCAACGGATCTTACTACAGTCGTTTGTCATTTGTATGTAAGAATACCTACTACATACCATATAAACACATTATCCTTTTTACGAGTTTGGGAGGAGGACATTTTCCCCGTCCTCATGATTTAATTACATGTACATATCATTTCTTGGGAATTTTAATAAATGTGTTAATTAATTTTTTGATTATGTAGTAAATAAATAGTTTGGGCATAAATGAAATTTTATTTGATATTGATTACTTTTTACAGCCACTTAAAATTGATATACCAACATAAATTAAAAATGTATGTCAGCTCAAAGAACCAAACCTAACACTATTTTCAAAGGACGAAAATAAGTTTAGTTTATTTATAGTAAGCTAAAGTCAAGAATTATTAGAACGGGAATAAATATTGAAGTTTCAATCAAACATTCTTAAATGAAATTGTTAGAGTCAGAGAGAAGTCATCAAAAGGGGAAATGAAGTACAGGGAGCACATGCAAAGAGTCGATACAAATCATTCCATCGAACACAGATCCATAGACAATGTGTGCTGAACAAATATACAATAATTTTAATACAGTGAATGTCATCAGAATGATTGTTATCTCTGTAATATTTTCATGTATGTTTTACTGTTGTATGTCATTAATTATATATAAACAAATAAATGTTCCTCTTATTTGATTATTTTAGTCTTAAAACATATGACAAATAGGAGGGGCAAATTATTCTAGTGACAGTTGACCTATGGGGCAATTGTTCAGGGAGAAATAGTTCTTGGGGCAGTTATTCGGGAGTAGCTACCTTGTATAGAGGTTAGACCCTTAGGTCATATAGAAAATTTTGACTTATGTTTCTTGTTGTCATATCGTGTTAATCCTTGCATCGTAGAATTATATTCACATGTTGTTCTTTTTGGTTACTTAGGGCAATTTATCCTATTTCATTTGAATTTATTGCCAGTTAAGGAAATTTAAGTACTTGGTTATCTTCCATTAGAATTCATTATAACTATAGGTCCCTGCGGTAATCATCATTTGCTACGTACACTATAACTTTTACTTAGATTCCTATCCGTTTGGTAGAAAAGAATAAGAAAACAGACAGAACATCAAGAGCCTAAAGTCAAGGGAACATTACAAATGGACATTTTATTTAGACAAACATAGGCAAACAACACTGAAAATAGGAAAACAGAAAGTGAGTAATCAGAACCTATATAACCATGACGACCTCAGGTCTTCTGGACTAGTAAGCAATAGCTGCCCCAAATAAGACTCTCGTCGTCTTGTTAGTTATTGTCATGTCTAGGAAAAAGTCAAATCCAAGATTTAGAAATTAACTAAAAAAAACATCCGATCGTATTTGAAAGATATCTAATTTTATTAAGTCATTGTGATGGCCATATAACTTTTTACAGAAAAACATCGACCAAGGTACAACAAACACTTGTTTTAGTATCTATGAAGTCAACAACAGTGAGTGGTCTAGAAAATGGAAATATCGTTATCGGGATCTAGCAATACTTATAAGTGTATGTACACACCATGCGCTTACGATTCTGCAATGTTGCTACCGAGGAACGGAAAGTTTAAAATTAGAAAATTAAGTCATTACATTTGCTGTAGAGTATAGATTGTGATTTCCCCAAGTCTATTTCTAGAAGTAGATTAACCTAAATGTTTTTGTGGTGCCTTTAATTTAAGCTCGCTTGGGTAGGTTGAATGCAAATAGTCACCAAATGTACCGTTGTACAATGACAAAACAGAATTAATATGGCGAAATGTGAAATTTTATGTCTGGGATAGGTTTTTTCTGTCTTCTTCAGGCCATCTAGAAACTAAGCCTCATACAAAAATAGGTCGGCAAACAGAGAACGCAATTAGTGCGGATTGGCATACCAACAGTCTGTTTAAAACCGGTCCTTCAAACATGGCAAACGTTTTTCAGCTGGATACTCTGACAGATTTTGCTTTCAGTATATTTTTTTTATTATCTGATTTAGAGTCATTGATGTCCAAGTTAGTCTGCCATTGCTAATTACGAGGTTTTAATATCGTCTCATTTCATTTGTCATAAAAAATCAGCGATTAATAAAATCGTTAAGCCTGGTTTTAGGCTAATATGAGGGATGGTCGTGTGGAGTGTTGACAAATCAAAGCTCTTAATAATGTTACATTGTGAAATAGATTCAGACCTTAAAATGTCAATAAGATCTTTTGAATTTTAAGTATCTACATGTGATATATGGTTTTAAGACTTATTTTTATTGCTGTTAAAAAGTGGTCAGTAGTTTTGATAGGTGTGTTGTGGCATAGCTGGACAACATGATTTAACGGTAATTTCTCAGGAATCCACGTCTCTTTCTGAGCACGACTTTCTCAACCTTTAAAATGTTTTCGAACTGTTTTAATGAAATTCGAATGGGCCTTAGATTACATCTAATTGATTTAGGCTGAATTTTGTATAAAGTTAAATTTCAATAACAATGTAACATTTTGATTATCTTGAAATGTATCACCAACCGTCCAAATTGATTGCTATGCTCTACTGTCATTTTCTTTTCGTTGGACGCTATGCTGTTTTTTATAGCTGTCGATGAGTGTTGGCATCACTGTAGCACAAAGAAACTGCTAACTTCTCTGTTTATTCCAAACTACGTTTTAAGTCACAGTGAAACAGCTGTGTATTAGTCCAATCCTATTTTCGAGTTAATTGACTGTTTTGAAGATAATAAGCAGTTCAACCTTTTGTTCTTCATCTCGGAAAAGACTTTAGATAAACGCGTTTTAATCCAGATAAATGTACTTTGCCCGCTTGTTGCCACCGACCGTTTATTTAACTAATACAATAAATGGTAAAAAATATGATTATAAAACCCGCAACGAAAGAACAAACACTTAAGCATTTTTCAAAACTTATTTTTTTCTCAGTTTTTTTTTAAATTTTAGATAAGGTTGTGGTTTTTGGCTCTGTGGAAAGCAAACCTTTGTTACGTTTTTTTGTCTGCTATTTGGAATGTATAAGTCTTGTCTTATTCATGTTTTTAATCGTTCGTTGCTTGTCATTGGATTATAAAACATTGTCTAATCCAATGTTTCATTCCTTATTTGTCTGTCCCTTCCATTGTAAGGCCTTGTCTAATCCATTTGATAAATCGTTAGTTGTCAGTCCATTGCATTGTGACACATTTACTAATCCATGGCTTCACTCTCATGTTTGCAGTTGAATATTTACACCTTGTCTAATCCATTCCTTCACACCTTATTTGTCTGTCTTTTGGATAGCAAAACCTCACTTATTTGCAAGTCTTTTGATTTGCATAGGTCTTGTCCAATCCATTGCTTCACTCATAATTTTTTTGACTTGAAATTCTGAGATAATGTCTAATGTTTTGATTTATATATCTGCTAATAGATACGTCGAATATTAGTTCGAATCATATATGGTTATCTACTACAGCATGTACAGAAAAACAAATATAGTTGTCGATAGTATTGTCATGTATGCACGAGCGATATTGATGTAGATAACAAACAACCTTTTTTTTCCATGTATATGTTTTCTTCTGTATTTCTGCCGAAAGTCCGGTTTTGTTACATTATATGATCTTGACACCATCATATAACTGAAAGAACATTGCTGTCAGTGGTGATAAACTCTGTTCGAATATATAACAAACATATTTTAACCTTAAAGTAATATTTTATATTATTTCAACAATATCGACGATATTCGAATTATTAATAACATTTTTGCAATTAAGCATGTTTGACTTAAAAAATGTTGTGTAGGTACATGAAATAAAAGTAATAAATAAAAAATAATTAAGTAAGATATATCCGTGTGAATGGATTTGATACTTTAATGGACAATTTTATAATAGTCAATAGGTTGTAACATTATACAAATATAAAGACGATCACACGTGTAATTGTGAAAAGTATCTTTTTAACTATGCATTCTGGGTTCCTGCTTAAATATATCTGAAAGCCACGAAATAGCTGTTAAAGCGCTAAAAGTAGCCTTAACAGACACAAACAAATAAAATATAATAATGTTGTTTTAGTTTAGTTTTATTTAAAACATATTTTATTTTTAGAAATGCTACAAAAAAGAATTAGACACAAGTACTTCGTACTTGTCCTAATGAAGTACAAATATATAATAATATACTGACTTACGAAGATGAATTACTGTACAAAATAAAACAAAATATACAAAATACATATGTACAAAAAAGGGAAAAAATGTTGTAAGAACCGTGAATATATATTTTCCCCATAAGTACTGCATATACACAACAAACGATGCACTATGTTGAAAATTATGTTGTTAATGTTTCGTTATTCTCTCAGTTGTCACTATGATTACAGACATGATTTGGGTTTGTTGTGATACAGTTACTAGCTATTTAGTTTGAGTCTTCTGTTCTTTCTGATAAATTGTCCTTATGATTATTTAAGGGTTTTATCATTTACAAAAATAACTGCTTTGATTGTTAGATTGTTTCAATCGTGTTTATAACCACTATCTTAACTTTTCTGTTTTATTATAACGTCCAGTTTTTATTTGGGGAGGAAACTAATGTATTTGTAGAAAATCTCAGACTTCCGGTAAGAAAACTGGACTGTACATCCTGCCCACAATAAGACTCGAACTCCTAATCTATGTGTTGACAGATCACGTAATCAAAAGCAGGTGACTTAATACCTTAACCAATTGGTCGACGAGGTCCCGTTATTATTTCTTGATGTTGATGGTATTCGAGACAGTGCGCCACACATGGGTAGAGATGTAAACTAAGATACTTGTTCAGCAATTTAAGGAAATGATATGTTTGCTTGATATTGGACATACATAAACTATAAGGACTTGTCTGTCTAAAAATTGAATAAGTAAAAAGTCAATCAACTTATTTATGGTAAATTCCTTGAGGGATCGTGATTGTCAATAATAAATAATACTGTTTTATATCTTTATTAAGCAAGTATAAATATTGAAAAGCGTATAACTACAGATACATGCTTTCATAACAAACAAGAAAATAATTCCATATACAAAAGATTTATAAAGAAAGATTTCGATCCAACGTATGGGGTTTTTAAAAGAATTTTTAGTTAACTGCCTAATGAATGAATGGTTTGTGATAATAAGTAAAATGTCAAGCTGAAAATGCAATTTTCATTAGTTTGCATTTGAGTGACAAGTTTTAGTTATATTATTGTTATCAGCGGGTGTGAAACTGTGACCATATCTTATATCTGTAAACTACTTTGTTACAATTTAAGAATTAAGTTAAGTTTACTATATTGAAGAAAATGTTCAAATTGCCCAAATCCCACAGTACTTTGGGATTTTATTTTTGTGAATGTAATATCTATTTATGAGAATATTTACATTTTATTCATACTACTAATGTACTCGATAGAATTGGCAAACAGACATCAGCTTTTCGCTTCAAAAAAGTTATTTCTGGAAAACAAATTCTGACAATGAAAATTTAATGTTTTGGGAACTGCAAAACTAAACGAATTCGGATAAACTTAATTTCATATTGTCATATGTTCGTATCAAACATATATACAGTTATATGCGTGATAATAACTAATTAACGGCCATACTTCTAGAATCAAAAACTTTCAAAATCTATGTGGGCAAACTTGGCGTCATGTCAAAGTGTTTCATTAGTTAAATATAATACAAGTATTTCTACAAGCAAATCATGTCAATAATATTATTGTTATTATTATAAACAATTCTTATATAGCGCCAATACTAAAATATTACTCCAGGCGCTTTACAATATCACATGAGGAACATTATCTATAAATATATCACAATATTCAATAATAAAAACACATTATCAAAAGGAATTTACACTACATGCAACAATAAATTGCCCAACAATATTAATAAAACAATAAAACGTACCTAGCAGAGAAACGCTAAAAAAATTTTGTACTGAAACTAAAACATTAAAAAAAAAATCTAACACGCATGAATAAAATTAAAATTTTTACAAATAATAATAATTTCAAAAAATAAAAATAAAATATCTATCGATTTTAATTTAAAATATACAACCACAAACTTGACAATAAATGTAATTAATCAGAAGGAAAAAAGACCAATTAACTTAAAATCTACTCCAAAGCAATACTGATTACTAAGTCTATAATTTACAAAATTAAAATCATTGATTGTATGCACATCTAAACAGGTGAGTTTTAACTTTCTTCTTGAAAAGTTCGAAGGATTGTTCATTTTGTATAGTAGATGGTAAACTGTTCCAGATTATTGGCGATTTCATGTCAAAACGCCTGTCTCCGTACGTTTTAGTCCGAACTTTCGGCTGTTGTAACAGAGTTTTCGCCTGTGAACGTAAAGTTCTTTGTGGTTCGTGTGTTACGGTGACAGAATTAAACAAGTTTGCTTTTTCTCTATTTCCAAAAAAAATAATTGTAGATTTCTTTTAAATGAATTTTTGCAAAGAATATATATAGAAGGTATACATTTTTAATACATTACACCAAATATTGAAACAACAATTTTGTGACAGAATATAAGTTAAGTGTTGAAATATAATAAATACTTTACAGTTTATTATTGCATGGACATTAATGATGATTGCATAGATGATTTAGTTCATATACTTTAAGTTGTCAGTATTGGTTTTATGTAAAGCTGGAAGATTTTTGGACACAAGTAAAGTCGTTTCCGTCTATATTATAGCGTACACAATCTGTATATGTACGAGTTTGACTTTCATGTATATTTGTATTTTTGTTATAAACAAATTGTAAAATAGAACTAAAGTTTATCTCGTTCACTGATAATGAGCAATGATAATTCAGTTATAAGGTATTTTATCGGCACTATAAAATGATTAGCCTCCAACCTCACACATTTAATTTTGAAACACTTTTTTCAAAAATGTATTGTCCAGATCAAGTTTTATTTTTAGATTATTTACTGACACTACATTTATTTATTACTTTTTAAGGTTGGTAAATGTGTATTTATGAGAATGGTAACAAGGAAATTTTTACCCTGTACATAGCTTTTAAAGGACAGATATAGGGTAACCCATACACGTTTGAACGAGAAAATGTATACATTCTGTATATTATAGAAATCGCATTTATTCTGCTCAATTTTCAAAAACGAATAACTCTCTAAATTGAAAAAAAAAATTGTATTTTGGATATTTTGCATTTGTAAATTCTTATTCCACATGTCAGATTTCTATAACAACATATAATGATTTCCTGTGTAAGGTAACTCAAAGATCTAAAATATGTACAAAAGGGTAAAATAAAAAGTACATGTACAATACAATAGACTGAAGGCAAAAACAACATAAATTGAAAAATAACTCATAAAAAACAATAAACGTTATAAAGATATATATACACAAAACATGAGTGCATGTGACATAAACCTATCTAAGAAAATAATTCACATAGGCTGTGGTTTATCGTTGTTTTACAAAAGGGTTACCATTTATGTAGTATTGTTTTATCCCGAAAGACAGCGAGGCATAAAATAACGACATAAATCTCAGATTACGTGAATTATTTCTAATAAGACAGTTAGGGTACATTTATGATATTTATGTACGTATGAATAACATAATTTCTCATCATTTCCGTCATAAATTGGCCTTTTCGTCAATGTAACAAAGAATATATCGGCAACCAATAATTATAGCTTCTTTTGCTATTTATAAGATTAAAACGTCATACGCAATATATTTCGGTGGATGTAACAGTTCACGCGTAAACGCAACACTTTGACTAATTGATAACTGACTGCTGACGGATATAAGAACACTAACAAATCGTTGACTGATTGAAGACGAATACATCCGTCTAAAATGTTGAACCCTTATTACTTTGGTAACCATCAGCGATCAGTGCGCTCCAGAATTCGTCATGTTATTATATGCATAAATATGTTAGGTTATAGACGGATACGTATAACTTAAAAAGAATAGTTAATACAAATGTCGCGTTATAAATAATATTATTAATAAACATATTAAAAAAAACTTTTTTATAAACTTTTATAATTAAGCAAATTTCTTAAGGACAGGATATATCTGCGGGTCGAGCCCTATAAACCTATATATGTAAATTTATAAAAAATGGAAGATTAATTACAATCGTATTCCTATGATGGAAAATGTTATTCATATACTTTGTATAATTATGTAACATACGAGTATTCATATTAACAGTAATTCAAATATTCAATATAACTACACATTTAAACAAAATTAAGCTAACAAGAGTCAAATTGAAGAAGAACACATTCAATAAAGCTATATAAATCAGACCTGTTTCGTGAAACACACAAAAACTAATAAAACAATTCAAAAATAAATTTTTCTAATTATATATAACGTTCATCAGTTCATAAGCAAATAAAATACTGTGTTGATCGATCGCGTTCAATGACAACTGCTTTGCGTCGTTATATATAAGCCAGTTTTAATTAAACCAACTTAATCATTACGGTTCATTTTATCTTATTAAATGCATATATATCTTTTTATCAGGTTAGTAGAAAAGTAGAATTTTATTATTTTGCTGTAAAATAATGCAATCGAAATAACGTGGACATATAATGAACAAATAATGTAAGTAATATGATCCAGACATATTTTAAATTGTGAAAATATCGTGTCATACCAATTCAGAAAGCCAAATTGTAGAAGGAACCGTACGTTTAATATAAATGTACTTTGTCTCTAATCAATTTCATAATATATTTCATCTACTGATGCCGCAGGATTTTGTAGTTGATTCATCTGGTGAACCTCATACTGATGTTGTTCCTCGGGTCCTTCTTGAGGCCTTCTAAATACAACAAAAATAAAATAATATTTGACTTTAATAAATTATGATACATACGCCGCTATTGTAATATGCAGCATGTGTAAGCACTGAACTTTTGTTGTGTCATTTAATCACCCAGTATTGAATAATTTACACTTATAATATAGTTGGCACCATCAACTATCGCATATGTGGTAAAATGATTTGTATTGTTTTTTTAAATAATTTTAAAGTTGTTAAAATGTAAAGAATACAATCAATAATTGCCTCCTTATGAATTTTGGAAGGTGACTTGAAATTTTTATTTTAAATCAAACCAGTAAGACTGATTTTCTAAAAAATGCAGCTAGATTCATTGGATACAATATTTTCAACATGGCAGATATTTGTTGGAGTTTCCGTTGTTTATAGACTAAAATTTTTTTCCGTAATGGAACTTTATCAAAACACTTTAGATGACGTCCAGTTTAAATTCTATTGGTTAACGTTAATGTTTTTGTTTTAATTGTTCGCCCCAACTGTTCGTTCCAGGTTTATTGCTATATGTAAAGCATGCAGGTACCTGACATCGTCATAGATGCGTTGTCTGCAATATCCTACCAAGAAAGAACAATCAATAAAAACACATTTGCAGCGAATAAGGTGACATGATTCTACAAACGAACAATAAGTGATACATGCACGTTTATGGACAAGATCTATGCATTTAACTTATACATAGTAGCGTAAATTCAGTCTAGAGGATTATGCAACGATACAAATGAAGATGTTTCTAACATAAATATTTTGATAAATAAGATACAAATTTTCCACCAACCATGGCCGTTTTAATGTCAAATACAAATCCTAGAGAGTCTTTATAGTCCCTTTTTCTAGACTTTCTAATGCAGACACAGAAATTGAAAACTGAACCGTACTGATTAGAGACTTGGGTTTTAAAAATTTAATTTATACCACGTTTTCAACAAAACTATGTAATAGATTTTTATTCTTTCTTGTAAATGTAAGCGTTTTTATGATAACCTTTTACAACCAAATTCTTCAGATCTTTGTAAAAATATTGCGACATTAACTTACACTAATTATATCAATTTATTGTAAAACATACGCACGTTGTACAAGACTTGTTTAAATCTTTAATGCGTTTATTACATATTAAAATCATTTTCCAGCAACATTCAGTCATTATCCATAATCACATATGAATCAAACATTTGTAAATTCACGCATAATCCCCGCCTCCAAAGGTTTTTTATATAAATGTTAACATACCTTTGCGTATTATATATATACATATCAACACTAATACCACTAGGAAAACCCCTGCTGCAAAGCCAACGAAAACCAGTGTGTAATTTGTTTCCAGTTTATTCTCTATAAATATTGATATTAGACTTAAAGAAAGACAGAAGAGATTGGTGCAGTGCTTAAGCTTTTACACAGAAACTCAAACATGTATATTTTTAATAATTTACATCACCAAAATATGTTGAACACTTTCATAACCTTCGACATGTTTTATTCAGTGACGTGGGTTTGTTTTTAATTATTTCGTTGTCATGTAGTTTTAACATTGTCCTTCTATACTCTTATTTTCGCACACTTTTATATTTCGGCCCCTGCTTTAAAAGTCAAATAAAAGTGGTCTTTTCTAAGCACGTTATTATTTAAACGTTCAAAGTGGTTGATACAATTACCGATTATTTCAAAATTTAAATGATTAAGTGTGTATTCGTCAACATTACAAAACGTCATAAAAATCCGACTTGCGCCCTATAGGCAGCAAAAAGACAAGCCTAGCTACCATAAAGTAGCTCCTTTGAATTTGTTTATCTAGGCGGTGCTACAAAATGGTCCGAGTAGTAATGGAGCAAAACACATGGCATTTATGCATATTTTCCGCTTTAAAACTTCTGTTTTGCTTAAATTAAAAATTAAATATTCTTTTACCTTCTTCGTCGTTCAGTTGACATTTCTACAAAGCATAATTAATGAAATTTAATACATTATTCGTAATCGTCGCATTGTTGACAAATTTGTCATTGGGAAGTGTATAATTTTAGAACCGAACCGGTAACACTTGCATTCTAGAGAGTAAAATGAACAAATCGATTCTGAAATTATTACCTATGGAATTTAAATTTTATCAACCATGTCATGAATAAAACTTATGAATTTGGTGTTGTAGAAATATAAGTTTAACTGCAAACACATACACAACAGTTATGTATAACACCAGCGATAAAGATAAATATCGGATAATATGCATAAAACACCCGGGTTTAATTGCTGTGAAATTACGAGCAAGGAGACTTCTTTGTAGATAAAAATATTTAAAGGAGCTACATTACTGCAGCTAACAAAAGTCTGACAATTTCGAATTTTCAGGGCCGTCAATTAACATTACAAATTCATTGATGAAATAATCAATATTATTCTAATATTTGTGTTAGTTTGAGATTGAGATTTAATTGAAAATGCAATAAACCCAACTAAAAAGTGAAACCTATTGTACTAATAATATGGAAACACAGGCAAAAGTAACATTTTTCAAGTTCATACGAGAAGTCATTGTTATTTTAGGTTAAACAAGATATTAACAAAGCATTGGTCTTGAAAATTATAATAATAAATTAATAATTGCACTTTAGTTTTTGAAAAAGTTAAACACTTGAATTTTTAAAGTTATTGCAAAAAACAGACTGTGCTGTATAACATTCATCATACAGTTTTTGTTAATCATTGTTTATCGACCATTGTAATTCTGTTTTATTTTTCTTATTTTGTAGTTTGTCAGCTATGATTATAGTTTTAAAAATATCAACACTGGTATTTGTTTATTGTTACTTCAACGTTTAAGCTTGCTGGACTGCCAGTATACACACAATAATTGCTTGGCACCATTGATTATATATGGCTAAGATTATATCAACATTTTCTAAATATTAATTTTTTCCACTTCAAATGTCGCTTTGTGACACAATAGTATCTTTACAAGTGTTAGGTTAATAATTTGTCATCATTGTGAAACGATCGGACGTGTATATATTGCTATATCTTCCTTATTATTATCTACCTGCTTCTGTCGTCGTTTCAACTGCCGTTTTCAAACCTCTTAATGTTGTAGTTAGAACTATTTAAAAAAATGTATTGTTTACATGGACTATTTAGCAGCTGCATATATCTTATTTGTTCTATACTTATATTATCTGCAACTGTAAATACCAATTTTCTTTATGATAATTTATTTTGCGATATGCTTACGCCAAACCAAACACTCATTACACATGCTGTACGTCGTATATAGGTATAAAATAATCATAATCCACACCTTTGTAAACAGTTGTATTAACATGTTATGTCACACTTGTGTTACCTTTGTATTAGAAAATTTTCATACATTTATATCCATAAATTCTTAAAACCAAAGTCAAAGCAAGTATATTACCTAACAGTTTATATAATTCACTTTTTCCTACACTTACTTTCAGCAGGACACTTAGAATACAGTGCGGTAAAATTAATTTAAAGAGGAATTTCAGTTTAATAAACTATTTCAATTAAACATTAAATATCTCTGAACTCTAATGCACTGTTTTATCAGTGGATAATGTCTTTTGTTTAAATAAGCAAAGGGGAATGTAATTGCTCTCGGTATGTTATGCATCAAACAGATTTAAATATACAATATTCAGTATGCTATTAAACTAAACTTTGACAGATACGGCGTAAATGTATTTGTACAATGGTTCATTGAATTGGACCAATCATTAAAAATTCATAATTCATCATCGTCTTTAAATACACGTTTGAACAGTTGCAGTAAATTTGATTACCGCTTAAATCTCTGAAAACAGTGTTAAATATTTGTTTTACGTTACTACGTATGTCAGAAGAACGTCAATATAAACACTTTGTATAAAATGTTTTAATTATTTAACGTCGTGCACAGCTTTATAAACAACATTCAGTTCTACCTTCATTAGGGTATCATTATTTTCTTAACCATATCGACCATGAATAGCACACAACTGTGGGTACCACGGACAGTATATCAGACGAAATCAGTTAAAATTATTCTGACGTGGCAGGTATCCTGAACACTAACTGGAATTGCCGCTTTAGCGGAAAGTAAATTATGTATTACGTATAAACCTGTTAACAAAGGTATTTAAAAAAAGCGATATCCAATAGTTAGAATGAAATGTTCTCTTATATTTTACTATACAAATAAATTTCGAAAATATTGTTTGCCTTAGTCTTTAATATATCAAACTTAAGACAAACAGTACAACGAATATCAACACTACAATACAATCCTGTACAATAAACCTTAAAAGGGAAATCTAACTATGGTAACGCATGTATTATTTATTCATGTTTGTTATGATGGGTCGATTACTTAAAAGTAAACGAAATACATCAAAATGTGCTAATTTAAACTTACATGTATTGGAGCCTAAGAAAGTAATCAAATGTTCCAGCTGTGATCACAGTCAATTGGTTATTTTGTAAGTGACTACAAAGATACACACAGAGAAATGAGTTTTCGCTATAAACTACAACATGGTTTTATAAGTTAATTTTACAACTAAAACATTTAACCCATGTAGTATAATATGTTTAGCACAACGAATACGAGATTTATATTTATAAAAATATAAATTGAATCTTTGTTAATTTTTTGGCGGAAGTTTTTGAACGATAGTTGAAATTCCGATTTATACGATTTATGTTTATACTCTTTCCCCGGTACTTTGAAACAAGAAATAAAATCGGATGCGCTTTGATGTTAAATTAATAGTCGTATAAATATTTGAGTGTCTTTTTCGAGAAAAAATAACCGACAAAACCGACACATGTATACTAACTATTAAAACACTTACTTATTAACTTATTAATACACAACACATTTTATTTTAAAACACATTTTAAACCACTATTTGTATTATATGAAGTGACACAAATTTTGTTAAAATTGTTTTGTTTAGCAAACCGCATTTGATAAGAAATGCTATTTTTACCTTGACAACTTATTCGAACTGTCCCTGGCAAAAATACATTGTTTCGTAACTTATAGAGAGAGAAAAAAACTGTACAAACTGGTCGCAAGTTATATCAAAGAAAAATGTTATTTATGTATAACATCAGCGCAAGAAAAGTTCAGCTGACCATATTTGCTCTTTAAACAGACACAAGTTACATAGTTTTCGGAATCAAACAATTTTTGTCCATTACTCTAAACAAATGTGAAAGGGAATTTTTTGGTATTTAGAAAGTAATGGCACACATTCGAGTGGAAGAAGTCAAACCTTACAGTTTTATCAGTTTTCGAATTCCTCTAAAAGCTCCATTGGTAATTGTCGTAATTTTGTTATTTTCTAGAAACCTGTAAAGAAAAAATACACAATTCTTATGATGTCTACTTGCTCATGCAAAGTTATATATTATCAAAAAATAGATAGGTGTTTTATTGTATAGCCCTACCATACCTATATCCTGTTTGTACTCTTATATGGGGATCTCCGTATTCATTGGAGGCTTAAACTATCATATATTCAAGGAAATGTCAAATTAACATGCACTTTAAGATAATTTTAGATCATTGGATTTCACAATATTTTGTTCGCTATGAGCATTTTGGGATTATGATATAGAAAAATTAACTAGAATGTTTTAATAAAAAAAAATAGTGTTCTAATTGTTATTTCTTATTGTATATAGGTGTTTGAAGGGAAACCTAGTTAGTATCATGCACACATTCTATATCTAGCGCTAGTATGAGGAGAAACCAAAAGCACAACAGAATAATGGTAGACATGTTTATTAAACAGGAAAGAATGCAGTCCCGGCCAAGGGACATAACCCGGCTACAAGGAATAATCATTGTGAGGTACATAAGGGAAACATAATCATTACAATAGAACATAATACATAATCATTTCTTTCTATTTTTTACAACAAAAAGGAGTAACATAATAACTATGTGCGCCATTAAAATGGATATGTTAAAATCAAAATTAAATTAAAAAAGGTTGCAAACTCGTGTTACTATATCGTTCTGCATATACAATCAAATGTCCGAATTATTTGCAGACATAATAACAAAAAAATATACACAAAACACATAACTGTTAACATTAGTCGAGCAGTTAATAAATGACGAAATCTTTAAATTTGGTAGACATTTTTAGGTCTGACCAGTTACAGAGGGGGCGTTTAAGGGTTTTGGAATACTGCGATTAGATTCTGCCGCAGTGTTATCATCTACATGTATCAGGTGGGGTGGTTCGAAACTTCCCGGATCGTTACCAGCTTCCAAAATTAAGATGGGTGGTGGTTCCACCTGATAAGGTGGGTGGTCGTTTGTTGGTTTGAAAAAATTCTCATAGTTGTCCTCGGTTTCAGAATCGGATTCGTTTGATCGGGGTATAACGGTGTCCGGGCGACCAGTTGACTGTACCTTAAAACATTCATCAAGTTTTACTTTGTAGGACGAAGCACGCAACTGATTACCTCAAAATTTCGTTATAGAGCACCATTCGCCGTCTTTAGATACAACTAGATACCTGTCTCTAGATTGAGTTTTTGATTTGTCGGTATAAAGATAGACTAAATCATCTACGGAAATATCGGCATTTTCACGACACGGTTTGGTGCATTTTGCTAATTCACTATAGCCGTGATTGGACTTGTGGGTTGTGTGCTGTGAACGAATAACTTCCAAGTCAGAGACTGCTATTTCCTCATGTGAAAACTGATCCCGCTGTGTCCATTATTCACGGGACGAGAGACCATGTTGTCGAAAGCGTAAATTAAGACGGGTAGTAACGATTGTCAACGTGAGTTCAGAAATCTGTGACTGACCGTTCTCTTCTCTTAACAATTCGTCTTCGAACTCGGCGATCGCCTTTTCTGCGACGGGGATTTTATTGGGGTTTTTTATTCGACCAACTTCCACAGGTATATTCAATTGTTTCAAGTACGGGTCGTCCAGAAGGGATATAAACCCAGGGACAGGGTCGATCATCCGGTGGATCATCAGAGGATTGTTTAACTAAGGTCATCGGAAACTTCTTAAGTGACGCACATGTGTGGCACAAGTCGCTAACGGTATTTACCGTATTGCCAATACCAAGAGCATAAAAGAACCGCTTCAAAACTAAATTCAACTAATGCTTTGATGGGTGGTCTAATTTAATGTGCAACTTGGTTACTAATCCATCAAGCAAACTACGGGAAACGATTATTAATTCGCTAGGCGGTGCTAAAGGATCATTCGGACGACTAATAATCCATTCTTCTCTACTGATGCAACACTAAGATACCGCTTACGTCTTAAACGTTTGTCAGTTTCTTTGAAGGTCTTGTGCCCATTTGAAATGTGCGTGCGTCGTTGATTAGGAGGACAATCGGACTGAACCTGAAGCCACGCGGATTTTGTGGTAAAGGGTAATCGAATGTCATCTTCTAATACATCTTGAATGCTGATGGACCTGATCACTGAGTCTTCGGTACCGGTACAAGAAACAAAACAACATATTTGGCAGTTTGGCTCTGACCATGGTGGTACATTTCTACTCGCAAAATCGGAAGGAATATTCAGGCACGTCCTGACAAATGATTAAAATTAACTTGATACCTGCTCACAACGGAAAGGAATGTTGTTACACGCGGACTCGCAGAGAACTCGTCGCGACATAATTTCTCGAAGCCTTGGACGCACGGTTTACTATCAGAGAGAAAGTTGGCTTGTAAATCTGACTGAATAATATAAGGACTGAAGTGTTTCACGCTAGCGGCAATCGTTAGTGCTTTGCCTTTGCATGGTAGCCATGTGAATTGATGTTTTCTAAGTTTAGGACTAAAACTCCGGCAAGACATAAATTGTTTCCTCGGTTAACTTACAAAGTCGCACCAATGCCACGTTTTGTAACCGAGCCGTCTGTAACTATCCATAATTGATCAGTTCGCCTTGGTAACGTGACTGATTTCCTTTCAGACAGATATTTTTTCGCGTGACCACAAAACTTTACCGGCCGATTTCAAACCACTGATATTTTCTTC
This sequence comes from Limnoperna fortunei, assembly GCA_944474755.1. Lineage (NCBI taxonomy): Eukaryota > Metazoa > Mollusca > Bivalvia > Mytilida > Modiolidae > Limnoperna > Limnoperna fortunei. Next base: position 86,080,437 of record OX104117.1, read on the forward strand.
TAACGGCGCCATGTGGTGTGAACAATGGGGTAAAACACGACTCAGCATCTTGTACGCACCAATGAATGATCTAAGGCCACGTACGGTTTCAGGCGGTTGACATGACGCTAAAGTTGCTACTCTGTGTTAGCTAGCGTGATTGATCCTTGTAACCACACCCAACCAATAATGCCAATTGATCTAGGGCAAATTACTGTTTTGGCTAGGGAAAGGTTAATACCCGACTTACTTAGCGCCACTTAAACGAGTCCCCAGTTTAAGAGTAGCTCTTCTACAGAGTTCGCCCCGCAAAACAAGTCGTCTGCTAATTTAGCTACGGAGCCGTTCTGGAGAAAGTCACCTAACTATCTACATAATAATTATTCCAGTGCTGTTTCGGATCCTGGCATCCTCATAGCGCAACGCGTGTAAACTCGAACGCCACGAAATGGTGTCACGACTCCACACTATTTCATAGACTCTTTAGCTAATGGGATTTGGTAAAAAGCGCTGGTGAGATCTATCTTTATAAAAACTTCCACTGGGTGACAGTTTAAAGTCCACGTCCGGCATAAGGGAGGGCTGAGGTTTAGTGTATCGACCAACCTCACGAAAAGCGGTTACGAGTCGATAACCGCCTGACAACTTTTTTACAAGAAATGACGGGTTTATAATATTCTACACAGACTCCAATATCTTCAGGTCGACGAAAAACACCCTTAGACTTAGTTAATTAAACATGCGTTGAAGCTGTACTAATTTATCCCACGAGTATTGGGGCATTCGGCCTTTTCGCTGAGGGGGTTGAACTGGACCCATTTTAACAGAGGCATGGAATGAGCCAACTCCTCCATTGTAACCATTTAAGTTCGGACTAAAAACGTCTGAGAATGTTTTTAAACGGTTCTAAATTTAGAACGGGAGTTAGAATACAACTGGTTATCAGGATCTTAGTTCAGACGTTCGGAGTAATCAATTGCAGACGAAACGGTGTTCAGAGTTTTTCTATTAACTTTTCGGTTGTTGGACGAGAAGAAACATAATTCTCGTCAACAATTTGAGCTAGTCAAACACGTAACAAGTGTTCATTTCGCTGTATAAACTGGGGCTCTAACGTATTCTTCAAGATTCGAATTTTCCCTGCTATCGACTCGGTGATCTGAGGAACCTGCCACTTTTTCTCTAGCGGTGATGTTGGTGTCAATGGCTCTAGCGCTGTCCGGCCCAATCTCCGGTGGTAAACTAAATTCACCACAGCAACCGGGCCAAACAACTTAGCTGACGAGAGGACCTTGAACTAGGAAAGCCTGAGTTCTGCAAACATGTGAGTAACTAGACGGCGTAGTTTCAACATCGTAAAATATCGTTATTTGATCGCGACTGGTGATTTTGTGTTTACTAGGGTATATGGCAATGCCGTTTGATGACATAAATGGAATGCCGGCCAAAATGTCTACGTCCAAATCGTTAACAACGAGAGCTTCTACATTCAAGTCGATCCCGTCGCAAGAAAGTGTAATTGGCACTCGCCTACGATGTCTAACGGTGTTACTCTGTTCGCTTGGAGTGCAGAATGATTGCATTTCTTTACTGACAGACCTATTGAATGAGTAGTGGACGTTTTAATCATGCTTACTTCAGCGCCTGTGTCTAGAGTTAACTGAACAGGAATAGAAGGCCTTAAAAAAGGGGGAGTGTTTTGTGCTAACTCGTCTCAAAATCGAAACGTCTCTTAGTTTTGGGTCTCACTTTCAACAACAGAAACATATCATGAATTTCAGAGTCGTTGTCTGAATCGCTTTCACCTAACTCTTGGCATTGAGTTTGTCAGATTTTAGACATTTTAAAGTTTGTCACTTTCGGGTAAATATTTACAAGTACTCAAGAAATGGGTTGAGGGGCGACCTGCTTGTTTACATAAAATACAGTAACGATTAGATTTAACAACACTCTTTTGAGTAGACTTTTTTACAGTTTTGTCTTGATACCTGTCCTTTAAGGAGGTTCATAGTACTTTAGCGTCAGCTGCTGTATGAAGTCCAGTAGACTGTCTAAGGCTAGGGAAATCTCTCGCGGGCTTCAAAGAAGACAAAGTCTGAGACCGAAGAACAGTTCCATATCTCTGCTTAACTAGATTTGGGAGGTCACTGTGGATAAAGCGAAGCCACGATAAAACTAAACTACTAAATTCTCAACTGCGGGAGACAGTTCCTCGTCTGCTCCGGGAATTTCTCCATGATGTTGAATAGTGTTGTTTGCCCGCAAAAGTTTGTCGTCTATAAAACTTGCCAAACGCTGGTAAAGGTCTTCTGGGCGTTCGTTAGGTTCCAAAAAAATGCTACTGAAATCAAGAAAATGTCCACCGGTAGACTGAAATCCAATGCAAACGAATGGGCTGCCAAATACTTTTCACTGAAGTAGAGTTTTTCACATTAGTATTCCTGGATATGATTGGGCAATATTTTGCAATCTGCCCTAGCATGATCTCGAGATGAGTACACTTCTGTGCAGCTGTTCGTCTGTTGGCCTCGGGGACCGCCTCGATATCGTCTGCTAAACCGCGCATAGGCTCGGCGTTGCTTTTCTTCTGCCGAGTACAGCCGTCAACTAAAAAGACGGCGAAGTTTGGGTCAAGCGACAATGTTTATTCGAGATTCTGTCTCCAGGATTCAAAGGATGTGATGGTTTCCTGTTTGGTTAATGTCCATTTTTTCGGAGCACGTGTTCCTGCCATGGTTGATGAGTTCAAGTCTGCGTCTTTAGTTCCTACCTTTTTAAATACTCTCCTCACTACCTCGATTGAATTTTTGGTGAAATAATGTTCATGAAACTAATAAATATCTCTGTAAGCGTTCCGTTCGTTATAAGTATTATTTGCATACAACCAACTGTAAAATGTTACATAAGAAAATACTAATACAGAATTCTATACTTTGTTTTATAAATATTGAAATGATTGGCAGAAATATTTGTAACTGAATATTATTCAAATGGTTGGCAAAACGTGCGTTTCTTGAAGTTAAATCATCTGTACAATATCTTTTTATATTCAATATTGTGGAAATTTGTCTGCTACATGTAAATAAGTAAGCGTCACATAAACTGTAAACAGCAAATGTTGTACTCATTAGGAATGCAATATTGCAGTTATCTGTTCTTTTAATTCAATAACACCGCAAGTTATGTTTTATCTCAACGAAATGATGAAAAACGTAAATTGAATTGCAAAGTTTGGCCCAATTTGATGTTTCTATTACCTTATTTATGGCACATAACACTGTATGATTTGCTATTTATGGAAGATACATGTAGGAAATTGAACGGTCAACACGATTAAACAGCTAAGAGAGTGACACAATCAAATTTGAAACATTGGTAATTAGCACATGTAAAGAGATAAGTAAACTTGCAGGTTTCTTGTTCTATGCATGATTTTACCGGTTTTCATTATGACGTAGTTACAAAAAATGTACATACCAGAAATATCGGGAAGAAAAGTTGTCTATTAAAAATATATAAATTAAATAAATGATCAACATCGTTCCGGGAAGAGTATATAACCAATTTTAAATCACGCTTGTCTGATTTAGGTCGTTGACAGAAAAACATTTGTGCTAGTATTGAGTAATTGAAACCGTTTTATAACACATTTATAAAATAGATTTAAATAGTTTCAGATAGTATTGAACACAATAAAAATAACTGTTTCAAATTAAATTAAAATTAATTAATTCCATTCATCACGATTGTTAAATGAGTAGTATAATACAGATACTCTAGTTGAAGTTTATTGATTGATTAACATCTAATACATTTAACAAGTGAAACAAAGTAGATTGTCAGAGACATAACAGTATTTGCCACTGGAAAAGCGGACAGAGATGGCTAGGGACAGAATTTATATCATACCATAAGACTAGTTTTTTTCCGATATCTGCATGAGTAATTTTTAATGTTCTAGTGCATGAGTACAGCACTCACTCACGCAAAGCCTTCTATGACCCAAACGAGAGGACATTCCCTATCTGTCACCAAAAAACACTCTGAGCGGTTTGATTAGAATGTTAAAGTATGAAATAAATAGACAACACAACTGTTAAATTTATTTAATTCGATTTGTTGACAAAAAACTTAAACAATATAGTACTGTAAAACCTAACATTTAAATAATATTCAAAGGACTACAGTCTACTTGAGTTCGTACTTTAACTAAAATGAACATCTCCGCCTGTTCATTCAATGTTACCGTGGCATCTATACAAATACTTATATATTTGCTCAATTTCAAATATTATAAACAATCAGGGTAAAATTTAATTGTTATTGTTTGCTTAGTGATCATATGTTGTGAATATGAATACTTGATTTTTCGTTGGTATGTAATCTGTACTTAGCTTGTATTTGTTTCAAATGTTTTGTTGCCAATGCCAATAAATATCATCAAAATCTGGTAATGCTTAAATGCATAGCAAAAATGGAAATGAAGCAAATATTTATTATTTGTTAAGTTTTACAAACGCACTTCACACATAAGGTAAAAAACGATGTTGATGTCGAAGAGTGAAGGTTAAAGTGCGTTTAGGGTTTTTTTGTTACTGTTTTTTAATGAAAACTGTCATATCTTTTGCATATAATAATACGTCTAACCTTTTTATATCCATATTTAGAAAATATTTAAAAAATACAGGTTGATTTTAATAAACCATTTTCATTTATTAATTCCTATCAAAAATTTCCCACAATCAAAAATGAAAAATTTTAATTATTTATGTTTTGCAAATATTAATTATCTTTGCAAATGTATTAGATTACATGATTTTGTTTTAGCAAATGTGCTGTTTCAAGGCAGGTTATTGACTTATATTTTTTACATGTTTGAATAGTTCTTTAAGTTGTTTGGAATAAGTTTGAAATGCGTGTTACCATTTAAGTTATTACCATAGAAAGATACAGTTAAACCAAAAATGAATAAGTGTGGTGCATATGTCCATATATGATTAGATTTTCTTACAAATAACCATTATTCAACTTTACAAATAGTAAATTTAGAGACTTATTTGCATGACGTTTTGCACTGAAATTAACTGTTTTCCTATATATAGTGAACAAATTATATGAAATAATCATTTAAATTATTCATTTACGAAATAAAATTTTCTGGGTTTTTTATTTATAGGATAATTATTTGGGCAGAGTGAATATCCAAAATATGATCACGAGTGCCGCATAACGCATCTGATTAAACGAGTCTAATCTGATGCTTTATGCGGCACGAGTGATCCTATTTTGGATATTCACGATGCCCAATTGATTATCCTATTTATTATATAGATCAAAATTGTTTTCGTAAAATTTTAATGCTTAATCCTAAACTTTATGAACGGCGGATGAAAATCAGTGTAGTACAAAACCAACTGCAATTTTGGAGGGGAAAAACCCGAGAGTGAAAAAAAAACGATAATTTTCACATGTGATTTACCGTGATTTCTGTCACTCGGAAAATTCGATATTTCATCTCTATCGATATAATAATATAATATCTAGCAATTGGTATACGTTTTAGTGATGAAATAAAAATAGTTGTCTATGAGTTACGATTTTTTCTATAGATAATATAACTGGTCAAAAAGTAATTTATCACTATTATCACGGTTATCTCTCTTGTTAAAACGGTCGTTTTATTATATTTTCTATACAGCCTATACATTACTTTTTTATTAGATTCAGGAGCTACTTGTAGCACTATAAATTCAGTTATTTACAGTCTAAAATGGGTACATGAGATGTCTAATTTAGTAGACGCAACCAATAATTCTTACATTTCATCCATCCAGGAATCTGCTAAAAGGGTTGCTCGTCCTATAAAGCATAAAAAGACACAGTTTCGATCGATGTATTAGTAGATCTTTGCAAATTGTTTGCAGACAGACTGAACGATTTGCTGGTTGTTCGGGATTTAACGATGGTACTTTTTTGTTTTGCGGGTTTTTTACGTTACGATGAAATAGGTTCTTTATGTTGCAAAAATGTAAAAATACATAATGACCACATACTTGTATTCATTCAAAAGAGCAAGACTAACCAATACAGACAGGGCAATGAGGTGTTAATTTCTAAAGGTGAAACAATTGCATGTCCTTACAGCATGTTGCAACGATATGTACATTTAGCTTGTATTGATTTGAGCTCCGATGTTTTCTTATTCAGACCGGTTTTTCGTTCAAAAAGCACATGCAAGCTTATATATAAAAACAAAAAGTTAAGTTACACATCTGCAAGGCAAAGCATTATTAATAAATTAAAGCTTGTTTCACCCGAGGGTAATTTTGGTTTGCATTCTATGATGGCAGGGGGAGCAACGGCAGCAGCAAATTCAGGAGTTACATGTAACGACAGAGTCTGGAAGAGCGATTCTAGTAAAGATGGTTATGTCGTTGACAGTGTAGAAAGCAGGCTGCTGGTATCTAAAAATCTAGGTTTGTGAATGTTTCATTTGCATTTTCAATTCAGGTTGCTACAACATTCCCCCAATCTTTGTATGGTCTACCGTATATGGCGCGCTAGTCGGCAAAATTATATAGTTTTGTTTTTTAATGTCATAACGAAATGGAGATTGAATGATTAGTATAGACTCGAGTTAAGTTAATACAAGAATTTTCCCGCGTTTCGATAGTAAGAGCGGGAAAATGTTTGTATTACGGTACATAGGTACTATTTTTTTATTTGGCGTAATAATCGAGTAGACCGGGAAAATTGAGCGGGTATTTAGTTTGGTTCATTTTCTAGCCGCCTTTCAGGCAGTAAGCATCAAACTTCTTGTGTATATTGACATTATATTTTTACATTGTGTAATGTTTGATGTTAATATTTTTTGTAAAGAAAGTTCAACACATATAAAGTCAACGCAAGTTCTCGCGTTGTCCCTATGGGACGGTCTATCAAAGGTATTTTTGCTAGAGAACACAGGTGCCCAGAGAACTTCAGGTTTTTCCTGGGCGTGCCTTGGCCGTTGGTACGGGGAGGAACTTTTTTAAGGTCACAAACTTTGTGTATATACAAAATATTTTTGTTACATTTAGATACGCAATAAAATTCCGGCGTCCATCGTATATGGCGGGCTAATCGGCAAAATTATATAGTTTTGCTTTTTAATGTCATTACGAAATGGAGATTGAATTATTAGTATAGACTTGAGTTAATTATACATGATCTTATAATGTTATAAACGATAAACAATAAAGATAATACATATTTTAAGCGATGTTGGATTTTGTATTTGTATACAATAGAGCACCTTTCAATCGTGATTTCATAAACTGTTGTCAAAAGACAAAAACTAAATCCCTACTGTAAGAAAAAAAACACGCAATAAGTAAGTTCTTTTATTCTTGTTTACACGTACTATACGTTTGGACAAATACTATACGACCACAAATGAGTTTAGCTGTAAGTGAAACGATTAGAGATGGGCATGTTTGTACAGGTGACAGAAAAGGAAAACATTTCACAAAAAAGAGCAAAGTTAAAACACGTATACCTCAAAGACATTTCTTAAACCCAGTACAAAATATGCATTCTTATATACTGAAGGACTGCATGCCTTGCAAATGCACTATAAGACAAATACATATCATAAATGCATTGTTTGGTTCATATCTTTAGCTTTTTGCGAAATACTAGTTAACTTTGGTTTTATATATTGAAAAATTTTGTGGTCGCAATTTTTTAACCCACGGGTTCACGTGTTATATAATTCGGGTACTCCGGCTTCCTTCCTCAATAAAACAACTGGACACCGTGATATTTCTCAAAAATCGACATTCAACAAAACAACAACGTAATATATATATCTAACTAGTTTTATATCAAATGTTTGGAGGGCATGTTTTTCTTTCTCTTTGTTTCCAATGGGTTCTAATTCTGCTACTCTCCTCGCTGACCTGAATTTGTACTCTTAATTAAAATGCTGAGTTCTTATAAGGCATACAGAAAAAGAATGAAAAAACACTAGCTCATACCTATTTCACATAAAGCTATATAAATGATGTTTTGTCTCTGAACAATGCAACATTCGGTGACTATTTGCATTCAAGCGAGCTTGAAATTTAAATTACTCGACACTACCAATACACTTAGATCGGCATCTTACTTAGACCTACTTCTAGAAATAAACTTGGCAAAACTACAAATAACTTTACGACAAACGTGATGACTATAAATTTCCAAATGCCAACTTCACATTTACTGATAGAAGCATTCCATCAGATCATCCATACTTTCTGTACATTTTACAACTTTATACGTATACTAAATCATGTAATCAGAATTTCTGTTAACTAGACCTCTCATTACTGTCGACTACATAACTACTCGAATAAGGATTTGTAGGACTTAGGTTGATGTTATCACTTCAGAAGTTGTTTGTGCGTCACCACGACGCGTGACTAATTGGGAAACATACTTCCTTTTTTCTTTTGCATCTTCAGATTATATTTGATGCAATAGTAAATCCCCATACCATCAAGACTATTTGAGTATGCGAAAAAAATTCCAATTTTCGGGTTTGTTGAGACTTGCGACAATAAATCATTCAACCTGTCATTGTCAATCAAGCATGTCCTTTTTGTCAGTCTGTTGTTAGATTTGTGCCTTTCAGGGATCAGTTATGTTGTGAGGCTTTTGTAGTTTTTTCTTATTATTTATATTACTAATTAGCATTAGTAATTCTAGGCAAAAAGGAAAAATGCACTATCTTCAGTATTGATGTAGCTTTATTTTTTAGTACATGTACCATTTGTCATTCTTATAAATTGCACTCAACAATTCTCGTTTTAATACTTAGAGTGCACGAACCTCACTAAAATCCAGGTAGTAGATTTAGCATCTCCTGCGGCACCGTCAGTGTACTACGTTTAACATTCGGACGAAACGAATAATGGTCATTTTGTGACAATGATATTCCGTAACGGTCATCTTAGACATCATTGCGATAGTAATATTTCTTGGCGACTACTTCAATCTTGCTATAATGAACCCGGTGTTAAGTAGTGTTTATAGAGACTACCCATTAAGAAAATCTTGATAGAAATACATGGTCTTGCGTACCAGATTATTTTGGAAATACAAGGACGTACGTATAATGTATAATGAAGAGTATAAATAGGTACAATTGTTTAATTGATTAGCAACTGTGAGATATAATAATTAAAACACTTTTCTCAAGCGGTTCAGGTAGAATCCGCACTTGATAAAGGTATAAAACCCACATTTGTCTTTTGGCTTTATGTTAACAATAAACTTTATTTAGTTGCAACAGTTTTTAATACTAAATGTTTTGTCTGAATCATTATGTATTTGGTCGAATTCCATGTAGTCAATTTATGCCATGTGATCATATTTACTGTAAAAAAAATAATAAAAATATTATCGTCTAAATATAATTTTCTCTTAGTATCTTGCTATTTTTTTGTTTGTCAAACTGATAAGGCACTTAAAACATGGCTCATTAAAAGTGAACTGCAGGTAGCTGTGATGGTTCTCTTGTTACAGCTACCAACCGCCATATTACGCGCAAATTTTCAAACAGGTAAAAACACCCCAAAAAAACCTTTTTAGGTTTAAAGAGAATACTCTAGTCCAGATCCATTTCAGTTCTTAGTTTAGCATTAGAAATAATGAATTATGTTAAAATGTAATAGTTACATTAAATGTTAAGACACATTTACTTAATTCATGTATCATTAATGTAAAACAAATTTTAATTGTGCTTTCTCTACATTAACTGTTGAAATAACAATAACTGTCGTGACAATCTAGGCAAAAATCAACCATCCTTCTGTTGGTTAGTTGTTTAAACGAATGGGTTTCCTTTATAAGAACAATGCTAATGGCAACGATGCATGGCAACATCAGGTGTTGATAACACTGTTTGATAAACAATGCAATATCGATGCAAAATCAATACTAATTATTGCTTAGACTAAGTTTAGATAGATGAATCGTGCCATTAAAACCCCAAACAATTTTTCAACACTATCGTCCACGTGACGTCTTTGTACTTAATCTGCTCATCAAAACAAGGGGCTGTCTAGCGTGGCCCATGCAGCGGAAAGAGTACTCGGGAGCGGTTTTGTCAAGTCATAATACGTAAAGCCTGATCCGGACCACATATGATTTTTTTTTCGTTTCAATACCAAACATGTTTTATTAAGTATTGTGCATTGTGACAATTATCTTTAGATTTTCGCATATCTTTTAATTAAATTTTTGGTGTTGTTGTTAAAGTATAAGACTAAACTGCAACAAAGATTAGTTGTATTACATTCTAATATCTTTGTTAGAGACATAATCTTCAACTTATTATCTTGAGTGATTAATTTTGCGCAATTTACATACTTTTGAAAGAGGTTAAAACAACATGAAATGCCTAAACTTCATTGCTGCTCATAATATAATTATATTGATCAGGAGTGAATTTCTGAGAAAATCTACTGAATGTAGAACTAATTATCCATGAATTGTACTTTATTTTCTACATGTGCGGTTCTGTATTATTAAGCTGAACATCATCATCATATAAATATAGGCATATGTGTAAATCGTTTTACAAATAATCATATTTGTTCACAGTTTTATAAAATAACAAATAACAAAATACTCATAATATTACAAAACATATTGTTTAGTCAGTAAAGTTTAAGGTTTGCATCTTTCTATAAATCACATTTTTCATACGTTCAACATTTCAACATCTAAAAATACACCAATTTATTGTATTTTTATAAGAGCATTAAGATCTTGCTTCTGTAAACAAAAACTCTGTTCTACGTCTATTTTGGCATAATTTCAGTACAGGGAAATTACTTAAACTAAGTTTAGTGTTGTAAACAGGAAAATCCAGTTATTGTTTAAATTATAATAAAATCGCACCATATGCAAACACAATGACTCGAAATTATTGTGTTTCTGTGAACGACACAGTACCAGGTACCTGCTTGCACATCTTTAATTCATTGCTTATCCATTTAATCTTTAAAAAAAACAGGATAAGCAGTTTCCATTGAATTATATGATTATTCGTTTCTACTTTCTGGTCAATTTGCTTCATAAATAACATAACAAAAGTACACATCGTTAGTTTTGGCTCACACTATAATCTTAATAAGCTTACAATTGTGCTCAATATGCATCAATATAAAAGCAGGTATAATGATGTTCAAACAACGTGACATTCTGCCCATACTGCCATCTCACGTAAGCGTTAAAACTGGCTTTGATGAAACCACCGATATATATATATATATATATATATATATATATATATATATATATATATAAACGTCTATGTATTGTGACAACCATATAATATATCTATCCAACGGATTTCTGAAACATCAGAAATACAGGGTTAATATCAAATATTTATATATACCTCTACAAATTAAGCCCAACACTGTTTGAATTAGATTTTTAACACTGTCAAATTTTTGCTTTCCCTCAGCGGGATTCGAACTCACACCGTTGTGACACTGTGGCACCAATTCGCCTGCACTATGTCCAGCGGTCTAGACCCCTCGGCCAAATCCGCTATATTACATGTGTACTAGCGTGTGACGACGGAATTTTCGTAACCAATACGTATTAATCTGACAGTAATCTAATTCAGCATTTTTGTATATATTATATAGGATGACAAAGTTACTCGTCATACAGTCACAGTAAGTAAATTTTATACAAACGTCTATGTATTGTGACAACCATATAATATATCTATCCAGCAGATTTCTGAAACATCAGAAATACAGGGTTAATATCAAATATTTATATATACGTCTACAAATTAAGCCCAACACTGTTTGAATTAGATTTTTAACACTGTCAAATTTTTGCTTTCCCTCAGCGGGATTCGAACTCACACCGTTGTGACACTGTGGCACCAATTCGCCTGCACTATGTCCAGCGGTCTAGACCCCTCGGCCAAATCCGCTATATTAAAATATAGCTTCATTAACCGGGGTGAATCATAGACATAGACATAGTACATGTGTACTAGCGTGTGACGATGGAATTTTCGTAACTAATACCTATTAATCTGACAGTAATCTAATTCAGCATTTTTGTATATATTATATAGGATGACAAAGTTACTCGTCATACAGTCACAGTAAGTAAATTTTATACAAACGTCTATGTATTGTGACAACCATATAATATATCTATCCAGCGGATTTCTGAAACATCAGAAATACAGGGTTAATATCAAATATTTATATATACGTCTACAAATTAAGCCCAACACTGTTTGAATTAGATTTTTAACACTGTCAAATTTTTGCTTTCCCTCAGCGGGATTCGAACTCACACCGTTGTGACACTGTGGCACCAATTCGCCTGCACTATGTCCAGCGGTCTAGACCCCTCGGCCAAATCCGCTATATTAAAATATAGCTTCATTAACCTGTGTTGGGCTTAATTTGTAGACGTATATATAAATATTTGATATTAACCCTGTATTTCTGATTTTTCAGAAATCCGCTGGATAGATATATTATATGGTTGTCACAATACATAGACGTTTGTATAAAATTTACTTACTGTGACTGTATGACGAGTAACTTTGTCATCCTATATAATATATACAAAAATGCTGAATTAGATTACTGTCAGATTAATACGTATTGGTTACGAAAATTCCATCGTCACACGCTAGTACACATGTACTATGTCTATGTCTATGATTCACCCCGGTTAATGAAGCTATATTTTAATATAGCGGATTTGGCCGAGGGGTCTAGACCGCTGGACATAGTGCAGGCGAATTGGTGCCACAGTGTCACAACGGTGTGAGTTCGAATCCCGCTGAGGGAAAGCAAAAATTTGACAGTGTTAAAAATCTAATTCAAACAGTGTTGGGCTTAATTTGTAGACGTATATATAAATATTTGATATTAACCCTGCATTTCTGATGTTTCAGAAATCCGCTGGATAGATATATTATATGGTTGTCACAATACATAGACGTTTGTATAAAATTTACTTACTGTGACTGTATGACGAGTAACTTTGTCATCCTATATAATATATACAAAAATGCTGAATTAGATTACTGTCAGATTAATACGTATTGGTTACGAAAATTCACACGCTAGTACACATGTACTATGTCTATGTCTATGATTCACCCCGGTTAATGAAGCTATATTTTAATATAGCGGATTTGGCCGAGGGGTCTAGACCGCTGGACATAGTGCAGGCGAATTGGTGCCACAGTGTCACAACGGTGTAAGTTCGAATCCCGCTGAGGGAAAGCAAAAATTTGACAGTGTTAAAAATCTAATTCAAACAGTGTTGGGCTTAATTTGTAGACGTATATATAAATATTTGATATTAACCCTGTATTTCTGATGTTTCAGAAATCCGCTGGATAGATATATTATATGGTTGTCACAATACATAGACGTTTGTATAAAATTTACTTACTGTGACTGTATGACGAGTAACTTTGTCATCCTATATAATATATACAAAAATGCTGAATTAGATTACTGTCAGATTAATACGTATTGGTTACGAAAATTCCATCGTCACACGCTAGTACACATGTACTATGTCTATGTCTATGATTCACCCCGGTTAATGAAGCTATATTTTAATATAGCGGATTTGGCCGAGGGGTCTAGACCGCTGGACATAGTGCAGGCGAATTGGTGCCACAGTGTCACAACGGTGTGAGTTCGAATCCCGCTGAGGGAAAGCAAAAATTTGACAGTGTTAAAAATCTAATTCAAACAGTGTTGGGCCTAATTTGTAGACGTATATATATATATATATATATAATATATATATTACGGAAAATATGTTGCTATAAATATGACTTCTAAAAAACAATTTTAGTACAAACAGAAAACTTAACGCTATGTTTTCAGTGAATTATATTTTATCTTTCACATTATATGCTTTGTGACACATTTCGATTTGATACGGATAATATCGTTCGCGTTAAGCAGGCGGAAGTGAACTAGTCATATTTTGTCATAGGAACATAAAATGCACATCAAAGCCTCTCGTACTCGACAGACAACCTGATATGCTTACATGTATGAAGACCATGCGTACCCCTGAAGAGCATCAAAATAAATACTTCAAGTAACGTCACTAACATATCGAATATAATATAATGGCTGTGTGACCGCTATGTTGTCATATCAGTAGAGAATATCGACATGTTGACAACAAAATCGATTTTTATTATTTACAGGGATGATTGGTTTGATAGCTTTTTTTCTTGCAAAATTGTAAATTAATATTTTAAATACAAAATCATACAACTATTTTAAAACCATCTCTATCTCGAGTTGGAATGTAAATGGATTAGGACAGAAACACAGATTCTGAATTCGTAGAATATTAAAACATTTTATCAATATTCTTATTGAAACTTGGAAAACTTGTGTTAAAATACCTAATTATAAGTCTATTTCAAGACTAGAACCCCCCAAAAGCCAAAAGAAACAGTGAAGGAATTATGATATGTATAATAAATGAAATAAAGAAGGAAGTTCTACTTTAAAGAATATTTCAAAATCTCCAAACAGAATTTGGCTTAAATTTGATAAACATTTCTTTGTTATAGAGGAAGACCTATTTTTAAAGATTTCTCAGTGGTAGATTTATTGGGGATCTATTTGGAAATATAGCATGCTTTAATCAGAAGTGTTGTAGGGTGGTGGATTATGCAATTGTGAGCGAAAGACTCTAGTCATCAGTTAAGTACTTTCAACTTCGCATGTCGAACCCACTTCTCTGATCATAGTCAGTTAATTTCTTACCTTAAATGTTATGGTAATATAAACAACTTTCAACAGAATTACAACAAACACGACTATGAATTTAAAATGGCCAAAATTGTCCAAAATGCTATTAGAGAAAGAATTATATGAAAATCATAATTTCCAACATATAACAGACTATTATGACTATAATTTTGAAAATACTATAGATGGAGTTAACTTTGCAAGTGAAAAGATATCAGACATTCATATCAATTTATCAGCTAAATGCATGAAACAAAAATACTTTGAAAAGAAAAAAAAGAAGAAAATATCAGTTCATATCAATAATCAATATCTTGAATTAAGAATTAATGTAAATAAATACAGTAAACAACTTTAATTGTTTCCTTCTAATCAAGAAATCAACTTTGTTATTCTAAGTAATTAAGAAAATTGCCAAAGTCATTAAAAAAGAACACAAACAAAAAATATAATAAACAAAATTAGTAATCTTTCCACAATTGAGAGCAAAGAATTTTGGAAAAGTTGGAAAAACATAAAACATGAAAATGAAGTAGCAGATGAACCAAATATTGATCTTAATCAATTTGCTTACCATTTCAAAGATCAAAATGCCACTTAAATTAATAAGAACATTGAAAATGAAGTAAATCTAGATCTATTAAATCAAGAAGAAAATCTTCTCATAAAGATACTAATAAACCGATAACTATTTCTGAGATCAAAGACCCAAATCAATAGATTAAAGAATGGCAAAAGCTGTGTTCCTGATCTTATATGTTAGGAAATAATTAAATACAGTATTATTGCCCGCTTTAGCAAAATTTTGCTATCTTATACCAGATACATCTTTAAACCCTCAAAAATGGAATCATTCTTTCATTCAAATTTTCAAAAGTGGAGATGCCTCTATTTTATCAAATTACAGAGGAGTTCCCTTAACCAACTGTTTAAGAAAACTTTTCAACTCGATTATAAATGTTAGACTTCTAAACATATTTGAAGCTAAAATAAACCCTTCACAATTTAGATTCCGCAAAAATAATCGAACTTCAGACAGTCTCTTTGTTCTTAAAACTTTACTGAATAAATATGTCAACAATGAAAAAAAGATAGTCTTTTCTGTTTTGTAGATTTACGAAAAGCCTTTGATTCTGTATATAGAATCTGTCTACTATATAAACTGTTAAAAAAATAAAGACTTAGGAAAACACTCATATAATACAATCAAAAACATGTACCAATGATCTACTGCCTCGGTCAAATCACAACATTGTATTCGGAATCTGTTCCAATAGAAAGAGGTGTGAAACAAGGAGATAATCTAAGCTCTCTACAGTTTAATAAATACATAAATGACATCCCTGGTTTTTTTCTTAGGAATGTCAACTAGTAACTTGAAAATATGTTTCTAAACTGTTTTATGTTTGCAGACGATATCCTACTACTTTCTGAAACTCCAGAAGGAGTTGAGAAATCTATAAACAAACAACATGAATAGTGTCTTAATTGGCAACTTTCAATTAATACAAAAAAGACTAAAATTATGATATTCAAACAAAACAATATAATAGATCATAAAATTGACCTTTTCATAGGTGAAGTAAAAAATTGAAAAAGTGTTGAAGTATAAATACAATGTATCTATGAAATATTATTGAATTATCTGGAAAATTTCACTCGTCTCATTTAGAACTATACAAAAACGGAAACAAAGTAATGTTCTCAATTTTAAAATATGTAAACCCACTAATAAATATACCTTTAAACATATTAAATCTTTAAACAGAAGAAAAGATAATCCCAAATTTTCATATAATTTCACTTATAGATACTAGCTAGATAGAAAAAAAACTTGAAATTCTGTAAATTTATACTGGGACTCCGCAAACAAGCAGTTATTATAGCAGCGCTAGCCGCATTAGCTCAGTAGCCATTAGATAATTAATTAAAATGCAATCAGTCAAGTGTCTAGCAAGATTTTTAAGTCACACTAGCAATCCATCATTAGACTTTGCTTTTATTTTATCAAAAAATCTCCATACAAATGGGACATATTCATGGTATTCATATGTGCATAATGTATGCATATCAAACGATATTAATTTTAAAAAAAATAAATTACTGGAATCAAACATGTCTTAATAATATGAAACAACAATTAAAAAATAAACATGAAAACTTAATCTTTGATAAACTAAAATCATCTACTAAGGACAATAAAATAATTCTATTCAGCAAAATTAAAACTGAATACAAAATTGAAGTTTTATTATGAAAACTAATTTCGAAAATAGAACAAATATATGCAAAATTCGAACAAGTGGCCTAAAAGGAAAAAGGAGGAGCCCCAAACTAAATCTCATTCATCCTTTTATAATAAGAAAAACTATTGTAAAATTTCAAAGCAATCTGTAAACCAGAACCAAAGTTATTGTGGAAACAAATAAAAAAGTACCATTTTTGGCCCCTTTTGGGCCCCTAATTTTTAAACTATGAAAGGAGTGACCCAATCCCATCCATCTATCTATTAATGGCATGGAAAATTATTGTAAATTTTCATTTGGATGACTAGAACAAAAGTTATTGTTTGAACAAACAAAATAGTGGCATTTTGGCCCCTTTTGGGTCCCTAATTTCTAAACAAAAAATGAGGGGACCCTAAAAATCAATCCCACCCATCCTTTTATTGTAAGAACATCACTGTAAAGTTTCAAAGCAATTGGATAACTAGAGCAAAAGTTATTGTGGGAACACTTGTCAACAGACAACGACGCAGACGAAAGCATTATACGCCTGCAATTTTTTTTCGGTCGTATCAAAATAATAGGCATCCATAGTATATAAACCAGTTAACATTTTTGGACATTTGAATTATTGAAAGTAAAAGAAAGATGCAGGAAATTGCACTTGAGACCTGTTTTTAAAAAAAATTTAAATAATTTATTTCTATTTGATGCGACAACAACAAAATAACTGGAAAATTAAAAGGTGCATAAAACCAATAATAAGAAAATGCTAAAGTAGAAACGTGTTCATCATTTAAATTTTCGACAGGAATTACAGAAAATACTTCTCTCAAGTAGGTGTGCTATCTCTGTCCCAAATTATTTCCATTTGTACCGTTTGTTAAACCTGCAATCCCAATTTGGATAAAGGACTGGTTATCGCTTGTTTAAAAAATATTCGAAATTCTTAGGGACAGACCATTTAACTTGAAGGGGGAATGGGCCTTGTTTTTTTGTTTTGGTCAGAAAATTTTTGAAGGCGTCGTGACAGAATATTTTTTTTCATTATTAGTATTATTTTATATAGCAGAAATCCTTCTTCAGAATATTTTTTTCTTACCCTCTGCTTCCAAAATATTTTTTTTTATCAAAAAATCATTTTCAAAATATTTTTTTAGGAAAAAACCAAGGCCCCCCTTGCAAGTTAAATGGTCGGTCCCTTAATACGTTGATTTATGTGTTATTTTTATTTTGCAAAGGTGATCAGTTGTACATGTGCAAATCTTGTTTACTGTTATTCATCATGATGATTAGCTGCAGCAGCACAGACAGTCATTAAATATTAACTGTTTACATTATAAAAATTGTTTAGTACACCATTAAAAAACAGTTTTTGTTTGTTTGAATGGTGTTTTAACGCCACTTTCAGATATTTTTCAGCTATTTCATGGCGTCCAGTTTTTATTGGGGGAGGTAGTTTAGGTAGCCGGAGTACCCGAAGAGAACCCCGACCTGCGGTAGGAAAACTGGCAATCCTTGTCAATTAAGATTGGAGTCGAGTACACCCTGCCTGCAGTGAGAATCGAACCCGCAATCTCAGTTTTGACAGACCACGTGATCAATAGTAGACGAACTACCTTGACCACTCGGCCACCGAGGCCCCTTAAAAAACAGTAGCCAGAAGATCATTATTATTATTATTATACGTTAATTATATAATTAACAATTCAGATGAAAGCAGATTGAATGTACATAAATTTAATAATATAATCATTTACCTAGCCAGATTGATCGCGTGAGAATATATGAACAGAATTATATATTTTTGCAAATGCAAAGAACAAAATTATTACATTTCGCAATACAAAACATACTGTTTTTCACCTGAAAAATAATCAAAACAATATTACAAATAGAAATTACTTACTTCGGTAAATGTAAACATCGAACTATATTTTCGCGCAATAGTTCAGTAAACCGTACCCAAAATTAGTTATAACCCCATGTGTGATACAATGCAATGATTTGAGTTATGAAAAAATTAATACTTTCAAACTGGAAAATAACATAATACAAATAATACAAACAAATATAGTGAAAATATTGTCTTTGTCGAATCACTTGTAACATGTTGCTCCATTTATATGTCATTTTTATACTGATGAAGGTGGAACATGTGATTGCATAATTCACTACTACTCACAATACTTTTATCTATCACATATAGTTATTATTCTTTACATACATGCACTTAAACAGTCTTGTGTATTTGAAATATCAATGTTAATTTGTAATTGTTTATTTGTATGCCTTCAACCATTAAGGGTATAATTATGCATTATTGAATAAAGTTAATGCAATAAAAAACGAAAACGGATAGTGATGCAAACATTGTTAAGGCCTATTTAATAAGTATCGCGTGAATGCTGGTAAGTATTTATGTCTGAATAATTATTTAGTATTATATAAACTTTAATACACGACTCGATCTTGTATGGGAGTTTGAAAATGATATGGGACCTAATATGCAAAACGTTGTGTAAAAATCTATATTGATATCATTTAGCTGAACATCATTAATTTATATGATTTCAACTGGTTTATAATTTTTCTACAATTTTGAAGATAGCCATTGCTTACGCATTTGGTTTTGGGGTTACGTTCGTTTGTGCATCTGAGCAGATGAATAAAATATCGAGAATGTCTTATATAAAAAAAAACATTTTCACAATTTACAACTTTCCAAATCTAAAAATACGCACTTATATATATAAGTGCGTAATTAAGATCTTGTTTCCCGTGAAGTCTTTTTTCTATTTAGCCACAGTTTTATACAGGGAAGTTCGGTTTGGTAGACGAAACAAAAACAAACGCAATTTGATATACGACCAAAGGTTGACTAATAATAGAAATTTAATCACGTTTTTATAGTTACAAATTTTATTGTAAAGATTACCTTCGTCTTTCTTGGTTTGAAATATTTTAAAGGTTTAAAAGTATATTTATATTTTTTTATATTTTAATGGTTTACCGCGTATTCCAAGTCATGGCCGTAAGACTGGGTAGGGAATTTTTATATTTCATTTCGAAAATTTACATCATTTTTTTAAATTAAAGAAATAGAATCTTACAATACTGTTCTTGGATTATCGTATATATTTTATCCCGATAGCAGCAATCCGATAACAATGTTATTATATATTTAACAAATAATGAATGTAAGATTTTCAAAGAATTTTTCAGTGTCTCCAACGTTTAAAAACGTTCAGGCGCGGCCATTGTAGATATTACTACAGACGTTCCGGAAGTAAAGTGCACGAGGAGACCTAATACGGATTGTATATGTAGATGCTTTCAGTATTATTTGGAAGATTTTTTTTCTTTTCAATACCAAATATGTTTATTAAGTATTGTTCAATGTGAAAATTATCTTTTGATTTTCGCATATCTTTTAATTAAATTAGTGGTGTTGTTGTAAACGTTTAAGAATAAACTGCAACAATGATTAGTTGTATTACATTCGAATATATCTTTGTTAGAGACGTAATCATCTACTTATTATCTTGAGTGATTAATTTTGTGCAATTTACATACTTTTGAAAGAGGTTTTACAACATGGAATGCCGAAACTCCATTGCAATAGTATAATTATATTTTGATAAGAAAAAAAAATGTATGAGAAAACAATCTACTGTATGTAATATCAACAAATTTTCCATGAATCGTACTTTATTTGTTACATTTTCGGTTCTGTATTATTTAGCTGAACATCATCATCATCTAAATATAGGCATATGTGTTAATCGTTTTACAAATAATCATAGATCACAGTTTTATAAAATTACAAATAACAAAACACTCATAATATTACAATACATATTATTATACTTTACTATGGTAACCAGTACTTAAATAAATTAGATGTTACGAGCATTTACTTCTTTTTCTCGCTCAAAACTGCACGTGGGTAAAATAACTGTCTGGGAATTTGCAAGTATACAAAATAACAAGTTATTTGTTCGATGTGCCAAAGCGCGCCAAATTTATAACGATTACTTAGTTATGACTACACAGTCCTCTTGTTCTTGTTTGTGTTTAGTTAAGTATAATAGTACAGTTATGGCCTTTAATTGACTTCAGGTAATATTCAAATTAATAAATCTCGAAAGAGTTATTTTGCCTCGGTCCTGTGAACCTCGGAAAAATAACCCATTCTTGATTTAATTATTATGGATATTACCTTCGTTAAAGGCCATAATTGTATAGTGTTTAGTCAGTAGTTTAAGGTTTGGTACTGGAAGTAGATTTTTGATAAACAAATGCATCTTTCTCTATACCGCATTTTTACACTTTCAAAATTTCAACATCTAAAAATACACCAATTTATTGTATGTTTATAAGAGCATGAAGATCTTGCTTCTGTGAAAAAATCTGTTCTACGACTATTTTGATATCATTTCAGTACAGGGAAATTACTTAAACTTACTTAGTTTAGTGTTGTAAACAGGAAACACCTGTTATTGTTTAAATTATAATAAAATCGTACCATATGCAAACACAATGGTATTGTGTTTCTGAGAACCACTCAGTACCAGGTACCTGCTTGCACATCTTTATTCCTTGTTTATCCATGTGTTTTTGGATCGGATAAGCAGTTTCCATTGAAATATATGATTATAGTTTTCCACTTTCTGGTCATTTTGCTTCATAAATAACATAATAAAAGTACACATCGTTAGTTTTGGCTCACTCTATAACCTTAATAAGCTTTCAATTTTGCTCAATATGCATCAATATGAAAGCAGATTTAATGACGTGACATTTTGCCCATTCTGCCAACTCACGTAAGCGTTACAATCTGGATTTGATGAAACCACTAATATATTGATCTTTTTTAAACATCTTACAGAAAATATGTTGCTTTACAACTTCAGGGCCCAGTTTCATAAAACATCTCAAATTTGAGGATTTCCTCAACTTCTCCTCAACTCAAAAATTAACCAATCAGATTGCTTGAAAATTCAATTTTGAGGAAAATCGCAGATATTTGAGGAAAATCTCAACTTGAGAAGTTTTATGAAACCCAGGCCTGAAAAACAATCTCAGTACAAACAGAAAACTTAACGCTATGTTTTAACACATTTTCAGTGAATGATATTTTTATTTTTCAAATTATAGGTTTCATAAGACATTTCGCTTTGATACGGATAATATTGTCCGCGTTAAACAGGCGGAAATGACCTGGTCATCTTTTGTCGTAGGAACAAATATGCACATCAAAGCATCAAGTACTCGACAGTCGACAGAGAACCTGATATGGTTATTAAGAACGTGCGTGCCCATGTAGAGCATCACAATAATTTTTTTAAGTAACGGATAGGGATGCAAAGATTGTTAAGGACTACTTAATAAGTGTCGCTTGAATGCAGGGAAGTATTTATATCTGAATTATTTTAGTATTATATAAACATAAAAATCGACTCGGTCTTGTATGGGAGTTTAGGAATAATATTGGACCTAATATGGAAAACGCTGTGTAAAAATCTATAATGATATCATTTAGCTGAGCATCATTAATTTATATGATATCATCTGGTTTATAATTTTATCGGTAATTTGTGTTATTTTCCTTTGATGTGTTTCAACTGATAATGCTTGTCTCAGCATACTAGCCGTGATACAAAAAATATCAGGCAGTTCATTACCGGGCATGCGTGACTAAAGGCGGAGGAATCTAAACAAAAAAATGATTACGTCGCAGTAACTAACAGAATGTTCAAAAATAAATAAAGCAAGATAAAATAAAACATGATCTAATAACCCCCTCCCCAAATGAAAAAGAACAAAAAATCAAATATTACACATTTCCTAGAAATATAGCATACGTCTGCTTGTAGTATGGACCCCCTACAGCGCCCTTTTGTTTGAACGATTTCAAAAATGACATGCAATATTCTCTGCCCTCCGTTCTCGACCACCAGAGCTACGTTTTCGCAGCTTAGCTAACAATCATACACTTAAAATAATCTGAACAAAACTCTTCAAATTGCACAAACATCAAAATTCAACAGTGAAGTGAAAAATCCCGATTATTGTATATTAGCCAGAAGAACTTGCGAATAACCTATACTAAATGTTACACCCCCCATGCGCTCGGCGTTTTGCTTGCATTTTTTTATTATTCCATACTGTACCTTTACAGTGCTAAAATCCGATTTGAAAAAAATCTACACGTTAGCACGTCCATATTTTATATAATGCCTTTGTTGTTGAAATATCCGAAATCGGCCTTGACATTTGCTACGGGAATTTTACATAGGAAGTCAACCATTTGAGTTTCTAAAGGGACCTAGCGTTGTTTTCAAAAAGATCGTCTGCTTTCGTAACGTTCAATGGTATTCGGACAAACCGCGAGACTTTTCCCGCCTTAACTGCAGACGACATGACCCGAAGGATTTCGAATAGATAACAATTGACTCTTCCAAACATACACTTCCGTGGTAATTTAGGTCAAATTTTACTATAGAAAAGTGCTCTATCAAAGTGAAAAAATCTGCCGCATTTCAAACCGCGGACTATCTCTTGGATATAATTGTTGTTGTCAGTTTGCACATTCTTTAATCTACAAAAGGAGCATAAGCTGGACCAAACGCGGTAAGCAGTTTTTATTTGTCAGCTAAAAAACGGCTATATTGCCGCTTCGAAACTTACTATAGTCATTTGTTTGGTTAATCCGACACATCACAAAATTATAATAGGATCATTACGGCAGTAAAATTCGGCCTACACATGTACCTACAACTCATTACTTACTGTACATCAATGCATTTTAATTAAAATTGGAATTTCTAAATAAATGATGTGTAAATCGTATCTCCCCTGGCCACTGCAAAGTACTGAAAATTCAAAATAACGCAGCACCAAACAGTTACCAGAAATGATAACGAAGACATAAAATACAAAATGTAGAAAACAATTAAAAGTGAAACTGACACTCCGTTGGAAAATCGGTAAGAAATGCTGGCACATAAATTTGAAATAATAGTTAATACGGTTGTCAAATTCAAAGAGCAAAATATTAAAAACACAAAATTTGACACCCCATATCATAATTAAGAGTCAAATAAAAGATTCTCATTCACAAACTATTATATAAAGGCTTAAAAATGACTTACCTTGTAACCTTCAAGGATCAGTGAAATAAACGTCCATTCATTACGCCACATTCCAGTTGAATGACGTTGACGTTAAATAACGTAGCACTCCGTTTTTCACAGATCACTCCGACAAAATAGTCCCTTTGAAATTGTTTTGAATAACAGATTGATTCTGTAATTTTTTAGAACTTTTGCATGGATTTCATAAAGATATATTCTAAGTTATAAATTACCGATAAACAAAATATAAGGCAATTGGTTTTAGGTAGTGGCTTTCTCACAGTGATATCTCAGGTTCGCCCTGACGGGCTCACCCGAGATGTACCGTGAGAAAGCCACTACCAAAAACCAATTGCCTTATATTCTGTATATCTATGCTTCTACAGTTTTTAACTATAAATATTCATCATCTTACAATAGCCATTGCTTATACATTTGGCTTTGGGGTTACGTTCGTCTAGAGGTGCATCTGAGCAGAATAATAAATATAAGAGGATATCTTTATCTAAAAAACATTTTCACAATTTCAAACTTTTCCACATCTAAAAATACCAGTCTATTCTATATATATATATAAGTGCGTTAAGAGCTTGTTTCCCGTGAAGTCTTCTTCTATTTGGCCACAGATTTTATACAAGGAAGTTCGGTGTTGTAGACGGGAAAATAAAAAAACAACATTTGATATATGACCAAAGGTTTGCTAATAATAGAAATGTAATCATACTTCTTATCCTTACAAAATTTTATTTTAAAGATTACTTTTGTTTTGCTTGGTTTGAAATATTTTAAACGTTTGACCATAACATTCCCAAATAATGTGTATATCGAAAACATTAAGATAGAAGATATAGCACAGTATTCACCATCTTGATATGCGCTTATATCAAATTTAAGGTAGAATTGACATATTACACTAGAACAGGGGAAATTGTTTCGCAAATTTTGACGTAATATTTAAACCGATAGACCGGTGGAAATATAGCTCTACTAGTCACTGGTGAATTTTTTGTTCTCATCTGTTGATTGGGTTTTTAAAAGTTCGTCATTAACCAAACAACTTTCATTTACCGCGTATTCCAAGTCATGGCCGTAAAACTGGGGTTGGGAGAATTTGTATTTCATTTCGCAAATTTAATAATTCTTTTAAATTAAATCTTACAATACTGCTCTTGGATTATCGTATTTATTTTATCTCGATAGCGGAAATCCGAAAACAATGTTAATTATTTTACAACAAATAATGAATTGAAGATTTTGAAATTCAAAGAATTTTTTCTGTGTCTCTAACGTTTAAAAACGTTCAGGCTTGGCCATTGTTGATATTGCTACAGACGTTCCAGAAGTTAAGTGCACGTAGCTACAATAATGTAGCTCCTTTTTTTTATTATGGACGGAGCTACAAAGAGGTCCCATTACTCGTAATGGAGCAAAAACACTTTTGGGATTTACACATATTTTCCGCTATTTAACCTTTGTCTTTATTAAATAAATATGTTTTCTTTCCTCCGCCGTTCATCTGATATGTCTACAATGTCTAATTAAATAATTTTATCACTTTTTCGT